>JACYFF010002017.1:69446284-69495659 GCA_017589665.1 Selenicereus undatus | reverse complement strand
GGGACGCCATCTTGTCTTCTGAACACATAGCAACCCTTGATTATCTTTAGAGTAAGAGAATTGGATCTTCCATTGAAGGGACTTTGTCACACTCTCCACCTCACCTATGGTCTCGGTATCATCCCTTACCACCAACCAGCCTTCCGGCCTGAGAATTCGATCCACTTCGGCCATCACTGCGACAAAGTTACACCTGGCAGGGAAAAGGGTCATTAGTATTACAGGGCTACAGAGAAAAGAGTACTGTATTTGTGAACCATAGGAAGTAGAGGATGTTTTTTTTCCAAACCTTTTCTTAAGATCGGAGAAAAGATGGTGGGCATGAAGAAGATCATACGACCTTGGGTAAGTATTGAATGACTCACACCAATCATGGTATACCCCAATTAGACCACGTTCGTAAATAATTGGCAGGGTGTCTGATGTATTGATGGGAACTACATTCATAACCCACAGCTGCAAGTCCTTCAATGCTGCTGCAAATCTGGAGAAAGATGGATTTTAGACGAAATTAAAAAGGATCAACATCTACTTTGCCATCACTACAAAGGATGACATTTGTATAGCTTAAGGCACAACTTATGCTTCGACAACAACAGAAGGGGGAGGGAGAAAGGATCCCAGCTAAGAGACACAAAGAAGGTACTAAAAAGAAGCTTGTTTGCCTGTGTGAAACATGAATGTATGGTTGACTCCCTCACATCAACTCTCACTTGTCAACCTTGAACTTACACAACCATAATTAATAACCCCCCCCCCCCCCCAAAAAAAAAGCTATAACATGTCTCCAAGCTAAACCTGAGCCTATCAAGCTGATTCACTCCCAATATCCATTGTTTTGATTTGCAAGAACACATTTAATGTAGGGGAATCATGCTCCAACCGTTTTGTCCCTAATGTGCAAGCAAAGAGATATATGACCAGTGAACTGTGTGTTTTCCAATCAGTTGGTCAATGGAGTTGAAAGAAGTAGATAAATTCTTACCCTCCATATAAAGCTTTCATGTCCATCACATTCCTCACAGAAGACCAATCAATGCCAATACCATTCAAATATGAGTTGGCAACCATAAGCTTCCAATGCATATAGTCATCATTAAAATCTTTGGGAGCTGCTTTACCATTAACTCCAACCTCAGAATCCTTCAACCAATATGGAAGTGTCTCCAACCTTGATGGCCATTGAGTTGGCCATTGAGATCCACGTTTGGATGGATCCATTGGCACTTTGTGTATGCATGCCTCAAGAGGTACATACCTGAAAAAGAGATTACGAACAAATCAAGAATGATCAATTTTCCAAGCACTGCAGCCCCACCCCCCCCCCCCCCCCCCAAACAAAAAAAAAGGGGGGAGACAAAAGCATTTTCTCCTCTATGTTTCCTTCTCTTTTATCTCCTCTTACTTGTAATACTATAGGCAATACACCCCAGTGCATGACGAGGAGAGACAATGGTATGGTGCCATTAAACTGCTTCTTTATTCTTGGATTAATGTTGTTGTAGTCATAAGAGCAACAATCAGTAACATCCATGAGCAAAGCAACAGAGCTCCGAGTTCAGAGAATATGTAAATTCGTCTTTGAAATCAAATTACAAACATTAGCACAGTTTCTTTCTGCTTTACTTTTTGGGGGGGGGGTTGGGATGGAAAAGTAATCTATAGCAGAATGTCACAGAGAGACTAGTAATATAATGACAACCTACTACATCAGAATGCCACACGGCATGCCACCCTTCCCCTCACAAGTCCCCAGCTCCTTACCTGGGTTACTTTCTTCATTTCACCTCAAGGACCCATGTTTGACTCCAAGCACTCCAACAAGGACATGAACACTTAAACTTTCTCCCACCTTCCTTGATCTATGGGGCTTTGTTGAAGGTCTTAGAGCACTCACTGGATGCTAGCTCTCCAATGCAGCACCCCTATGTCAAGTAAGAGCCATGACCTCCTTAAGGGAGATCCTTCCTGGAATCCCTCCTCTTCCCTTCTCCTTTCAACCCCCACCATTCTTCTCCATCCCCAACAGCCCCATGCCCCCCTAATGCCCAGCATGTAGCCTCAACAATCAACCTACATACGTCGATGCCGATGCTGTTAGTGCTCTCAATAGGTTATTTTTAGTAAAGTTTTTCCTTTCAGATTGCGCTGTTTGTCTTTTAAGAAACTGAGCTTTACCTTTTATGAATTTTGCAGAGCAGAAGTCAGATTGCACTGTTTATGCATGGATGATACCCCTGGGTGTCATTTTAATATACTTTTCTTATTATTCATAATGGACACACCGCGGGGGGGGGGGCTAAAACCAATGTCTGACATAGCTTTGCATATAACCAAGAAAAAAGCGAGCACAATCCAATAATCCCACAACAAAATGCAGATGCTAGGGCATAATGAATGGGTTTAGAGAGGTTACCAAACTGAATTTGCATCATCAGATTCTTGACACATTGGGGGATCATTTTGTGTTCTCTTCTCATAGCAATTGTTAGATATAGGTTTCCTGTATATGGCTACACCCACGCCGTTAACTTTATCCTTCCCAATTCTCACAAGCTCCCAGCACATTGCTTTCGTTAGCCTGGACATGGCTGCAACAAGTAGTACAAAAAAATTTTAGAGCTGTTTCAGAATAAGCCAACGTCGCTAGTCTCAATAAATAAGACAATGAAGACACTTAGAATAGATATATACACCTTTCCAGATGCCAACATCCTCTGGATCTTTCCGGTAAACAGGAGTAGCAGACCATACAAAATAGCCTCCCGGACGCAAGACACGATCCAGTTCTAAAAGGAGTTTACCGCCTAAGATGAGAACAAACTTGTCAATTTAAGAGCTAGTCATAAACAAAGAGAGCTCTAACTCTAAATGAAGCTGATAATACCTTCAATATGCCAGGAGATCCTGCAGCGTGCACAATGAACAACATCAAAAGCCATGCCAGGGAAGGGTAATCTTTTTGTACCCATAACGGCAGAAATGGCAGGTATTCCTCTTTCAAGTGCAAACTGAACCTGGGCTTCATGCACGTCCTTTGGAGCGATTGACATTGTGATTACATTCTTATCCAAAAGATAACCTCCAAAGCTGGCCACACCGCATCCAACATCCAAGATGACACGGGTTCGCTTTCCCCAAGAAATATCAGCAACAGTCTGGAGTCCAGAAGAGGAAAATCAATTCCCGCTAATTGGGTCAAAAGAAGATAAGAAGGACATGAGTGTAGAATCCTTATCACCAAGATCAAGTTTTTAGTATTAAAATAGGTTGTGTATACTGCGAAAGCAAAGCACTAGCTCCATTGCTCTTTATTTGCTTTTTTATTTCGCTGTAATATCTAGACCAGTGAAATAACAGGCATTTCTGAATGAGAAAGATGTATCAAATCAATAAACACGAAAGAATGGCTAGGAAAGACCTTCTGGATGAAATCAATGTAACGCATAGCACCATGTGTAAATTGAGTCCCACCGCCTGGGAAAATAAGGTACTCGCCAGAAACTCGTACCCAATTCTGATGTCCCTTGACTTCTGCAAGCTTTTTGTGGGGTACATTAGCAAACCATACCTGCACAATGCACCACCACAACCTATTATTAATAGCACAAACAACTATGGGTGACTGATCATATGGCCCCCCCCCCCCCCCGGGTCCCTGGTCCAAAAAAAGAAAAAGAAAACAATGTTTCCTTCAAATTCAAAGCAGCATTTAGCATACCTTTTCTCTGCTTTTAGGCCACTTGACTGGAATTCTATACCCTTCAGGCAGAGGAACCAGACAGGTTGGAGCTTCCTCTGGGCAATGTCTCTCTTGGTGCTCATAGTGACTTCTACTGTGAAGTTTTCTGATAGCTTTAATATTGTCGAGGCAAGGAATATAATCTGGTCCAGCAGTGACCTTACAAAGCTTCCATCTATAGCCAGTTTGGTCTCCAGATGATGAAAGCTTGCCAGGACTGTTTTGGTTCTCTGACTCTCCCAATTGGGTTGACCAAGCCCCAGTCTGAGTGGAAGCTTCTTTGAACGAATCTGCTCGGTCCACCAGCCCACTTTCTGATGTTTTTCCATTAAGATCATTATTGGAAACCTCCGGGCTCTGATTTTCCTCTCCATCCTGTAGCTTCATTGCATCCGAGTTGCCCTTACCTATTGTTTTCTTATCTACGTCATGCTCAGCTACTACATCCGTCTTACTTTCTGCTTCCTGTCCTTGTTTGATATCATTAGAGCTTCCCTGCGCTCCAGATTTTTCATTGTCTGCTTGGACAGAATCAGGATCAACTGTTTCCTCAGATTCCTGTTGATCACTTGTATTGGCCCCCTCATCTTGGGCGTTCTCCTTATCCCCTGACAACAACTCTTGTTCAGCATGTTTTGAACCTTCATCCTTTTCGGACTCAACTTCTTCTCTCTCATGGGATTCCACCATCCCATTGTCATCAGAACTCGTTTTCTCAAACTTCTGTTCTTGACCCAATTCACCGGAATTTCCAGACTCCTCAACTGCATTTTCATTTCTTTGGACATCAGAATTGCTCTCATCCTTCATGTTTTCCTGATCATCATTCCCCTTCACAGCATCCTCACCCAAATGACCCAAGGAATCCTCATATTCCCCAGTATAGTTCTCGTTCGCCTTCTGCAGCTTTCCACCCTTTGTCAGTCCCAAAGATGCCTCGCCATTCCCTTCGGGATCCGGCGATAATGGCATCATGATCCATACCCCTATCAAACAAGCTGAAACAATGACAACAATAGTGGCAGTTGAACAGTAGCTCGATGTTTTCTTCCTATCAATCCGGTTATACCTTCCCATTGCCATGTTCTTACCGAAATTGAAACCCCCCTCTCAACATGTATATCAGTGACCCTGGAAAGAAATTCAGATTAAACTCTATAAGAACCAATGAAGCCTACATTCCAACACAGATCAAATGTGATCCCTAACCTTCATCAAATATTGACAAACATTGATTCGAAAATCAAGTTTCTATTGACAAGCTACTCATGGAAATACCCAACTCACAAAACCCAGAAGCCCAATGAGATAAATTTTTGCAAACATAGTTGACTAATGAGTGTCAGTAAAAAGCAATATCTGGGTTCGGACACTCCCTTTTCAATCATCATGAGTACCCAGAGATTAAACAACAGCAGTAATCATGGGATTGAAAGACCAACAGTAGAACTCATGGACTAGGCAGTGATCCCTGATTAGTACCCAAAATTGATGAAGGCTCAGAAGACCAACAAGATTCCACTACAAACTAATGGAGGCCTGGTACTAACCACTGCTAATTTGCACATATGTATAATTTCCAGTACTAAATTCACAATCTAAATCTTCAGAAATGAAACTAAGAAATTGGGAAGAAGAAAATAACAACACCCACCAAAGAAAATGTGGGCAGATCGAGGGATAGAGTATGACCTCCTTGCAGAGCTGAGATTTCAGAACACCAAAGATGAAGAAGATAGAGAACTAAGAATTGGGCATCTCCTTAAATATCTGATTCTTTCTCATGGGATCATAATTTTAGCAACTCCAAGCTAAGAAGCTGAGCTTTGGTTTGCAAACTGGATACTCGCAATGGCAGGTCGTGATTCACAGGGCGGAGGACCCCGTAGTTCTGGGAATTTTTTTCAAAAAAAAAAATCCATTTTTTAATTTTCTTTTCTCAGATTTCGCGAAAAATTAAATACTCAGATTATAGCTAGTCCTGTATGACAGAATCCAAAATTCAATTACCATAATATAAGTGCATGTGCCATGTGATGACGTGATCTCATCTAATCATTCACTTACAAAATAAGATAAGTTTATAAAATGATTACGTAAAACCGTCCCATATAAGAACTAGTATATCCATACGATAATAATGACAATTTTAATATGTTAATTTGGTTAAGTTTAAAACAAAATCAATACCGTACTAATTTTAGAACGAAACCAACGATCCAACAATCAACATAAGTCCAAGGTGATAACTTGTTCAGTTTGATTTTATACTGACATATAGAATCAATTTTAGAAGTCAATCTTTATATGTATGTACAAGCTTACAAATAGTTCCTTTCGAACTCAAAACGATCCACTTAATTAATGCACTTGTTTTGTAATTGAATTTGATATTTAGTTTTTTTCCCCCAAAAATCGTGAGTTGGATTTATGGATGTTGAATTAATTAGTTTGGTCAATCCAGAGTCGTCAAAAACCTATTTCCAGTTAAAAAAACATATAATATATACAATAATTTAAAAAAAAAAAACGAGAGAAAGAAAACGTTTTGTCCTACAACCCACAATTGCCAGGTTCTTCCTTGGTGGTTTGGCTATACTGGGAGATATTTGAAGCCTGCACACAACCACACCACTCAAAGAGATAGGTAGGACATGTGAAAGTGTGATCAACACAATCACTGGTCAAAATTCAGATATTCAAGAAATACAGCAACCATGAAATAAAAAACCATATCATACAAATGGAAATGTTAATATCATATCTATATCACCAAAATCAAGTGTTATTACACAATTTTCTACTCTAGTGTAACAACAGAAGGAATTCTTCAGATCTAAGATACAACTAAATAATCTCAGCAAAATTGGATTGTAACAGTAAGGTTGTACACATCGAACACCCCCCCCCCCCCCCCAAAAAAAAGGAAGATAGCAGAAACCCAGGGGGACTCTGAGTGACTGAGGTAAGGATTTGTTTGTTTAATACAGCAGTTGCAGCACTAAAAGTTGATGCAGCTCAAAGAATAGAAGAATACCCATCTAAGTTGTGCAAAATTTCATGAAAATTATAATGATAAATGGCCTAAGTTACTCAAGCTATGGCTGAGATTATGGCTTCTACTTCTGTAGGACGCCACATTGTCTTCTGAATACAAAGCAATCCTCCATTATTATCTCCAAAATGACTGAACTTAATCCTCCATTGAAGTGACTTAGCAATACTCTCCACCACGGAGATGGTCTCAGCATCATCTCTAACTATCAGCCAAGTTTCTGGCCTCAGAATTCTATCTATTTCTGCCATCACTGCTACAAAATTGCACCTGCAACCAGAAAAAATTATTAATAACCAGAGAATGTTGGTAGATTTTATGATGAACATAAGCAATAACAGGCTCAAATTTTGGAACCTTTTCTTCAGATCAGAGAAGAGATGATCTGCATGAAGGAGATCGTAGGATCTTGGGTAGGTATTAAATGACTCGCACCAGTCATGGTAGATTCCAAAGAGACCACGTTCATAAATGACTGGAAGAGTGTCTGATGAATTGACAGGGACAACATTCATAACCCATACAGCTAAATCCTTCAACGCTGCTGCAAATCTGGATAACCAGAGCATATTATATGAATAAAAACCCAATGAAAACGGCAAAACACAGCTCCCTTTTTCCCTTTTTCTTTGAGGGGGACGAGGCACACTTCATTAGCTTGCCATTGCTGTTATGCCGCTGGTTGAAGGGCCAACGAGTATAACCATACGGCATCAGACAAGATTTATATCAAAAGAAAAATGTATATGACTTTCATTGGTTATCATTTATCACTAATGCAACGTATATGATTTTCATTAATTATCACTAATGCGACAATTGACATAATCAGAGGAAAGCTCAAGATTGGCGCTAGAAGCCTGTCCATCCTTGAAAAGGAGCCCTTCATCATGTGCGAACTCCCAAGACAAATGCTTTGCTGCAGTAGCGGCAACACCCCCCCCCCCCCCCAAGGCACATGATCCTGCTGCTGCTAGAGGGCGAGACAAAGGCTCAGCACATCTGAAAGTTGCATGCAGAGCTTAAATGTTCAAGAGAAATAGGACAATTTGTGAAAATTTCCAGGGTTGTATGACAGTTCATTTACTGTGTGTTAAGGGTGGTGTTTTTACTTCTATCGATGCTTAGTTAATAAATAAAGCAAAAAATTAGTGTCTAAATCAGTAGTTTCAGCTTGGGTTCCTGTTGATAGTTTTGTCTTACACCCTCTTGGAGGCAACTTCATCAACCAAAACCAATAGTGCAGCTCCGGGGTTATGCTTAGGAAGTTTACGACAGAGCAGGGCAGATGTATCTAAGTCTTAATTCATATTTGCATCTGTAGTAACATATCAACCAAGAATACCGGTAAGGTTGCCTACAGCTGGATCTCCCCAGACCCCGCGAAAGCGGGACCCACTTTGGGAGTTTGTTGTTGTTGTTGTAGTAACATATCAACCAAGAAATGTTGTCCCTTGCCTTTATCCAACGGCTTGTTGTGCATCATATTCTATCTAGTTCCCTTATGGAAATAATAGAAAATGCATTACATCTGGATTCAATTTCAGAGGTACAAACATTGGCATTAAATGCCCATAATGGACCTTCAGCTTCTCATGTCAAATCCTGGTCTTCACTATTTTGTCCAGGTATATCCTTTTTATACAACATAGGGTTCATCGGTCTGTTGTAGTAACCTTCACAATCCCCCCATTTTTTTGTTCTTCTTTTCCTCTGCCTTTGATTTTCTTAGCATCCTTTGGGGAATGGGAGTAACTGAGTAAGAGCCAGTAACATATTACTTAACAGGAAACAACATTGCGGTACCAAATTTCCTGTAGAAAGCACCAACCAAAGACCACTCCAACCCCCCCCCCCCCCAAGAAAAGGTGGGGAAAACGGGGGAAATGAAAAGGGAAGCTCAAAAGTAGCATACAAATGCTTACCCCCCATAAGATGCTCTCATGTCCATGACATTCCTCACAGATGACCAGTCGATTCCAATCCCATTCAAGTATGAATTGGCTATGACCTGTTTCCAAAAGTCAGAGTCATCTACGAATTTCTTAGAAGCAATTGCGTTCGGAGTTCCAACTTCTGAATCCTTCAACCAGTAGGGAGGTTTCTGCAGTCTTGATGGCCAATGTAGTGGCCATAGAGTCCCACGCTCTGACTGACCTGTTGGCACTTTGTGTATGCATGTCTGCAGTGGTGTATACCTGCAAGAACATGATGATGAACAAAGTCAACTATAATGTAAAAATCTATGTTTCTTTCTGTTTTCCACTTCAATTGTAGGACAGGGTACAATGCGCTAGAGAGGAGAACAAACAAATATTAGCTTTTGATGAATTGGCATGCATGCCCTGCAGAAGCAACAAAGCAATTTCACTTATCAATCCTTATTTTAGATTTCTCCTGTTTATTCCTGTACTTGTAAGTTGCAGCTGAAGTGAGACAAATAGTACCAAATATTAATGCGTCAATCTTATATAATCTACGGTTTCCTGGGATTGAGAAAAGACTAAGAGGTGATACAATCTCTGCCTCCGTTGGGTATTATGTTTTCGACAAATGATACTGCTATGGAGGCGTCCACTCTGAAATAGAAACCGTTCTTATTTTTAAAAATAATAAACAGTGAAGCATTTTATTGTAGGATTAGACTAGAAGCTGGCAAGACGTTAAAGGCATATCCTCATCAAAAAACTGGAAATATACGTGCTCATTTCAACAAAATAACGTGAATTGGACGACATGGAATCAAGGACAAGTCATGGATGAGCACCCTCATCCCATAGAATTGACCTTTTTTCATGATGACGCATGTTTATTCTCAGGTAGTGTGTGAAAACTGGTTCAGCTTTTTACCCTGAATTATTGTGGTTGCTCCCGATGAAGTGAATGGGCAGGATGTCAGTTAGATTCCATGAAGAATAAGCATTTGGCGTTTCCAGAACCACTAATGCAGTTAGTGAATCAGCATTTATAGAAAGTGAATGCTGACGCTGCAACCCAGTAACAGGTCTGGCGGCAGTTTGTGAAAGCAGAAGTTGGGAAATGATGAAGAAAACTTTCCTGTGCCACTGAGTCAGGGCTGGCATTATTCAAGCATGTTTTGACATGTTATTTCTGTTAGTTTTTTTTTTTTTGGGGGGGGGGGGGGGCGGGGGGCGGACAAACAGATTCAATACAAAGCTCCTTCTCTTTACACACTATGCTGAAGCTGCAAACATAACCAAAAGCCAGCGAGAGTTACCAGGCTGTGTTTGGGTCATCCGATTCATCACAAAGTGGAGGATCATTTTCTTGTCTTCTCTCATAGCAAACATTAGAAATAGGCTTTCTGTAGATTGCTGCAGATACTTCATTAACTTGATCTCTTCCAATTTGGACAAGATCCCAGCACATTGACTTCGTTAGTTTGGACATTGCTGCATATCATTAGACATAGAACATTATGGGTCCATCCAAGGAAAAGCGCAGCTTCAACTGAGATGTTCCTGTATATCAGACAAGAAACTCAGGATTACAAAATATGGACCTTTCCAGATGGCAACATTCTCTGCATCTTTTCTGTAAACTGGAGTAGCCGACCATACAAAGTAGCCTCCAGGTCGTAAGACACGGTCCAGTTCCAAAAGGAGTCTACCACCTGCATTTTAAGCACTCAAAAAAAACAATGAAAAAAGACCCTGTCACATAAAAGTTCTGCTTGTTAGGAAGGGTTGCATATATTTGAATCTCTTTGAACCTTGCTTTAATGAGATCCAGACTACGGGGAATTCCTTTTCTTAAGCTTTACAAAGAATATAAAATCTTGACTCACAGACATGGATATTACCATCATTATGCCACATGACCCTGCAGCGAGCACAATGGACAACATCGAAGACCAAGGCAGGAAAGGGCAATCTTTGTGTTCCCATGACAGCTGAAATAGCAGGTATTCCCCTTTCAAGAGCAAATTGCACTTGTGCTTCATGCTCATCTTTTGGAGCCATTGACATTGTAAGCACATCTCTCTCAAAAAGGTAACCCCCAAAACTGGCCACGCCACATCCAACATCCAAAATCACACGACTTCGCTTTCCCCAGGAGATATCAGGGACAATCTGGAGTAGTAATACAAGATATGATTACTTCAAGGGTTAGGTAACAAGAAACAGAACAGAGCAAGAAATCACACCAGCACATAGCTTAAGTTTAAAGGAGACATTGGGTTCCAACAGGGCAACAAGAAAACCACGTGTTAGGTGAAGCGTGACACCAGGCAGCAGAATGGCAATTCAGCACTTGCAACATCGAAAACCACAACATAAAAAACCGTGGTAAAAATACAGAATGCTGAAAAATTGGTAAATTGAAATCTTTGAAGAAGACCAAACCACTATCCCAAAAGCAGAGTTTGGCTTCAGCTAATGGTCTAATGTGAGAGCCCAATATGGGAAGTACCATGTATCCATTATGCCAACCTTTTTTTAAAATTTTTTATATCAACTGTCCCTCTTCCATTTCAGATCATCAGAGGTCTCTACTAAAAATCAAATTTTAGATCCTTGTGCATTTCGCTTCCTGAAGGACTCTGCTACCTCTTTTTCCATAAATAAATTTGTGTCCGATTGTATCCCTCGTCACATGAACAAGAATTCATGATTATCAACAAGCTAATTCTACAACTCATACAGATTGACATTTTGGTATATAAGGTGTAGGGCTCAGCAGTCTAGTGTTTCAAATTTCAATAGTTCCGCTGCTCCTTTCCGCAGCCACTTCAATCACAATCTATCCATGTCATTCTTATTCGTCTGATTTTATTTATATACACTTGTCCTTCCCCTTCTCCTCCAAGTCCAACTCCTAACCTGTTCAGTCAGGATTTCTCAGATAACTGACAGATTGCATAAATTTGCCCAAAAGCCAAATCCTACACGTATTCTATTCGATATTGTAAGTGAAGCATCCATGTAGTCAATCCCAGCTACTTGACTGAGGCTTTGGTTTGTGTAGGTAAGCAACCCCATCAGACAGATTCCTCCAAACTGTTACCGTGGTACTTGACAATCTCAATTCTAGTCTAGGTATAATGAAACACAAAATCTTCGCTCCATCAATTAAACTTATGATCCCCATAGGCCAGTTGACCAAAGTAGCATGGCCTTCCTCTGGTAAAACATCGTTATCAAAGAATAGTTTGCATGACGGCATGCAGTCGGCCAATTTAATACCTAGCAATTACACTACTAATTAGATTGATGAGAGACCACAGTGAACAACAGAAAGCAGCTCAAAGATGAACTTTTGTCCTAGTGATGATCCATGAGCACATAAGCTCTCCCATTGCTTGCTCCACAGGCAACTTTATAAATTGCATGCACACCCAAGTGTCCATGAGGGAACTCCTGATCTTAAATCCTCCAAGAATCAGAGGTAAAGCATTAACCTTTTCTGTCATTCTTCAAAGCCTCCATTAATCGTCATATAATTAAATAGTCCAAGATCAACTTCCTGTAATCAATGCATCCCATAATTCCCTAGAATCTAGATGATGCCCATCACCTTTACATCTATTTGGTGGTCTTTTTTAGTACTAGCTCCAATGCGCCACAAACCCCTGTAGGCATCTCAAATAGTCCAACCAAACTCCCAAGAACTACACTGTTGTTCTGTCATAATGAAAAGCTAATGTGATTAATCACATCTGATTATTGATCACTATCCTAAAGGGTCAGTAGTACTCTATTTCTGTCATAATTAATGTATTTCTCTAGGATCAATGGGCGGACTCCAATCTTCCAGATTTAGCTAGTTTGAAGAGGTGCTTATCTTCATGCTCTGTATCTAGTTTTCATGCCATTCTTGACACCCCCCCCCTTCTTTTCAGTACCGCATTTGTGCTTCCTCTTCAACTCAGTAAATCTCATCGTCAGCAATACAAACTTAAAGAAGGCTTCCTAGCATCTATTTGAACCTCAAGTGAGATGAAAAGGGCAAGCCGAGAAAATGGAATTTAAACTGCATAACTATAAAAACAACAAGCATAAACGCCCTAGTAATTCTTTTCTGTAGACTAGGAAACACACAAGGCAAAAAAAGTTCTCTTCATTCACATAGGTCGGAAATGAAGTCTTCAATGTTTTTCTTTCACTGCTCCTTGATCAGTGCATATACCCCTATTACCTGTGGGAATTTAACCATTTATGTTCAAAAGCATAAGCATGAAGTATATCCTTTTGAATAAATAGAATATGACAAAGGTAAAACTAAAAGCACAGACACAATCACCTTCTGAATAAAATCTATATAATGTAGAGCTCCGTGTTTAAATTGAGTCCCACCACCTGGGAAAGTAAGGTACTCGCCATCAACCTTTACCCAATTTTGGGATCGCTTATACTTGACGAGCTTAGTATGGGGTGCATTTGCTAACCATATCTGCATCATAAACCAAAAAAATTTATCATTACAAATAAAAGAGAAGGATTTGCTTTTTCAATTCTTTATATTCAATTTTCATTCAAGACAATAACAGCATTAAGTATACCATGTCCCTGCTTTTGGGCCATTTGATTGGGATTTTATACCCTTTAGGTAGATGGACAAGACATGTAGGAGCTTCGTCAGGACAGTGCCTTTCCCTATGCTCAAAGTGACCCGTAAGGTGAAGCTTTCTGATAGCTTGGATATTGTCAAGACAAGGAATATAGTCTGGCCCTGCACTGACATTGCAAACTTTCCATCTATGACTACTTTGGTGTTTTGATGACGGTAATCTTTGCAAATCTTTTTGTTTCTCTGACTCGGCAGAAGTTTCATTTGATGCCTGTATCCCGTCCTTGGAACCACTTATACTTTGCTCCTGACCTGAATTTTCAATCTGATTGATTTCCTCCTTTCCCACAGGTCCCCTGTTTTCATTGTTTCCCTCAACCTCAGTCTCTCTTTCTCCCGCTTGTTTTGCTTTCTCTTGACTCCCCTTTTCCTCTTTCAGGTCAATTTTCTGGTTTTCATGAAAATCTGGAGTTTGAGACTCCTTCTCAAGTGCAGTTCCATCTCCCTGCATATTAAGGTTGCTGTCATCTTGCCCATTGCCTTGGCTGGAATTCCCCTTTAATGAATCATAAGACAAGTCACCCAAACTCCCACCGACTTTTGGCACTCCCCCCATCCACTCCTCATAAGATACGCCCATGCGAATGGGGCCATTCGATGATGACACCGTCATCCAGGCCCCTACCAAACAGCTTGAGACAAACACCACAATCGTTATGATCAAACAACAATTTGATGAATTGTTTCCATCAACCCGGGCATAATTTCCCACCGCCATCATTCCCCGCTCTCCAGAACAGAAAATATCCTGTTAGTTATATTGACACTCCTGAAGAAGGAAACAAGAGAGCATATCGGGCAAACCAATGAGCCATTTCTACAACATTAATGGTCTCCCTTATTCAATCAACCGTCATTTAATAGCACCCGCACTACAGTTGAGCTTGACTGTAAGAAGACAAGACTGGGGGGGAGGGGGAACCCTAATCTGAAAAACAAAATTGAATGAAAAGCTCTAATTGAGTAACATCTTTGCATAAGTGGAAGATAACAGAGAGACATCATGCATCAATGCAGTCAACTTCTGAAGTACCATAAGCATAAAACCACTCAGGTGAATTTACTTACAGCCAACCAATCAAATCATGATCCCTCACAAGTGACTACTAATTAATCAGCACTAAAAGTAGAATATCATTTCCTAATCAAATAAATAACTGGACTAAAAACCCAGTTCTAACAAGGGAACTAACCATTCACAGAAGCAGAGACACAAGACATTTCAAGCAAATAATCACTAGCCAATAAGAAAACTTCAGCCATTTCAGACCAAACAACATAGAATTGATACTGGTAAATCACAAACACCCCCCCCCCCAAAAAAAACCAAAAAAAAAGGAATGCCCATGATGTGTCATGAAGATTAGAGAGAGAATGGACCTGCAGGAGCCAAAACTAGGGCTTAAAGAGAAGCAAACGTGGAGAAGGAGGGCATTGGATCCTGGGAATCAGAAGAGATGGAGTTGGGTACTTGAAAAGCGCGAAGATTGAGGGTCTCCCTCATCTCAATAAGAGTCTGGAGTTCGACTAGAGCAACATCGTGGCGGGCATCAAGGCAATCACAACTCAAATAAGTCAAAAGAAACTCAACCACCATGCCAACAACGTCAACGTTCATAATTCGAGGAAAAAGGTGGCACCCAAGGTAGTACTAGCTGGACCTTGCAAATGGATCAATCAGATTGGATACGGGTCAGATTGTAGTTTGATTTGGATCAATTTCGGATCAATCATGTTTGGGTCGGGTTCAGGTGAAGTTCGGCTTTGGGTCACTTTTGGGTCAGTCATGTTCGGGTGGAGTTTAGGTCAGGCATGTTTCGGATTGTGTACGGTAACCCGGTTTGGATCGGGTATGGGTCGGGTGGCATTCAGTTCAATGTTCGGATGAATTTCGAATCGGGTGTAAATCGGGTTAGGTATAAATTAATTCGGGTTAATTTTGGATCAGTATATATTTTCAATGTATTCATTTCTAATATTAAATTATATTTAAAAGATAAAATATGTTTAATTAGTTAAGACCATTTATCATGTGTTCTTATTTTAAGTCATGCGCTTATACGTTAACGTTTAATTGTTTATACGTCGGTAATATATATATATATATATATATATATATATATATATATATATATATATATATATATATATATATATATATATTTATATATATATATATATATATATTTATATATATATATATAAGTTTTAAAGCTTAAATAAAATTAAAAGGAACTTTTGTAATTGAAATTTTTTACGGGCTTAGTTATACTTATACATTTACTACGAATTTTAATAAGTTACAAGTGCTTAAGTACAACTCATCCATGATCCATGACCCTAATATCTTATATTCTTAATTTCTTATGCAGTTATGCAACGATCGATGTGCAATTATCTAAAGGATTGCTAGCTGTTAACTTAAGTGATGTTTCATTGTTTCAAGCATTTCAATTGAGGTCATGTTATGACAAAACTAGTGAACCAACTTAGCGCCAATCATGATTCATGCGTCAATTGTCTCATTTGCAAGACTCAACGCCAAAATATATATACCTTGAAAAATAACCAATAATGGAAAGAAAATAATAAATGTTTTGTTTTGGCCCCGGTGTTGGTTCATAAGTCATAACTTGACGTTTGTCAATTGTCATGTTTGAGTTGGTAAATAAAAACAGGCTGGTTCAAGTTAGTATTTTCAATAATCAATTTGCTGTTATTTTGAAAGCTCGTTAAGTGATCATATATCAAGATTGATTTGTCTTTGTGAGATCAAATGTGTATATGTATTAATTATCATTACATTTATGTAATTGTGAATGTTGGTTATCAAAACTTGAGACTTGGAATTCAGTTGTCTAAAATTCAAATGAGTCACATTACTATGAGATTATATGCAAACATATATTCTTGAATATGATTATGTAGAATTAAAATTTAAACATGTTGTGAAGATAATTTAGGATTGTAGATTAGTAATGCACTAATGCAGTATTTTACTATTTTTGACAAAATGACGGTAGTAACAGAATGATATTATAACTCTATAATCCTAACGTGCATTAAGTTGTTAAGTGAATTGAATAGTAAAATAATATTGCTAGATCCTAACGTGTATTAAGTTATTAAGTCAATTATGCTTGTCTGTTCTTAATTTATATTTTGAGCAAATATTATATCTCTTATATTTTTGTTGCATATGTATCAAATTAAAAATTAAAAATTATCAACTATTTTATTTTTTCCTCTTAAATTGTCTTTGATTTCATTTGTGAAATTTCTGTTTTAAGTCTTAAAGTCATTTTTCTTTTTCCCTCCTAAACTCAACTAATTGGTTTTAATATTTTTATTACATATCTAACAAATTAAAAACTAAAAACTATTAAGTATTATAGTTTTTCCTCATAAATTTTCTTTGATTTAATTTACAAAATTTTCCTCTTAAATCTTAAGTTATTTTTCTTTTCCCTCCTAAACTTAAGTAATTGAGTTTTAAAATTTCAAATTCTCCCCCCCCCCCCCAAAATCTAAAACCTAAAAAAAAAAACTAATATTTTGTAATGGTAACAAAAATAAAGTAAAAGTAAAAGGAAAAAGTGTAAAATACCAAAATTTCAAAAGCACCAAAACCCACGGCGGCTTGGCCTCAAGGCCTCAACAAACAACTCTCACCTCTCTCAGTCTCTCTCCACTCTCTGTCTCTCCAGTCTCCACTGTCTCCTCCAGTCTGCAGTCTCTCTCCACTCTCCACTCTCTCTCCACTCTCCACGACCACTCCAGTCGGCAGTCGACCACGACTAAGGACAGCCACCGCCAGACGCACTCAGCTACTTGGCCCACTCACGCTCACGCACGCCAATCACGCCGGAGTCATGCCTGAGGACAGTCACTGCTGCAGCGCCGCTCAACCCTGCTCGACGGTGACTGGTCGACAGTCGACACCACCGGTCACCCATCTCGGTCCTCTCCTCTCCAACTCACAATACAGTAGACACCCACAACTGGAACTGCTACTAGTTTATTGCTACTAGTTACAGTATAAGGAATTGAGGGGATTTGGGCAATAAGTAGCTTGGATTGGTTACCAAAAGCCATTAAAAACTAGAACAAGCAAAAAAAAAAAAAAGGAGCCAGCTTGGAGTCGAGGGGATCTAGGCAACTCAGAGACAGACCAGAAGAGAGGGAGTCACCCACTCACACGAACACAAGGGGTAACAACAAATACATCTACTTCTTCTTCTTCTCCTCTCTGGTTGGTCTCTCTGGAATCTTCCTTCCAGGTTTCCCTCTTTCTTTCTCTCTCAGTGTTCGTGGGGTTCAAAGTTTTGATCTTTGTTCAACTTGGTTCATTACGTTTATGCTTGAAATTCCCTGTTGGGATACTTTCTATTTAGTCGAATTTTAGTGGATTTTTCTGGAATCATGCTTATATACGCTATCTGACAATTTTCTTTCTGGGATTTTTGCTGTTTGTAGTACTGAACTTGTTTTGGATTGACTAGTTATGATTTATGAGTATGTTTCGGTTTTGGTTATATTTGGGTCGGGTATATTCTAGTTTGGGTTTAATTCAGATAAAATTGAGTCGGGTAGGAATCGGACCGGTTTTAAAATGGGTATGGTTCGGGTCGGGTTCGGGTTGTCTATTATCGGGTCAGTTCGGTTCGGGACACTTCGGTTCGGGTTTGAATTGGGTCGGGCCATTTCGAGCGTGGGTGATTTCTGGTTATGCTACAATTCAGGTTTCGTTCAGTTATGGATCGGTTTACTTCGAGTATTCGGGTCCAAATCAGTTCATCCCATTTCGGGTGTCGGGTCGGGTATGGGTCTATGTCGTTCGGTTTGGGTTTCGAGTATCGGGTCAGTTTTGCCAGGTCTAGCACTAGCCATATGGGGGAGTCCTAATCTGGGCAGGTCAAGAGCATTTTCAGCGATGAGTTATTGTTTGTGCTCATCGATAGAGGCTTATTTTTGTCACATCAGCTTGTAAGTCAACTTTTGGACTCACAATTCTCCCTCTCTCCGATGAAAGGCTCACCATTTTGGCTCTTCAAATAAAATAATACCCATAGATCGACTCTAGTACACACAGCCTTACTTTTAAAATTTTAAAAAAAGAAAAACTAATCCAAAAAATAATAAAAAAAATAAGCAAAATATGGAGTGAGAGCTAGCTCACCCCAATGAGGCTCCCCGCGAGGCGTTTGATGTGAGGCAACCAATGGAGCACTTCCCTTGCCTCACCTACTTTCTCTCTCCTCCATTTTCACTCGTGAGCCATCCGTTGGAGAGGCTCTGATGCAATACTCCCTGTGTCTCAGAATTAATGGGGTCTTGAAGTAGTAGTTAAAATAGAGATAGAGTACGTTCAACTTTGAAATTGGATTCTTTCTTTTACTATGGTATTTTATTACCTTTGCTATTTATCCAAAAAAACAAAAAATCCCTTCTGCATAATATTTGAAATTAGTGTCTATTTTTTAAAAATAGAAGCTTCTAATTTTTAAAGTTTCATAAACAATCCTTATTTTTGAATTCCAGACCAATTATAACGAAAAATGACAGTTAAAAATACACTTTGGAATTCAAATTGTTGAGGGTGTTATTGTATATTAGTTTTAAAATAGTTAATTTACTAATATTTTAAAATATGCAAAAAGTTAAATAGAACACTCTTTTAAGACGGATAAAGTATTTCTTTAGTAAGATATTCAGTAATAATTTTTTAAAGAAAATTGGTTGATGTCCTCGTACTATTTGAGCATTTTTGTTGTAGCGGTTGTAATCTAGTGCAAGTTTTCATCACATTCTTTTGTGATCCATTCTCTCCGACGTTGGTTCTCTATTGTCTTAAGTGTTGCATATTTGCATTATTCTAACATATATCCGCCTTTTTTTTGGCAATAATCTACCATATTTGAATTTTTTTTCAACTATTCTAATTGACAAATTTCGACCATTGATTTTAAATAAGCAATTTGACCCTTGATTTCCCTAACTTTTCACCTGAAGAACTGATAATAAGTATTAGATAAAGCCACTTCTCTTTCTTCATTTTCATTCATCATCTTCCTTAACTGGATAATTTGGGAACCTCAACTCCCTGCATTTTTTCTTTGCCACCCTATAGTTTGGCTCTCAGATTAATATGAAATTACGTTAGATATCGGATTTTTTTCAAGTCCTTTGGAATCAAGGTTTAGAATCGAGTTAGAATATAATTAAAATTAAAATAAAATCCTTACTTAGCGAAATTACCATAAAGGCCAACTTCTTCTTGCTCTTCTCCATTGTTGGTCTGGTTTGGATACCTTAAAGAATTGCTTCTGACCCAAAGAACTTCTTTTCAGTGAGCCCAACTCTCTTCCTCCACCCCAATTCTCTCTCTGCCTCTCTCTCTCTCTCTATTAGAATTACCAACTGTGGTCCATTTTTCTGATCCCCAATACCCCATGATCATACACATATAGTTCATATCTAAAGGAAGGCTTCCAATCGAAAATCTCAGAAATGAATTACTTATAAACCTGTATTCTTTTTTCTCGTCTTTTTATTCTAAATACGACAAAGAAATGAAGAATCAGGGAAATCAAGGCCTATGTCAGTACGTGGCCGTGGTAATGGCAATAAATGAAGCTAGGATTGAAGTGGGCATGTTGAGGGGGGAAATATGGAGGTTCCGTGTGTGTGTGTGAGAGGGAGGAAGAGAGAGAGAGAGAGCGAGAGGAGTTAGATATGATTTTGTGGGTGGTTGAGGAGAGAGAAAAATAGATATATCATGTGGGCAATTTTTTATTTGCTTCCAGGAGCATATGTTCTCATTGCCAATGTGCATATATTTTTCACGTATGTATTTGCCATATATTAATTCTTTAATATATATTTGTTGATATGGCTATTGAGAATATGTGCTCCCAGGGTATAATATACATACTATATCATGTGGAAACATTCAATAGTAGGAACTCTTTATGTCAGATTAATGGTTTATATTTCTTCGCTTGAGATCAACGGTCTAGAATAAATTTAATTACGATAGTTAAAAGAAAAAATTCAACTATGGTAGAATTTTCCTTTTTTTTTCCAATATACTTCATCATGCCTTCTATTTACGAAAAAATTAGAGCACTGGTAGCCAGTGCCTCGCGTGGAAACATGTGGGGCCCACGTGTCATTGGCATGGCAAGGGAAAGTTGACAGCGAGGGGAATTGAGGGGGGCATGCGTGGAAACTCGTATGTCCGGTCCCCTTCCCGTGCCTCTTTTTTTGATTTTTTGATTTTTTTGGTTTTTCTTTTTTTTGAAGTAATATATAATTTTTATATAATTAAAAAATAGGTTGCGTATTATAAAATGGATCCATGACAAATATTTTTATTGGATGATTAAAATTGAGTTCCATGGGTTAGAGAAGTGATGAAATGCAAGTTTCAAAATTGTGAAACTTTTACTGACGTGGTTGGCCAGAGTTCCAAAATTCGGAACTCCCACTGGGAATGCTTAGGGCACTATGAGTTTGGTCAAATAACTAACGAAACCTACAATTTAGAATAAATATTTTTGGAAACAACTGAATGATTTACTATATTGTTTTTGGCATGGAATTGATTTCTTGGGACAAAAATGGCGCGATACACTAAAATGATGTAAGTTCCCTTCTTTTCTTCAATGGATGATGGTGTAACAGGATCGATATAATAATAATAATGATGATGATGATGATTAAAGTCTATTGAAGCTTTAAAAAAATAATAAAACAAGACCGAAAAATAATTTATTTTCTACTACTATGACTACTAAAAATGATAATATAAACAATAATGATAGAAGAATAGAACAAAAAAGTTGGTAATGTATATTATACACCTGAGAGTGTGTACTCTTACTTGCCAAGTATATATATTTTTCTTACGTGTATTTGTTATATAGATAAATTTTAACATGTGGCGCTGACGTGACTTGTGAGAGCACATGCTCTTAGGAATATGATATAGGCTTTAAAAAAAGTTGGTAAAATTTTTTAATCTTTTACCTACACTAATAACAATAACAATGACGTAGACTGTGACAAGCTTAAAGACAACAACGATTGACCATCACACTAACTACAATGAGAGTAACGAAGACAACGATAATAACACCACCGATGACAATGACAATTATGACAACCATAATAACAACAACAATAAAAACTCCAAGCATCAACCCCAATAACCCTTCTCGTCCCATAAATCTATGTGATCCTCTTTACCTACTTTGTGAAATGGCAATCATAATGTGAATTGTGGGATATTTGAGCATTTCAGTATCTATATGTTAGCTAGATCCATAATTGGACACTTTGGTTGTAGTGTTATGTTTTTTTCACAACTGTTATAAATTCGTATTCTTATTCAAATTATAAAGCAGCTATCCGTTTCCTTGTCTTTTTACTGCCATCTGTAACTCATTGTTGTTAAGGAAAAAACATAATCAAAGATTAAGCTATGCAAGAAAGCTCAAGATGGCTTTCATGATGATCTATGACCAATTCGTACCTGTTGCAAATATACTTTAGTACATATATGCTGATGGCTTTAGTTTTGGGCCTTTATTTTGGTTGAGTCAGATCAACCTAAGTTATCTTTACATCCCACTTAAAAACAGTTATAATATGAATGAAAAGTGATTGTATCAATACGTCTTATTTGATAGTTTTTTTGTTTACTCTAAACACTATATTAAAACTTCAAAATAAAGAGTCATTTATAAACATGTCAAGACAACATTTTCACCAAGTCTTTAGTGTTTTTAACTTTTCTAACTTTTCACGACTTTTGGCTGTATGTTCGCCTCATGAAAATTTGACACCTATCCTTTTGTCTCTTTTTTAAACCTTTGATTATTCTTTTAAATAGAGTCAAGCTACTAATGATGTTTAACAAGCCTAAACTCTCATCTCGCAGGTTTTCTCTATTTATAAAATTTGAACTAATACCTTGTTTGAAGAAAATGCGTGTCAAATTACTTTTACGAACCTGTGTGGCTATGTTAGTTAAAACCCGTCTTAGCTTTTAAAATGAAAGTCTCCAGAAGCATTTGGGAGAAATGAAAGCCTTTACAGAGACAAGCTCATGCAGAGCACTTTACCATACTTCAATGGAACAGTTCGCTATAGCCTATATCACTAGCAAAAAACCTCCATCTGAAAAGCTTCACGTTTTTTCCCCTGCTTTTCTCTCTGGAGCAGTCAGGGGCTTACGGGTCTATTACAATCGGGTCATCCATAATCCAGCTAGCATATGCACAATTTCACAAATTTTCCATGATCATCTCATGACAACATTTGGCAACAGACCGAGGGGGATGAAAAACTAAAGCAAAATAAAGGACAAAAAACCAAGTACAAAGACCCAAAAATCAAGTTTTATACACCATAAAATTCCATTCATCCACCAAAACAGTACAACAGTCTCCACCCAAATGCAATGACAGATTACAACATGAGGATACTCCATGATATGGATAAAATGACGTTAAATAGGTAACAAACCTTTATAAAGAGGGAGGTAAAACCCTCCAAGGAGCATGAAACAATCCCCACCTAGATTTAATCAGTGACAGCATACGCAAATATGACAATTAACCTAACAAGCTACTTCCCGAAATCTGTACTGCCGTAACCGATGCTCTATGTCACCAATTAAAATGATCCATTGTTCGATTTTGAAGCCGATGATTTGGATTTCGCAAAATCAACCAAGTCCTTGAACAGGGCATCCTCTGGCTTTTCTTGCTTGGGACGTGTTGATGAATTAAGGGAGAGATTCTGAGTCTGTCCCACCAAACTGTTGTAAGGAGAACTGGAACCACTGCCTGTCTGCTGTTCGAAGTACTGCTGCCTCTGGTTATGTCTGGAAGGAGGTGGGGGCAATGGTCCAGGGGGAGATGAAGAATCCTGAGGTGCTAGAGTCTTGTCAGATTTGCTCGCCCCAGTAGGCTCATCATAAAAAGGGTTCTCAAACGACGGCGATGAAGTGGTGTCTGTCAATGGGTGAGAGCGTGTGGGAGAAAATGGTGGAGTAAATGATGAAGGCTTTGGGTTTCTCGGTGGGGTTCGAACAGCAGATGGTGCTGGTTCTGCCAGTCCAGCGGATGTTGAAGAGTTGTAAACATCACCGCTCAGATAGTCAATTGAGCCAGCATCAGTAATAACCGGCCTCTTTGATGGAGGTGGAGGAGCAAGAGGATTCATATAAGCTGGCTCACCCCTGGAAGGAGCAAGATGTCCCCGTCTCTGCAGATTATCCCTTGATCTGCAAAGCCAAATTTCAGCTGATGCAGTTAAGAACAAGTTCTCGTCGTACGGTAGGCAGTCAACACCTTCTGAATGCAGAATTCAATAGAGATGGCCTTCCCACAATTCTATACATGGGTGAGGTTGCACACATTTGAACCCCCCCCCCCCTGGGGCGGCCCAAAAAAACCCCTCTCCCACCAAAAAAAAAGAAAAGAAAAGAAACAAAACAAATAGAAACAGAACACTGGTTGGGACCTTCTTGTTGGTGCAAAGACACAAAAAAGCTAAATTAGCAAATGTAAGGGGGGTTCCAACCAACAAGGGTCTCTAGTAACTACTCCCAGAGAATGGACACCCATTGTGCTAACTGCAACCCACTACACTAGGTGAGATTTTGACAATCATTTGGCTGCAAATAAATTCCACTAGAGGGCTGCAGCATATATGTTCTAGTGTCACAGGCACACAGCACTTACACGGCAAAGGGGTCAAATTAATTTCAAATCAGATTCAGGTCTGGTCATCCGGTTTCAGTCACATTCAGGTATGGTGCTAATTTGTCAATAAGCTTCTCATGAAAATAGGTTTGCTGGGCTTGGATCGAGTCCATTCCATTTTAGGACAAATCAGGTTCCTTTATTTCTCATCTGGGTGAGATGCAGCTTCAGGACATTCGTCTCTGGTCCTACATGCTGCTGGCCTGTCGAGTCCATCAACAGACTCAATCAAACTGTGAACAATATGCACAAGAAGGAGAAGGATGTCTGTGCTAGCGGGCCAATGGCCGCTACACATTCAACAAGATATAACTTGTACCCAGTCACAACCGGATAGCAAGATGGAACTTAGTCTATACCACTCCTTATGTCCCACATTACTTGATCACTTTGGAAATTGTCCCGTGCCCAATGTGTGGATGAAAATTTCAAATCAAAATTCCACCTATCACTCTAGTTTTCTAAGGTCAAAATTAAGCAAAAGTGAGAGGTCCGTCCTCAAAATATTTGTGTTTTGTAGCACAAATATTCTACAATACGGAACACTAATGCATCGGCTGCATGACTCTTTCCATTTGTTGTTTGAAATGCAAATAATTGAGAAAAAAATGCAAAGATTTACACACTATATGAATTGCATTCCATATTAAAATATCAACTGCATTGTGAAACGCAAATATTTTGAAAAGGTAAGACCTCATAAAATTAATAACAATCTATCTGAATTTATCCACCTTCTGGAAAATAAACCTGACGCATGCCCATTATCTTTGGCGTCATATAACATAATCATTCCATGGAAGTTATGAAATAATTACTTGAATGACCAAAATTACCCCTTGTTAGGTCCTCTTATAACATGCTAATCAGTGCCTAATTCCTAATAGACCACCGAACAAGCACAATGCCTAATGGACCATGCTAATCAGGAACATAAGACCTAATGCCCAATGGACCACCGAACAAGATTGGCATTGCCAATCATTTAACAAGGGACAAAGACACTGGTTTATATGCAAACCCCTAACCATTACCTGTGTGACAGCTGTGCAAACTCATCCTCTGATTCCTCATCGTCATGGTCATGGTTGACACCTACAAGAGGTGCAGCCGGAGCTCCCACTGCCTCTGAGCTAATAGTCGCAACTCCTTTAGCAATATCATCATGACGAAAAAGCACACGCTGCAAGTCGTCATTCAATGCCAAGCCTTGACACAGAAGCTCCTCATCCCTACAAATGGGAAACCCACGTTTCAATATCAGGAGGATCTGAATACCACTCTTGATGTCCAAAATGAATGACGATGCTTACGTGGTGCTATTGACAAGCACCATAACACGTTTTTGGTAATTACGGCACTGCTCAACAAGGTCCACAATCACTTCTTGCTTTACCCCCTGAAAAATATTAAAAATCATTATCAGCATATCATTTATAAACAATGGCATCTACAATATCCTAATCTCGGCACATGGATGAATTATTATGAAATGCCAAAACTTTAGACATGGACGCCAGGTTATCACAGCCAGGTGAATGAATACTTGCTTAGAATGCCAACAATGTGCACCTGTTTCTGGAAGTGACAAAACTGTTGACAGGGTATATCAACTTACAGTGAATACAACTCACCTCTTTATTTTTGGGATCCAAAGCTCCAAGCATTTCCATTAAAACATCAGCTAGACCCTTTGCATTTTGAATCTCTGGCAAACTGTATGCAGCAAAAAATATAAAGCGAACATGAGATGGCAAAATTCAACATAAAGTGCATTTAAGTACGAAATTGATAGCAAGAAGCTTGGCGAACAGGTTGAGGTACCGAGCAACTGGTTGCATTCTGTCCAAACTAATGTAGTCATAGGATGATATTCACACTTTAGATTTAGATATTCCAGCATTATAAGTCCTCTCTGATTTTCGCCAGGTCCTAACCCCCCCCCCCCTTTTCTTCCTCTGTTTTTTCTTTTTCCAATCCCAAGGAACTTTTTCTTGAAGGAAACGTTATAATAGGCATAACAAAACATATCCATGCACGATTACTAAACCAAATAACACAAAATGAGATATGTATCACACTCAAGTTGAAACAACCCAGTGTTGATCGAAAACCAAATTGAACCACCCACAAATAAGCCAATCCACAATTTCTTATTGATTCTATACCAGCAGCAGAATCAAATATGACCCAGGCATAGAACAATCGCCCCAAACCAATCAAACTCAAATATTCGTTGAATTATTTTAACTCAATCCAAATAAACCAAACTTCACAATTTTTGTTACCACTAAGCCCAACACTCCAACTATACAACAACTTCAAAAATTAAAGCTTAAAATTTGTAAATGACAAGACTTTGTCAAAGATACAACAATTTGTCTCATTCCACGTAGCCCACCAAATAGCCAAAGCAACCATGTTCCAAACTCCAAGTACCCAACTCTTCTTCATCCATCTCCTCCAAGCCACTACCACATCTCTTACGTTAGAAGGTTGAACCCAACTAATCCCCATAAGAGAGAGCTAAATCGCAAAGCGAGGAAACCCATCGACAATGTACAAGGAGATGATCCACAGTTTCTTCCTCCTCCAAACACATATAGCATCTACTTGGGCCTCTAAAATTTCTTCTTTTAAGCAAGTCATCCGTAGTGATCTTGCCTATGGCGGCTGCCCACGCAAAGAAACACACTTCTGTGGGAGCTTTAGACCTCCAAATGGACTTAGCAGCAAAATCATGACCATCCAAGGCATCAAGAAGTGTGGAACATAAACTCTTGACGCTAAAGGATCCCTTAGAGTTTAGTGGCCACACAATCTCATCCTTGCCTTGCAACAGAACCTCTTTGCTAGCAAGTACGGTAACAAATTACAAATACTGTCCTCTTTTCAATCATTACGATTCCTCACAAAAGTCCAGTTCCAATGGCTAATGTCACCATTCCATGAAACAACTTCTTGTACCATGGCATACTTCAAACGAGCCATCCTAAAAAGATCAGGAAAAAGAGTCTTTAAAAGTCGATTCCCACACCAAACATAATGCCAAAATAACACCCTTGAGCCATCCTTCACCTCAAAATGCACTAAAGATTTGAAACGCTCAAAACCTCCAAAGATAGATTTCTAACAACCAACACCGTGGGAATCAGAACTCTTCTTACTCCACCAACCCAACTCATCAATCCCATATTTTGCCTTAATCACATTTTTCACATAGCATCATCCCCAACCATTTGGTCTTTTGTAAAATTATAAGATAGTTTTGGCTTTTGTCGATTGCATTATGGATGAGAGCTTAGGGGCATAATGTTTTTGTATTTGCCCATTTTGTAAATTGGTGACATCCCCGTGGTGTCCTTTTAATATAACTCTTGATTACTTACCCAAAAAAATAAATAAATAAATAAAATAAACCAAACTTCACAATTCATTTTCTAAGTCCATCAATTAGCACTGCTAAGCACGCATGATCTTAGTTAAATGAAAAACAGAGAAGTTAACTATGAGGATAAAGACTAGGCAATCAACTACGTTTTGCAAGGGAAACAAAAGAAATAAAGAGGAAACACTAGCTTATTAAAAAATAAAAATAAAAAATCCCATGTACCACAAAAGCAAGCATTCGAAAGACGGAGAACACGTCACAAACTTAGTGTAAAAAAGCCCACCTGAGCCACGCCTAGGTGCGTCTCGACGTGAGGCTACCAAATCAGCGCCTCGGAGGGGATGAGCTGCGCCTCAAGGATGCGAGGCTATATCTTCTCCCTTGTTTTATTTTTCTTAGCCTTGCCTTTACCTTTTTTCTTCTTTTCGCTCCTTGGGAGCTAAAAGATGATCTAAACTTGTACCGTAAGTGCGTGCATTGGGGAACAATGATGATAAGATAACATGTCTTAAGGTTATTTGCAGTGCTAGTAGTCTTATACTCATATTGATGTTTAATCACATTTTTAATGCATTTATCTAACTTGTTTCTGCACAATATGCTTTGTGAGATATGAAAGATTTTTAAAAAAATTGCATAGAAATGCACCTCGCATCCACAATGCTTGCACCTTCGCCTCGCGCCTAGCGCCTCACGCTTTGGGAGTCTCTGCGCTGCAGAGCACCTCGTGTCTTTCAAAACTAAGGTCACAACACACGTCCGCGCACGCGCACTGATATTCACACGCACATCCTGACACAGAAAGGGGGGGTCCTGATACCTAAGCCTAGTAGCTATATTCTATGTCCAAAAAAAGTGTGGTCAAGTTATTTGACCACTGATTCCATGCTTTTGCCCAAATCATCAGAAATAAACCACCAGACTCGACAGAGATGTAGACTTCATATCAAATCCAGGAATGCAGATAGCATTTTGTCTTATTTCCTTTATTTTTGGATGAGTGAATACAAATGCTAATTTTTATGAAGGATATACAAATCCATCTTCTTAAACTGTCTCTTGTCAGCAAATTGAATTACTATAATTCCAGATAAAAACTGACGGACACCTTGTAATCATGTCTGGTGTTCTGAATCTTACAATGATGGAAGGAAACTTTTCCAATGAAATCTAGCAAACTCAATGGAATTTGTGAAGTTCACAAGGATGCATATGTGATACACATTGTACTAATTTTCAATCAACCTTCTTACTTCTAATTGTCTCAAACATGTCCACTAGGAACTAGGAATAAAGAAATAAGCTGGATCAGCATAAAGAACGGCAAGTACCTCAACCCAGAAGGATCCAACTCCAAAGAGGCCTGAACTGTCTCATCTTCATATGCTGGAGCAGGATAAGAGATTGGTTGAGATTGAGGAGGGGTGAACAATGGCACAGCGCTCCCCTCTCGAGGCGGAAATTCTACCCCAGAAGACTGTCAGTATCAAATAAAAGCAATCAATGGAAAATACATTTGATGGGCAAATTTCTTTGCAAAGTTGATTGTCATACTAAAATAAAAACACAAATGAACATACACTTAAACAAACCTTATGAATAATTAAAATTAGACAGAGGAAATTTCATGAATGATGAAGAAGACAATCTCAGCCCTTGGATCAAATGAGAAGGATTAGGTTTTGGCAGAAAATTTATAGAATTTTAAAAAGAAAAATGAAGAAGAAAAGACAAGCTGATTGAGAACTTAACCTCCCAATCCCCCTCTTGTTTTCTTTATATTTCACAACAGCACTCTCAATCCCAAATTGCCAAAAATATGTAACTGAATCATTTTCTGAAAAATACCATCCTCCAACTCAATAGCAATAGATAGAAGCAAATCCCAGACCAACGGGATGTCAAATTTATAAGTTACAACAACGTGAGCGAAGTAACCAGTATCTTTTGACTCAAAAAAAAAAAGGACAGCCCGGTGCACAAGTATCCCACGTTCAAGCAGGGTCCGGGGAAGGGCCGCACCCCAAGGGGTGAATTGTAGGCAGCCTAACCTGACTTTGTCAGTAGTTGATTCCACGGCTCGAACCCATGAACTTTTGGTCATACGGAAATAAGCTTACCATTGCTCCAAGACTCCCCTTCTATCTTTTGACTCAAAAGTAGTTCAATAAAAAATAATCACAACTGAAGAGCTATCAGGATTATTTTTTCAGAAGGTTACTTTGTAAAGGGATTTTCTTTTTCCAATAGCTTTTTGCCATCACTCACATTTATTCATTCCACGTCTCCATGTTTCGCCTCTTGTATTGAAGTCGACTCTGCTACTTCCTTCCCTTCTTTTTTCTTTGTTTTGTTTTGTTTTGTTTTATGGTGATCAAACAACATACCAAGGGAGAACGCAAGAAGCTCAGCCTACGTCACATTGTTGGGAGCATTTCCTAGTAGCTAGAGTTCATTTTAGCTATAGGTCGCAGCGTGCTGTCCCAAAACACAGTAGGTCAGATAATAAGGAGATCACAGAAACTGAGCAAGCCCTTTGCCAGATGACAAATCGCATGACCAGTTTCAGAAGTGTCCATGCACCTTCAACCCCTGCAAAATGGCCAAACCTCCTCTGTGGACCAAAGACTTTACAATCCAGATCCATCACTGAGAAACAGCACACTTCTATCATGTTTGGCACCCCAAACCTCCATACAGTAATCCAATTACAAAGGGAATAACAAAAATGGCTGGTCTCATATTGACTATGCATTACAAATCAAGTTGGGGAAGATCTATAGTAAAAAGCAAGGGTCGCATATATGACATGGACATGATACTATACAGTACTGACAAGGTGACACGATTCTTGAGATTTAAGCAAATGGTATGTACACCTGATAGGTTTGCAGATTGATAATAATTTTTTCTACGTAAATTAATACATTCTCATCATACTCCCTATCGTCGAGCTTTAACCCTGCAGTAAGTATAACCTAAATATGAACACCTTACGATATACTCACATGCTAGTGTGCTACCACCTTCTGCTCAAAAGAAATTCTGTTACTAAACGTATCACAGAGTTTCCTACTTGCAGGCTCCATATCTTCCTTTCATACTATCATTTCCACTGTTTCAACAACAAAGCGAAAAAGGCAAGAACGGAAAGAAAAACAAATAAGACAGAAAATTCAATATTTTATGACTTTGAGACAACTGGTAGCGATGACATGTCCCATCAAAAGCATTACAACTATTCCTCTCCAGGCCCTGAAATTCGCAGACATAAGTCATGAGACTCATGACACAACAGGAGTCCTACTATCCAAGTAATGAAGAACCAAGCAAAAATTTTCCAATTCTTTATGCTGTCCACATTTTTCATCCACCAGTCTCCTCTCTGTCTAGCCCTTTACCCATAAGGAAAAAAAGCCAGAAGGAAAAAAGGAAATTCCAACAAGAGATAGCAGAAGAGAGAACGAAAATTATCCCCTCCCAACAAAAGTCAATCTCAATCTTAACCCAACACTCTCAAATCAGGAGAAACGAAGAAAAGAAATTAACAGAGGTCACACCGTTTGAATTGACGAGCGACAGACATGGGACATAGCCCAGAAGTCACAAGGAAAGAAGATGATGCAGCAGCAAGACAGAAAACTAGTGTGAGCTATTTGCAGGTGATGATGGGACAATCCCCCCCCCCCCAAAAAAACAAGAACCACCTTAAAATAAAAAAAAAATCCATGTCAAACTCGCAAGTGTTGATGCCCTTTTTCCTTTGTTTTTTAATCAGATGATTTTTCCCATGTCATATGTGTGTCCAGCATAAAACAAAGTGTGTTTATGGGGACAAGGCACATGTAAATGGGAGAAAAAAATAAGTCAAAACTCCTAATATCTAAAGATTAAATGAATCACAGCATCCCGCCACCAAGGGGCTGTCCATCACACCATAGGAGAAAATACCAAAAAGAAGAAAAAAAAATCACATAACTCAGAAACAATGATAAAGGCAGTAAGCGTTCACCTTCAACTCATTATATGCAGTATAAAATTGGGGATACTTTCCCCCTGACCCGCCCAGAGCCTCCTGCCAGGTGTCTATCAAAATTAATATCCTTTCCCTCACATTCAAATCCGGCTGTGTGACAAAAAATTGTTGCAGAAAGAAATCAGTACATACTACATAGTAAAAATGCCCCCAAAAATTTTACAGTTGAGTTGAGAATACTACACACCCTCTTCTTTACAATTTTAACCATTTCACGGAGTATGTCGCGCTCAACAATTTGCTGAAATATCATATCCCCACAATTTTTCCCAAGGGTGTCCAATACCTGAGGAGAAAAAAAGAGATAACCAAACAGAATTTAGCCCGATTTCACATGTAGTTAATGTCGCTAAAAATCCTTCACTCGGACAAAGAGCCAAGCCAACACACAAACATAAAGACAAAAGAGGACGCTGACTAACAGATTACCATGCACGTTGAAGGTAAAAGAATCCAAAGAAAATGATAGCAAAAAGAGTAACAATCACAACTATCATTCAACGTGAATTCAATCAACAATAAGACAATTGGGTCGTCTACATCACACAAAGTTATCTGAGGATGCCTGTTAAAAGAGCTTGTCTAACATGTAGCATATCTAGACACTAATCGATGAATATCTGGGGCTAGACTATAAAACAAAATAAAATAAAATAAAAAAGAAGAAGAGAATACCAATGCACATTTAGATAAGGTGGGAAAAAGATGTTATTGAAGGGAGAAAGAATAGGAAACTAGAAGACAAGCTGTTTGCATATAAATACCTCGGAGGAAAATGTCTATCAAGAAAAACATCTGTAAGTGCAGATCCTACGTACATGGCCCAGCTTTTTGGTTATCAAGCTCCCAATTCTGAATCTTCCTCTCCATTAGTTAACTAAAACCTCATTTTTTCCTAGTTCCTTTGTTGACTAATTTTGAAACCAAGTTGGTTGAAGTACTCCACTTTGATTTCTACATGTATTGTTCAGCTTGATGACTATGTCAAGCAGAAATCAGGAGAATCTCATCTCTATTCCTACCATCCTCGTGAATATGATAAAATTGCATTCCATCGTGTGATGGCCCCAAAATCAAGCTCTTGAATAGCTGAGTTCCTAGTGAATCACCAAAAGGAGTCTCAGCAAGATGAGATCTCTGCTTCCAACCGCCACACACATCATTAACTTTGAAATTTTTCTGACAGGAGATTCTCACCACCACGTGCCTTAGAAAGGATCTTCAATGTCAAGGGAATAATCCTCGTACACACTACTCAATACTATCACTACCTAAGCACCAATTCCTTTGTGGATAACAAAAACCAGCTCAAACTAAGCTTTAGTTTCCATAAATAAGACATCTCATTTTAGGTCATTTTAGGACAGATGTTGTAGCCTTGTTTACGTGCGAACCTCAACCTCCCCTGCCCCAAAAAAAAAGGAAAAGAGCTTACGAATTCATAGATAATAAGAACAACAATTCAAGCACGGGAACAGATTACTCATGTCCAACAAGTAATTAACTCGCTATGTACAGCTGGGAATTCATGTCCAAGAAGAAACTAGTCTTCTCCACACATATATAGTCTCTGCCATAAGGATCATTCCTCTTCCACAACGGCATTCTGAAATTCTTCTCATAAGAAGTCTCTGGGGCACCTCATAAATGAAACACAGATACAACTCTCTGTGAAGAAAGAAAAGGCACTTTAAAAGAGTCCTATCTTCTATACACCTTTTAGGTATTCAGAATACATGTATGAATATATGATACAGTAGAGCAACCAGAAGTTTTACCATGACAAACAATTTTCTCATGATCAACTGTTATAAATTTTAGTTTGCTAAGACTCAAACAAGCATTGAGATGACATTGAGCATGTAGACCAACATAATTTCCTTACATAGGGCATCAAAGAGGTTAAACCAGAAGGGGTAATAGAATCATGCACCATATGACCCCTACTCCCAATCCCCACAATTTTTGCTAACTTATCCTTATGGAATTACCCTATCTCATCCTCTCTGTGTGCAAGGGTAAGGCCGGCCTACGTGTGGTATCCCTAAACCTTGCACAAGCGGAATCCACACTAGTTGTTCTAATCATTTTTACCCTCATAGCAACCCCAGAACTTGCCATCCTATCCAGTGAGGTGTAATTTATAAGGCCTATGTGTAGAACATGGCACATGGGTAACGAAAAGGGTTACTGTGATACTCTCCCATAACAAAATAATGCAACATCCCTCTTGCATTTTTACGTTGATAGAAGAGGTCATAAAACTGTGGAGCAAACAGGTACATGTCCCTTGGCCATGTTGACTGCTCAAGAATGAAGCTAAATACCATTGAAAAATACATCTTATTCACTGGAATGCTGCTGATAATATGCCACACACCCAATTCAAGCATAAAAATTCACTAGCTCAACCAAAATCAACTAGCAATATAAGTAAACCAAACCAACAATATCTAGCAATCATGTTCGATGCAGTTCTAAATGAGCAGAACCAATTCTCAAAACAAGAGCGACCAACTCAATCCAAAATTGGAAACAGACAAGATGATTCCCCTTTTTTTTCAGCCGATGCACAGAGAAAACAAAGCCAGCTGAAAATTCTCAAGCTCCAATTATCCGCACCACTTAGCGTACATCATAGCTAATAATTGTGCTATCATTTCGAAGCTTAATTTTCACACATCAAAAAGCAAAAGGTGCATCGTAAAATCGCAATCTGCTAAACAATGACCTCCATGTCAAAAGCAAACCAGAAACATCAATCCCGTTTCAATTAATCAGGTAGAAATACTACACAATATTTATTGATTCCCATTCATAATGTGCACACCAATCAAATAAGAGAGAGATGAAAGTACTAACAAAGAGACCAAGAAGTTGGACTTTTGGATTTTTATTTCCGAGACGCTTTTTAATTATCTTCAAGGCATCCTTTGCTTGCCTGCAAAATTACTATGCTTTAAACACTAGGAAGCGAATCAAAATAATACATACAGCAGCTTTATCAAAGAAGTGATGAAGCGTATAGGAATAATATAGTAAAAGATTTAACTCATTGGCAATAAGTCAATCGAAAACGCAAACCTGAACACATCTTAGAATAATCCATTTTCATCTAACAGGTATGCTGGCATAGGCAGCATGAGACAACCATACACAATAGGCATTAAAAGGACTATTTGAACTTTGGAGCTTTAAAAGCTTGCCACAGATATATTTCTGTGGCACCATCATCAAGTGCTGTCCCAACTAAACAAAAATAATTTGTGGCACCATCATCAAGTAAAATACAACTTTTGATTACCTACCCCCCCCCCAAAAAAAATCATCGAGTGCTGTACAGAGTTGGGTAATAGGTCGTGTCGTGTCGGGTTCATGTTCGTGTCGAACTTGAATGGGTTGAGAATTCCTCGACCTGAACCTAACCCGTTTATTAAACAGGTTGAAAAATCTTGACCTATACCCATTTAATTTTTAAACGGGTTGATCCGCTTAACCCGTTTAAGATAAACAGGTCAACTTCAGTCGCTTAATTAACTATTTACGGATTTAACATTTTCTACTAATACATAATTACAGTGTTAAAAAATAAGTTTACATATCATATTAAATAATTACTCTTTAAAAATTTTAAAAATAACAAATGGAAAAAAGAGTTGACTTATTTAACTCATTTAATTAAACGGGTTAAATAGGTACTTTTTTGTGCCAAGAATCTCGACCTGAACATAACCCATTTAATTAAACGGGTTGAACGTTTCAGCCCATTTAATTAAACAGGTCGAAAATTTATACCCAAACCCCACTTAACTTCATGTCGGTTTCGGGTCAGTAATCGTGTTGGGTCAGCTTTTCCAACTCTAGTGCTGTCCCAACTAAAGAATAATCTGCAATATCACCTAAGAACAACATTTTCGACAGGCCATGTATGCTTGTATCATTGCCTAAATGACAGCTAAATACTCCATGATCAATTTTGAAATCAAATTAGTAGTCTAGCATTTAGATTGGGGGCCTATTCACTTGGGTCCGCAAATGTTGTGTTGTTTCATTTGGCCAGACCAATTACGGTCTGCAATTAATTTTGGACAAATTAAGACCTGTTATTCGGAATTGCGATAAATTAAGTTCTGCAATGCAAAATCTCAAACTCCAATTTATAAAATCTAGAATTTCTAATTTAATAAACTTGTTTTTGTAATTTCATTCCATAATCTTAGAATAAAAATGAAAAAAGCATTTTATTTTATTTTCAAAAAAAAGCATTTTATTTCATCACCCTTTAATTGTCAATGATATTTTCTTGTATATCAGGCAATGTACATGAAACCCATACTAAGAAAATCCTTTTAGCTGCTGGAAGATTGCTACCAGGACTAGTACACCAAAAAATTTTTTACTAAATTATTAATGAGACAAAATCATAATGTACTGTTTTGTTTTTTTTTTGCGACACTAACATACTGAATTCCTTTCTTGTTAAAAATTAATAATTTGCAGGCAAATTGGCTTACGAAAAACGTACAAAATAATCCAAACTATGGTATTACGCTATGTGCACCAAACTTTCAACCCATTTGCAATAGACATACATATTTTATCAAAAACTCAAATTTGATCACAAAAAAAAATGCTAATATGGTTTATATATACTTACATGTGGATCTTATTTTAAATATTTTATTTTATTTTAAACCAAAACATAAAAAATGTGAAGTTCAAGGCTTACCTTTTTGGAAAAAATAAACAAAAGGGTATAGGTAAAAAACATCACAAACAAAATTAAATATTTAATACAAGGTCTCAGACAAATAAACTACATCAAAATTACGTCTCAAACATTTAAAATAATATCCCCGTGAATCAAAATATGGATCACATTAACTTCAGCCTTAAGGTGACAGAAAATGACTTCTAAATTAGGATGTGCAAATAAGCTCAAAGTTTGGTATATATTGTGCAAATTTCATGATTTGGATTATTTTGTAAATTTGGCTAATAATTAGATTTTAAGCCAATTTTCCCAATTTATAAGATGAATATTGTTTTGGGATTAAATAGTTATAAATGTTTGATCAATATGAAGTTAAAGACAAAATGCTTCTCATACAAAATTTTTTATTATTTTTATAAATTTAGATATGTAATCCAGAACTCCACATCTGAAATCTGAAGTAATTAACATGAAGGGGACAAGACCTAATTATGTAATATGACATATGACATTCAAACTTACATTTCCTAGGTATCTCATAGGATACAAATTAACATTAATAAATAGTTACGAAGAACTACTACTCCTTTGAACAAAACCTTTCTTCCAAAGCTATCTTTCCCACTAGCATAGATGTTTCTACCAATAAACAAGCTCTTATGCTCAAAAATTATTTTTTTCTAGATGTTAACAAAGGAGGGGACGTTTTAAGTACACATAAACAAATGGAACCAGAACTCTAAAGTTCAGATCAAGACAGATATATAAACTAGGTTGGTTGCAATTCAGTCCACATTGGGACTAAACTAACAATAATCTCACCCAGGATTTGAAATAAGGTTTCGGTTCTATGTCGGTATGGGTGTGATATCACAGGCGAATGCCAATATGGTAATCGCATGACAAATCATGGTCGTTGTGGTGTAAATTGTCAAAAGATTCCCCAAATGATGTTTTGCACTTATACCCGGAAACATAATTACCGAGATCGCCCCATAGTCCGACTACCCGCGTAACAGAAAGAAGAGAACTGGAGCCCAAATTATACTAAATTTGTGGAATAAATAGCAATCCGCATTCCAGACTAAACGACCTAGGAAACGTTCCTGGTAACTATGCCCAGAATGTTTGTCTTTATAATGTTACTATTAACAATGATATCACCAAATTTGCAACAAATAGACATGAATAGCAAGAATTAAGTTACCAAAAAATTCATCAACTGAACATATAAATGCCATTATTATGTTCTGAACATTTCAGTATGGTAGCTGCAGCTAATGTCATGGCCGTGTCTGTTCTGAAATCTGACCATTTCAGAATAAAAATCTATGTGGTTATACACCCTTTTCCAAGTATTCACACCTGCCTTCCTTTGCGTGAAACAGCTATTAATAACATAGGGCTGTGCAACAAATACAATTGAAAAGCAATCATTCACCCATCTGCTGGGCATATCAAGGACCAATCCTTACTAAAAATGCCCTCATATACTTGTTTACTAGATAGGTTTGGCATACTGACATAACTGTGAAACAAATGGCATTGGCAAATAGATACCCATCCTGAAAGATAAGAGGAAGGTTACCCAGGATCCATGTTAACAATATCACAAAGCTCCAAGTTTATTGACCAGTCTGGACCAATCAGCATGTCACTGGTTGCCCTCTCAGCAACTGCTGCAGCAGTGTTCGCCATTCTCGTATAACACCTTTTATTATGATTCCTTCTATTCACCTACGTGCCACAATATGAACAAATTCACTTGAGAAATTCCATTACATTTTCATTACCATGATTAAATATAACATCAAGTAAGCTACAAAAGCATAGAAACTAGCAATCTACGTTTCCTTCAAAGTTCTAACAGAAAAATGCCTATAAAAGCACCATTCATAATTGTCTGTATAAGCAATTACTCATAAAAACTATCATTGGGCTTAAAAACATGTACAGCCAAACAGAGTAAACATTCACACACACACACCCCCACCAAAAAAGAAAGTGTCCTAACCCATCAAAATTAAGCAGACGAAAAACAAAAATCAACCCTAATTTACAACAGATTGAGAATTACGAGAGAGATAATCGCATATGAGAATCCCCAAACAACAAGAGAGCACAATCTTGCAACCAAAAAAAGGGGGGGCACGAAGCACGAGTTCTCTCAGAAATCCAAAGATATTGCAAAACAAGCAAAGACAAACTATCAATCATCAAATACTTTAGAGTCGAAACACTGAAGATCGGAGCTTAATTGCACTGATCTCGAACTACAAATCCATCGAACATAGACAAGATCAAATCAGCAAGTTGATGTAACTAGAAGGAATCAAATCAAAGAAAAAAGAGTAATCAAAAGGCGAAAATTCATAGAAAATAAGCAAAGTATTCAGAAGCTCACCAGTCCAAACCAAGGAAAAGAAGAGAGAGACAGAGAGAGAGAAAGAGAGAGAGGTACTTTTGTTGAGTAAATATTTACTTTTGCGTCAGCGGTTGCTTGGCCAGTTGAAGTTGCCCTCCTAGATGGACTTTGGCATTGGAGAGAGAGAAACGCGTCGGTCAACCTTTTCCCATTTTTCTATGTGAAAATGGCCTTCATTTTATTTTATTTTATTTTATTTTGGTGGGAGGGGGGGGAGTATTTTTTTCATTTTTTTTGGGGGGGGGAGGGCATTTTTTTTTCCACAACATCCAATTTTAGAAATTATGGCCTCTCATTTTCATTGTGCAATTATTTTTTTCTCCATTTGGTCCTACATAATTCATGGACAAATTTTTAGGCTATTGAGAAAAAAAAGGGAATTATTTTCCGATATTTTGATTTTTATCTTCTAAAATGCAAAAAAAAAACTTTAAAGAAAAATTAAATGTTTAACAATAGATATTTATACTCATGAAAATAATGTAGGGTCACTTGTCAGTGCTGCATTTAGTAGTCATTAAAATAATCATTTTTTACTAAAAAAAAATTATTGACGAGAAAATAGATAAGATAAATTAATGAAGTATAAATATAATTATATATCAAAAAATAATCCTTAACATCCAGAAATACATACTGAGTATTAAGTACTAACCCCAACAACCATATTTGATCGTCATAATATTATGTCACCATTTTATAATCATCACCACATAATTGATATAAAATAATTATGCGGCTAATAGATTCAAAAAGGATGAACAGTAAAGGAAATATAAAAAAATAAACGGAAGCGGACATATAGACAAAGACAAATTAGGGGCTCATGAGTCATGATACTCATTTGGTGCTAAAGAACGTTGGTGAGGACGTCAAAACCATCATCCACAAAAAGTAGGGTAGCAATGTTGTGGAAGAACGGGGCAACAATGTGGGTAAGAGAAAATGAATCGTAGAAGTGAAAGAAACTTGTAAGGCAAAAAACATAAAATGTTTAAGAACCATCTTAGTCAATAGCTTAAATAAGTGGTCAAATGTAGTAAAAGTATTTATTATGTTTTCTAAATATCTCTCTTCATATAAATGTTTTTTTTTTTTAAGTTTGAATAGAAAAAATGTTCTAGAATCAAAACAAGCCAAGTTAGCATAGTGCCCTGGCTCAACTTGCTTTCGATTACAGCATTCTATACTCAAGTTATATTCTAATCAACTATCAATTTATCCCACAGGCTTTTCAAGGATATACAATCACTGTTGCTTGGTCAACTTCAAATCAGTTCAATTCCGGTTAAGTTACTAAGTTCATGTAAAAAGTTATAGCACATCAATTCGATTCAAATCAAGTTAGTGCAATTCATGCGCAAAATTAAAGCATCATTAACACCACCAGTTAAGTCAAGTTGTTTAACACTAATTTCTCTTAAGTAAGACCTACCTCAGGTGCATATTGCGAATTGAAAAAATATGCAATGGACATTAGACGAGAGCCAAAAGGGGGGGGGGAGTCATATCCTCATTTCAGGTCCATGATTTCACGTCATTGATAATTAGTAACCTCATCTCAATCCATACAAAATCAGTAGATCAGGACAAATTGTAGCGCTAGAGATGGAAGCCCATCGCTTCGTTAGACATGTGAAACCGGTGTCAACAAAACACCATCTAAAATCTAGATCATATCTTAATTAGGCTTGAGAAACCTCCTATGAAGTTTTTCACCTGCAGTGCAGGGTCCCCAAATCTATAACATTTGCATCTAGCATTTACACAAACTCTTCAGCCAACTTAGAATGAATGGAACCTTCGGTTAAGCTCCATACATACCGGCATCATTTTATTCTCTCTCATGGTTTGGAATTGCCATCGCAGGTGCTCATTCTTCCCAGGCAATCCCAGTTTCAGAAACCGATCAATCAAGCTCCTCCATGGGCGGAGGATCACTTATGATACGGACCACATTTGTAACTGCAGCAGTTTCCTCTCTTTCACAGTTTCAATCAGCCATTGTAGGCGCTGGCTCTGCCTGGCCAATCTCAGAGACCAATGACTGCAGCTCCTGGGTGGGTGGAGGATCACTCATTACAGGGGCTACATTTACAGCTGCAGTGTTCTCTTCTCTCCGATGGCTCGCAGTATCTGGTAATATAGGTGCTCGCTGTCCCTGGCTAACCCCAGGATCTGAAACTGATTCATCCATAGGGAAAGGATCGGTCACGATTGAGGCAACATCAGGGACATTGGGTTCTCTATTTGCATCTGGCTCTCCCTGGCTAATCCCAGGATCTGATTCATCCACCTGATGCAAGGCAGGAAGATGGGTTATGATAGAGGCAACATCAGCAACACTGGGTTCTCTATTTGCATCCGACTTCCCTTGGCAAATCCCAGAATCTGAAACTGATGCATCCATCTGATGGGAAGGTGGAAAATCCTTTATGATAGAGACATCATTAGGTTCTCTATTTGCATCTGCTGGAGGAGCTAAAGAGACCAGTGAATTGATTGTACCATCACCCTGCTGTAGATAAGCAGTTGTAGGAACTGAAGCACCATCCATAACCGATGTCTCGCTATTATCTTGGTTTATGGAGGACTCAGGAAAATCCTGAGCAGAACTTGCCAAAGAGTGGGTAGTTTGTCTGTGATCAGGTGCTTGATCATCAAACAAACCATTTTGAATCTGTTGAACTGCAACTAGGGTTTGGGTATCATCATTAACTGCCAAAACATCCACATTTTCCAGCTGAATTTGCTCGCCTGCATTGGCTGGGTGCCTTCGGATCTGCTGTCTCTTCTTTAATCGAGGCCTCTTTGGTTTCTTCTTAGGTTTTTCGGTTGCTTGGGAAGGAGCTGTGTCTGGCACCTTTCTTTTTGGCGGGACAACTGTATACTGAGATTTCATGCCGGGATTCTCGCTCCCAGCACTATTGCTTGACCGAATTGCCAGCAGTGCGGTCCTTGCAGCTTTGATCTCCGCTTCCTTTTTCGTTTTTGCAGCTGCTCCAATGTACCGAATTCCCCCTATCTCAACACTACATGAAAATGGGAGTGTTTTGCCAGGTGTGTCATCCCTTTTGCATGTATAAGTTGGAAGTGCATAATTCATCTTCTGCGTATAATCCTGAAGTAAATTCTTGCATAGACCAGTTTCATGCTGACAGAAAATTCAAAGGTAAGACAACCGTATCAGGCCCTCATTATTATGGATTATTGAATTATAATCCAAGGACAAAGCACCTTGAAGTCTTGAACACACTTTAAAGCATCAAATAACAACTTCAGAGTATGAGAAACCAAAACTGTGCAATTTGAGAAATTGAAAGCAGAAAAGGGACCCATTTGTCAGTCTCCGAGCATCCACAAAAAAAAGGGTGATTTGACGCTATAAATCCCAAGTTTGGGGGTGTTGGGCATCATTAATTTCAACTGAGATATTGGACGCCAACGTTCCCAACTTTTACCTGATTCATTTTCCTGGCACTGCCACCCACTCCAACTCGCTGGTTTGATGAAGTGGCTTGTCCGAAACACACATGGAATGTAGCTTGACTAAAAGTCATTTTTTTTACTGATACATCAACAAGTGTGTGTGTGTGTGTGTGTGTACACTAAAAAAAAAAGAAACAAATATATTGTTAAGATATACATATATGTACACACATAGACACACATGCACTGAGGTATCATTAAAAAACAAATAAAAAGACTTTTAGTCGAGCCACTATCCATTTGCACTTCCAACAAGCTACGTCATCAAACCACCGTGTCTAACTTGGTGGTGGTTTAAGGAAAATAAATATGGTCCAAGTTGGGAGCATTCGTGTCCAATTCGCTAGAGACTAATGACGTACAACACCTCCAAACTTGGGATTTATGGCGCCCAATAACCCCCAAAAAAAAGGTTGTTAGACCAAGGATCATTAGATATCTAACATTCGCCCAATTTTTCACAGTGCCAATGCCAAGAGACAATTTTTGCAAAATAAGGCTCAAGCCAGAACAAAGAGCATGGCTTAGTCCCAGCAGAAACCTACAGGGGCAGCATAGAGCAAAAAACCAGCAGCGATATAAGCAGCAGAGCACTGACATTCTAAAGGGTTCAATTTCAGAGTTGTCTCTTGCCTCTTCCTTTTTATATTTCTTCAATAACATGGCCCTTTCTTTTGTCTAAAGCTGGGAGGGGACTGCTTTGAATGAAGGCATTTGATAGTTAATAAAATGCTCTTCAGCAACCAACTCCATACCCCTACCCAAGAGGGATGAGGGAAGGGGGAGGGGGAGAAAAAAAGGAGGCAGCAACACATAAAGCAGACTAGCAAAGCAAAATCCCACTTAACATACAAGCCCGACATTCTAAGATCTCTCTGTATCCCAATTCTCTATTATGGGTTCAGTGACAGCAAGTTGGATTCTGGACTTTGCATCAAATATTTCAGAAGTCCCGATCAAAATTCACAACATGTTGGATCTGACATTCAAACACCTTATGATGCCAAGATGCCTATAGCATGCAAATGATAAAAAGCCAAAAGCACAAGATGAGAAAAGATCATATGTGTCTGTCCAAGTTTCCAATGTGGCCAAACCGCGACGAAACGGCTGCATTGGACAGGGTTTGGAGTTAGGCGAACCGTGTTTTCATCCTGCGATAGCAGCGATATGGAACTCAATTGCCCGCATTAAAGCGATTTTGCCGTATCGCAACCGAAACCGCATTTTGAATCCTTGCATATAAACCAGACCAGTTGACTTCCCAGTACTTCCCGAATAAGAGAAGCAGAGGAAAGTTGGTAATCATATCCTATAGAACCAGATCTGGGCCATCTGGCATCTGAACTACATTTGCTTTCCATGTTGAACACTTCAATATCCCTTAAATTCTTCTGAGACTGTAATCTGTACTCAAGGTACCCAAAAAAAAATGCATCCAAACCATGTATAAACATAAAGACAATCAACTCCAACATAAATGAGGAAGAATGAAGAACAAAGTACAAATTTCCACTTGGTGTTATTTTCGGTAAAAAAAAAAAAGAAGAAATGAACACAGAAGCTGCTTCACTTGATAACAGGAAAGACTTACCACAGGCACAAAAGTAGATTCTTTGCTTTCACCACACTTTGATAACTCCATCAGTGCAATCTCAGCAGCTGATTGTTCTGCTGCCTTGCGATTCAAGAATCCCAGCAGGGAGTCATATCTAACACCACCCAATATTACTGTTGATTTGAAAGACGGTTGATGTGAAGGACCTTCTTTGATGGTCTCATAAACAGGAGTAGGAAGTCCAACTTTTTGGGCATATTCTTGCAGCAGGCTCTTGAATACATAACAGTTTGAGACACCTACACCAAGTGGCATAAATATGATCCAAAATCTTTACTTGACTCACACTGTGAACTTTTCCAGGATGCATGCATGCCAAATATAATGAGCACACTGGGAAGAAATCCTTTTACTTTTTTTTTTCTTTACTTATCTTTTTTGGCGGGTTTTTGGGGGGGGGGGGGGGAGGAGTCTGTTTCACTGCACCATAATTCCATCTCCATGTGACATAAGTAGATATATAACCATCCAGACTAAAATTTATGCGCTTTTACAATCAGATTGAAACAAACAAGCTGAGTACTCTGCTAATGCATCACAGTTCCCAGTCAGATGGAACCAAAATTTGCATTATAAAACAATTTGAAAATTTTCAAAACAGTACAAGGCAATAATTAAAGTTTTGGGACAGCCATTTATACTGTTCAAGTTATACATAAAAATTATATTTTAATCAGCCGTGACTCTGAAACTAAATATGATGTGGGGATGAAATGTATATCTTTGGCAGACATATTAAACAATCTATGATTTCATCTGGTTTGAAAAGTTTAGGGATCAAACCAACCCGTTTTCTTATTGCAATCATAAAGTACTGATTAAACCCCTGTTTGATAAATACAAAGCAAGAGCAGCAGAACTAGCTCGTAGTTCACATGAAAACCCTGACTCTATTACTGAATTCAGGAACAAAAAGGGCATGAAAAGTATGGATCCCTATACTGACTTCTGTCATGAAATTCCACAGAAATATTACCAGGAGGGGATGTTGAAACTTGCACCCTTTGGCCAGTACCGGCAATCTGGTCTGTTTGACCACTGGGATTACTTTGCCATTTGATGTCGCATGTCCCCATAAGGTCAGAATTAAAGTCAGCTCCAGAAGCAGGGTCCCCAGGAGAAGATTCTTCAACTAATTGATTAGAAAGGCCACCAGGCGCCATTTGAGTCCCAAAAGCATTACACAAATTAGTTGGAGTAACTCCCATTCACTGCAGTGAAAGCATCAAGCTTCCTCATCCTATTCGCACCATAAGGATGGATAATCCAACAAAAACAATCGCATTAAAAGAATAAATCTAAGAAGTTCAGTCAAGTTTATTTACTTATTGGGAATTAGCAAATCCATCAAACAAATCTAGAAATAGTCTAATAGTAAAACACCGTATCTCCCATAACAAAATTAAGCTGACATAAACCTAATCCATAGGTCCTGTAGTGCGTGATTGCCTCATTCGGCTTTACCAAATATAGAAGCTCAACAATAACATTTATAGAGGCAGTGATGCAGAACAAGAGTGAAGAATGGGTAAAAAGATTTAGAAAATTAGAATATTTTGATATGGGAGATCTTTTGTAATTTCTTATTATTTTTCGCAGTTTATTTTTAAGCATACCTTAAGATAGTCAAAATAAGAATATTTAGTGATATTTTATTAAGATTTAGTTTCTTAGTCTATTAGGATAATATTAGGTTATATATTTTTATCCTTTTCTAGTTTATATCTTATTATTTAGGCTTCCTAATACTAGTTAACCTCTTTGTTATATAAACCCCTTTATGTAATTGAAGAGGGCAGATTATGAACAAGAATTGATATTGAATTTAAGTGAAAGTTCTTGTGTGAATTTTATAGATGTGAGAATTGCTCTTAGAGCGTCCTACATCAATTATTCCCCTGTGGAGGAATTGCTCTTAGAGTGCCATACATCAGGCAAGCAGCTCATTCTATCATGCAACCAGTTTTGCCACAAATAATCAATGAAATAGCAATAACTTCATCAAGGAAGACGCCAATCAGCCAACTGAAAGGATTTTGGGCAAGCATACAAAATTTTTAGCTCTGGAAGCAGTGCAGGATTTCAAGGGCTTGGCTGGGTCGCTGTTCGAGGATTGATTTGCACTAAAATGGGTTAAAGTTTGCTGTTGCTGATGATGCGGTCACTGGCGCAGGATTGAAGCGAAACAGTGCTCTTGATTGGCTTGGATGAATAAGGGAGAGAGAGACTATGAAATTTTGGGGGGGGGTTTACACTAAGTAACCTTTTTATTAATAAGTTTACAGTGGATCATCAAATCCCCAATTGCAGGCAATAATGTGGGTACTAACCAACTTAAACACATCCACTAATTTTAACCATTATCTAGAGTTATCAGAACCATCTTAATCCTGGTTTTTAACATGCACCCAGGCTTAAGCATTAATGGTCTGTGATTTTCTAGATTAACATAACCAGTGCAACCATTCGAAAGGGAAGGTTAGCCTTACACTTGAGTCTTAACAAGCCAAGACTAGCAAAAGGGGCTATTCCAAACTAATTAAGTTTGCAATTAGTTAGTGTAAGTCAAAAGCCAAGAATGGCCCTAAAAGAAGGTGATAATAGAAGAGCTACGCAGCCAACAAAAAGAAAATTTCCGTACATTGACGTTTGCAAGACAAGCGCGATTTTTGAGTCAAGGAATTCTAGGAACTAAGAACATCACACTTCGACAAAAGTTGCCACAATTTATATCGAAACTTGTTGCAATAACCATAAGGAACATGTTCACCCAGCCATTACTGGAACATAGCGCACTACTGACTTGCTACTCCAGTTTTCGTACATGTAATTATGTTACCACTCACCATGCCTAAAACAGGATGGCACTAGATTTCTTACCATTGTTCATGCTTTATCACTAAGCAAACTACTAATGTGTAGCAAAAGCAAAATATTACGGGGTTCTTCATTGTTTAACTATTGTCCTCAGGGAAACTGTTCATAGCAGAGCAAAGTGTTGTCGGCTCTTTATATTTTAACTATCTCCGTCAAAACATGAATTGCTCTGTATGCAGTCTAATTGGATTGAAGCCAGCCAAAACAACTACTGAACGGGTAAAACTATTCTCCCAGCAAGAATGTAACAATCTTTCAGAGAAAAGGAAAAAGCGAGTAATGCTCCACATTTAAAACGAATTGAACACTATATCCATAACAATATTTACGCAAATCATGCGATGAAATTCAAAAGGAAGATTCCGTTTCGACCACTGACGGATAAAGATTTGAGACAAGCAGGTCATGATTAAGTCGAACATATGATATAAAATTCTAGCACTAATGATGAAAATAAAAAAATACATATATAACTGATAAAATTAAAATAATTGTCCTCGCCAAGGTCTAGTGTTTTGCAAGTAGATCATATCATCATTCATTATGCTTCGAAACAAGTCATCCTCATAACAAGTAACAACAATAACATTTAAAACCTCATCTAAAATTTGGTTGCACAAACTGGTCTTGATAAGCTTCATTGCGGAGAACACTCTTTCAACTATTAAAATAGGAGGAATTCAAGAGTAAATGCATAGGAGGAATTCAAGAGTAAATGCATAGGAGGAATTCTTAATGGCGGAACCAAGATTCTAAACAGCGGAGTCAGAGATTAATACATGTGTAATTCAAAGTTTCAACCCTAGCACCAATACGATTAAAGTAATTGTTCTCGACAAGATTTCATGCATGTGCTGAGAGCAAAGCATGATATCATCGTTGACAATCCGGATGTCATTAGACTAAAAGCTAAAGATAACTTGCAACTAATCAAGAATCTACACTTTCAAGTTTTGATTAGTCAGCAATAAACTAATTCTTCATCCGAAAAGCTAAAGCTAAATAACCAAGCTGCAATTAATCAAGAATTCAAAATCAGTCAAGAACCGGCTGTTGGAATTATGTAAGAATAAAAGCCAAGTAATAACTCAATAAGGCTAAAAAAACTAAGCAATTGACGCTCCTAAAAATTAACAAACTAACCCAAATCCTTCATTCAACTTCCTTATCAAAAAAATCCTTCATTCAACTTACCCGCTAGAATTCATATCGGCAAAAAAAAAATCTAAATTCTCAAATTCGGCCCCAAAATTTTATATCCAAATTCCCAAGCTTAGCTGCCAAATCTAACCTAATCTAATGAGAAATATCAGCCAATTACAACACAATACATAAAACCAAGCTCACCAATCCACATCATATCCAACAACAAACAACAGCTAAACTTGACAAGCCATTCGTCAATTGATGCTAATCTGTATAATTAAAGGCTCAATAGTTGACAAATTGACAAATGAAGGGTTCAACTAAAACTGATTACCTGGAAGTAGACTTACGGTTGCGGCGGTGGAGCTGGGCCGTCGAGCAAGGCTACAACTGCGGCGACTGCGGTGGTCGGCCGGAGTGCGGCGGTGGTGGTAGCCGCGGCGGTGGTGGAGAGTGGAGGGTATGAACTAACAAATGGGGCAGCAGAATCAGAATCAGAATCGAGAGAACGAGAAAAAGTAATGTGGAGTGAGGAGTGGGGTGTTCCAGAGTAAAGGAGCACAAGGTGCATGAGAAGTACAGCGACCATAATTGGGGGGGGGGGGTTCCTACTGATATGTTCTCTTTGACTTATTTTTACACAATAAAAGTATGTTCTTTTAACTTATTTTCAAATATAACACGTTTGAAAAAGTTCAGCTCAGAATAAGTTTAGTTTAAAAAGTTCAAAATAAGTTCAGATAAGTTCATATAAGTTCAGCTTCGAAAGTTAAGAATAATAAGTTTAGTAAATAACTTCAGAATAAGTTCAGATAAGTTCGGTTCAGAATAACTCAAAATACGTTCAATAAATAAAGTTCATAATAAGTTCAGATAGGTTCAGTTCAGAATAAGTTCAGACAAAATAAGACGAAGATAACAGGCCCTAAGTTCAAATAAGTTCAGTTCAGAATAAGTTTAGTTTAAAAAGTTCAGAATAAGTTCAAATAAGTTCAGTTCAGAAAGTTCAAAATAATAATTTTAGTAAATAATTTCAGAATAACTTCGGAATAAGTTCAGATAAGTTCAGTTCAGAATAAGGGTCTGTTCTCTTCGACTTATTTTCAGACAGAATAAGTTCAGATAAGTTCAATTTAGAATAAGTTTAGTTTAGAAAGTTCAGATAAGTTCAAATAAATTCAGTTCAGAAAGTTCAGAATAATAAGTTCAGTAAATAACTTCAGAAAAAGTTAAGATAAGTTCAGTTCAGAATAGTTCATAATAAGTTCAGTAAATAAAGTTCATAATAAGTTCAGATAAATTCAGTTCAGAATAAGTTTAGATAAAATAAGGCGAAGAGAACAGGCCCTACATTGTCATTGTCTGTGAGTATTTTGGGGGGGGGGAATAAATGAAAATTCATTAATAACGAGCAATTTATCAAATGACACTTACAACGTAGGTTAGATTCAAATAAATAAAAATTTTATAGTCAAAATACAATATCTTCTCCCAAATAACTAACTAGTTACTCATT
>JACYFF010002017.1:69418793-69441284 GCA_017589665.1 Selenicereus undatus | reverse complement strand
CTAATGGGATTGAGAATGTCATTATTAGAGTATTTTCAGCCAAACAAGAACTCTGGTATGCCATGTCAGCAAAAGTTCTATAATCCTAGAATTTATATTCTTTCATTTTCTCAATCAATGAAACTCATTTCAGGACAAATGAATTAAATATTTTTGATGTGCCCACCTTATAACACACAACCTTTTTTTTTAACTACCTAAATAATAGTTTTTATTTAAAGAAAAGAAAAACAAATTAAAAAATCAGAAAAGGACAAAAAAAATTGGAATGGGAGGGGGAACGCTCTGGCATTCCCAACGCGTTTCTCATGCGAGTAACTGTGGGTGAAATTGTAGAATTTCACATTGAATGCCACGTGGATCCCATCCCTTGCCTCGCGTGTCATACGCTGCTACAACTCTCAGGGAAGTGCAGAGGGGCAGAGTGGAGCACGGTGACAGTAGAGGAGAGGGAGAGGCAACAACAGCGGCCAAATTACTACATACATTAATTATGTTGACATGGCCAAATTATCAAATGTGCATTGATTTTTTACGCATGCGACTAGGTGTACAATAATCAAGGTCGACAATATGATTTGGGCTTAAATCTTCTATCATTAGAAACAAGAGTACACTCTGCATTCATAAAAATTAAACTGATACTCATGAACAGGGGTGGATAACAAATCGGGTATTTATTGGATTGAACGGTCGGTCCGTTTAAAATATGGCTAATAAATGGCCAAGTCAATAATGGTCTGGGCTATTAATGGGTCAGTCTATTAAGGCATATTAATGGGTCGGACTAGGCAGCCCATTAACAGCCCTTTTAGTGACCAATTATTTTTTTAACTTAATTGACATACTAGTTTATATGTTTCAATTAGTTAACCTCATTACCAACACTTTGTACATAACAATAATTATTATACACCGTTGTTTCGCATAAGTTTGTTTCGTTTTTAAACGGGCCCAAAGCGGGTCACTCATGAGCCGACTTGACCCAACCCGTTTATTAACTTGATTATGTATTTTCTAGGTTTGAATTTGGACTGGTTTAATTTGGTTGAAAAATTACAAATACATTAGTTGAAAAATTAACTAACCAAAAACACTCATTAGGTGTTAATGGGTAGGTAATGAGCAGTCGGATTCATATGGCCCATAAACCCAACCCAACCCATTAACAAATGTACTTGACCCAACCTAACTTGTTTAGTTAATGGGTTGCTCCAATCCGACACAACCCAATCCGATGCCCACCCATACTCATGAATGAAACTAATTTTTTAAAAACAGACAAAATGCCAATTGTCAAATTATATATATAAACACACATTAATTTATCAAATATAATTAAAAACCACACATATACGACTACCACAATATTTTCAACCACACAATTAAGATCATTACTAATCATTGTTTTTTGCAAACCCCTTGAAAGATGTCTTCCAAGTAGGGATGACAATTATATCCGAATTCGAAGAAGATCCGATCCGAGATAGAAAAATTCAAGTCCGAATCTGAGTCGATTCAGATAAAATTCGGATGAAAGATAAAATCCAATCCAACTTTCGATCCGATTTGACTAATTTTTTAAATATTTCAAATTCAAAATTTAAGTTTAAATTTTAAAATTTTAAGAAATAAAACCTATCCAATATAACCACCCTCTCCTCCCAAGCTGCTAGCTGAGCCCATTGTGTGTGTGTGTGTTTTTTTTTTGTCAGCAGGTTTTTTTTTTAAATGTAAAAATTAAAATTTAAAACCCTAATACTCCCCCTAGTTACTCTCTCTCTCCTCGCCAGTTGCTCTCGGGTCTCGGCAATCTGAATGTGTCATTGAAAGAGGTATTATGTTTTAGCAATAAATGTTCAGTTTCTACAAACCTCTACAATAAAGTCTTAAATCTTCACTTTTAGCAATCTGAATGTGTCATTAAAAGAGGTTAATGAGTGCCCAATTAGGTAATATGTGGTGATATTACTATTGTTGTGATGAAGATGCAAATAGAATATACTTGATCAGATAAAAAGAAATCAATATATGGATCAGTGATATGATCAAAATTATATTCTAACAATTAATTCTAATGAAAATCTCAACTCCATACAAATAATACTTATAGATATCATTATATATATACCTCTAATGGAATACCAATAGAGAAGAATGGCTAAATGAAGTAAGCGGAGGATTTGTACTCTTAATTTTTTTTCTTTTTATGAGTTGGACATGTTACATGTGATATTTCAGAAGTATTTTGTAGTTGTTAAGATGTATAATTGTTGGAGTATGCTATCGTTTTCCTGGGCTTGAAATAGGTTCATTTTTTTATTCTTCGTTTAACTTAAATGTTCCGAATTCAGTTAATACGATAAGAATGCAAATCATCGTATCAATAGATTGGTAGAATATAGAAAAATTATATAAAATTATTGCATGGCGAAAGGAATTATTTTGGATCAGATTAAATCCGACTCCACTGTGATCCGACTCGGATCGAATCCGGAGGTTCTCATTCGATCCGTCAGATTGGATTCGGATCCAATTTTTGAATTCAAATATAATCCGATGCGGATTCGGATGATCCAATATCTGATCCGAATTTGATCCATTAAGATCCCTACTTCCAAGATGGCTTTCGTTCAAAAACTCTCTTCTCTTCTTGGACAATGTTCCCTATGCTTTTAGAGCACTATCCTGTAGTCCTAAGTTTGGCTGTGGTCTTTGGCCCTTGAACAATTTATAATAAATTGCAAGCTCCTTCTCGGAAAATTTTCACAGGCCTCACTGCGTGCCTGTGCCTGTTTGATGATGAACATTACAATTATGGTTAGTGTAAAAGGGAGAACAAGTGAATTCCCCCTTCAGTTGAATGTCAAAGGTGAACTTCCACCCATGAATTACTTCTCTCTAATTGTCGTCCACTTTGAGTTTTTACTTTTTTAGCAACCGAAATGGGAATATCAAGCTTTTGCGTTTGTGGGCATAGTCCAGATTAATAGATGCTGTAGCGGGTGTTTGTCAAATTAAATGTGCAGTGTGATGTAGATGACCTGTTCGACGAAATGTCCCAAAGCAAAGCCTTGAGCAGCTTCCTGGGTGGACAGCAATATGGGGGAGAAAAGATATTACAGTATTGATTAGACATGTGAACGCCTAGAAAACTAAAAATTAAGTTGATGTTAGCAGGTAACATAACAAAAGGTGCATCAAACTCTTTGGGCTTCCTGCTTCTATAGATGATTTGGTGTGGGCTGATACAAATAAGGTAATGGGTATGATAATGGTTATTGAAATGAAGCATTGAAGGTAACCGGGATGAAATATAGGGATGTCTTTGTGCTTGTTTGGCGCACTAATATTGGGGCAGATGTAATGCAAAGGGTTTGCCTTTTCTTTCTTTAGTATGTGCAGCTGTAGTACATTAGGATTCAATATTCAAGGTCTCTTAGGTTGCACATTCTGGACCTCTAGTTCTAAGAAGTGGAAGAAGCCATGCAGTAAGCTTTACTGACTGTAAAGGCATGAGAACGAAAGGCCTCAATTGCCGTCAAAGGAACATCCTTGCTTTGGTTGTTTATATCTGTTCATGCTTACTGGCATGTTCGCTCTAGAAGTCCGAGATGTATAGCTATCAAAACTGCTTCTAGTTAAGAATGGTGATACGAAATTGGTAACGGCCTGGAGCTGATGAAGCTGTACATGTTTATTACCCCATGTTAACGGCTGTCATATGTGAGCTGCGCACTCAAAGACAAATAAATTGGGGCTTGAATAGGGAAGCAAGCCTCCTATTCTCAGAATCCTTTGTTGCAAATATAATATTCACATGATGGAAAAGAAAAAGAAAAGGAACTTTTTTCTGCTGACAGGCCTGAAGCATATCTGTTGGCTAGTGCTTATGATGAATGTGGTTGTTCTGAGTTTGTTTGGTTTCTGCCATTGTTTTGAATGTGCAATCATTCTTTACGTTTCAGCTTGTGCCAGAATGCGACATAAGTACATCTCTTAGTATACCTCTTATAAAATTCACCAACAGAGGCTAAATCTGTGTATTGCTGATCACTCAACATCACATAATCTACTAATTGAGTGATAATTGTCATTTCAAAAAGTAATTTTAAATTACATTATACTCCCATCCAATCACTGCGATTGGTCTTGCAATGAATGTCCAAACTGTAAACTAAAATAGAGTGTTCTTTTGATGTAGAAACACTCAATATATGTACCAATAAGTGATGGGTAGTTGTGCTTTCATTGCAGGTATTGCCATCATGAACATCTGAGCTGGGTTTTGAAAATTGAAACACATGATGACGATGATGGATATCGTTGTGCAGTCCTGCAGCTATGACGTTGTAAGTCCCAAGATCACTATGCTCTTTCAATGGAGTTCTCCCTGATATATGTTACTTAAGGGCTGCAATCTTATGTACATGAGAAGTCATTTCTTGCGTAATTAGCCCCGCCTGCTTGTTTGATACTTATGTAGTTCTGTTCTGCTCCTGAAAAAATACCAGGAAATGTAAATCGGAATGTTGTATGGACTGTACAAAGGAATCTTTCTACCTAACCTGTGTCTATATAGCCTGTATAAACATACACAAGAGCCCTTTATTGTAAACTGGGCACTCTTTTTCTTTTGGGGGTGGGGGGGGGGGGGGTTGGGTAACTCCTCTGCAGCTATCCCTAGTTAGTTTCTGAAGAAATGTTTTCTCTAAGCTGGGATGGTAGACAAGTTTGCATATATTTCACAAGTATAAATAAAATCCAAACTCAATTGTCAAAGGAGCTGGAGTCTTCAAAGAATATACACAAAAAATGTTCGCTTCCAACAATCTCTCATCTGTTGTGAAATATCATCGATGGAAAACACTTACGAAAAAAATTACACCACTGTCAAATTGCAGATTATGTTTTGCCTCTGATTCTCCGGCCATTGAAGAAGCAAAAACTACGTAGAAATTTGTTGCTGCGCCTGCATCAAGAAACAGTTATTTGGAGTTAGTATGGAGGGAGACATTAGTCTATCTCTGTGGGTCAGATTGAAGACACCAGTGTAGGTTCCCTTTGTCACTGATCATCACAATCTTTTAACCCTATCATCATGAAGAGCAAACGTCATATTGGTATAATCGAGGACCAGATAACTAACTTAAAGACTGGCAAGAGGACCTGAATACAGCAAGAAATCGAGGAATATATTGGTATAATCCTATGTCCTTCTCAGGCGACAGAATCATAAACTAAAAATGCCCTTGCTTAATTTTTGGATCTCATCCCTGAAAATCCCTCTCCCAAATTTTAAAATAAATTCTTTCTGCAAAAGGGGTGGAGAATTTTTGGATATAGTGGGGGTCAATATGCGCGCGAACTTGATCTGGGACTGATTCAATTGCATGTGGGTCAGCCAGGTCGCTTTGCTTGGCCCATGAACTCTGCTTGAATTCATTAACCTGTGGGGGTTTCACCCCTGATCTAACCTGGACCTGGCTATTATGCTGGTCGGACAGGTTTGGCCTCTGGCTCAGTGGGGTCCTTGTACTTTTTTTGCAGGCCAATCCATGAATTTCATGAGCTAAGCAAGGTATGCAGGATAATTTACCATAATCTCATTGTCTTCATCCCAGACCCCACCTCGGTGGGAGCAGGACCCTGCACTAGTTGTTGTTGTTGCTATTGTATCATTCTCTCTTTATACACAGCCAAACAATTTTGGTCTTTCTGCAGACACAGCATATTTTGCTAAAACTTCAATATCTGTGGTAGAATTGCACAGAATTTATCTATTTAGGTTTCTATCCATTTTCCATTAGACATGAAAGGACATGAACCATGATCTGTTGCAAGTCATGTGGGCAATTATGTATCCATGTAAAGCACTAAAAGGCTTCTCTTTTGTAGGAAGTTTCACTAACGTTGTTGAATTTCCCTGTCTACTGGTTTAATAATACTCCTTTTAAGAAACAAATATCTTAGAAACATGGAAATTATGTCCTAGGGGCATAACATGCATATCTTGTTGAATAACTTCATACAGAGCTAGGATATAAAAGAAAAGAGCTAAATGGAACGAAGGGAGCGGAAAATTTTTCCTTCTACAAAAAACACTCCATATATCAGTAATTTGAGTCCATACCTTCCGTTGCTGCTATTGCTACGGCTGCTGCTACCGCTGCTACTGCTGCTACCGCTGTTGCTACTCAATCCGTGGCTCTCCTCGCTCTCACTAGAGATGCAGGATTTCCTTTTCCACCAATCTTTTTCCGTACCCTTCATATGTCTAGTTTGGGCCGGTTGTGGTTTTGAGGCTGGCGCTATCTTAAAGCTACTAGCAGCGCTCAAACTCTTCTTTCTCTTTTTTGATAAAAAACTAGGGAAAACAGATGTCCTCAGAAGAAACCCCCCGCTATCAACACTCCTACTTCTCACCATCTTTTTTTTGCTATCGCTTTTCTTAACCTTCTTGCCACTGTTCTTCGTCTTCTGCTTCTTTGCCGCCTTCTCCTTGGCAGTTTCCTTGACCAGCTTCTGCTCTGCAGGCAGGTCAATCTCCTTCTGCTTCTCCATGACTGGCTTTTGCTCCACGATGTCTTTCAAAGACAACTCATAGAAGGACTCAGGCAGTTCCCGGACCATCTCCATTAACTCTTTTCGTCCTTTGGCAATCACCTGAGTCCTAGTGCTCGGTGACATGGTCTGATATTGATGATGAGTAGGATTCACAGGAGGATTTACAGGTGAGCCCACAGGCTTAGGACTTGCAGGATGCAGTGGAGAAGAGGTGACAGACTTAGGACTTGTAGGATGCAGGGGAGAACTCCCTGCCGTAGGACTTGTGGGACGTAAAGGAGATGGGCTGACAGAATTAGGATTAGGGGCAGAAGTAGGCTTCCATAGGCGAGGTGTGGAAGCATCCGATTCATCTGAGTCAACCCCAAACCTTAGCTCCAGAGCACCACCATTTGTGTCCTTAGGTCCATGATCATAAGATCTTAGCACACCACCATTTGTGTCCTTAGGGCTATGATCATAGGATCTTAGCCCTCCATTGTTGGAATCTGTTAAACTATCATCAGATCTCAGTGCCCCTGTGGTGTTGGTGCTTGATTCAGTGAAGCTGTCATAATGCCTAAGTCCCCCGGGGGTACTGGTTTCTGCAGCTGTAAAGCTGTCGTAGGACTTGGTTGGGCGTCTAGGCCGGACAGCATAGCTCGATGATCTATAACTGCCATAACTGTCGTTGATGAGCCCAACAGGATCAAATAGGTGAATGCGATTTTCAGGAGCTTTGGTTCCTGAATCAAGCATGGTAGGTTTTCTGGGATTTTTCTGGTTTGAAGAATGCAGGATGTTCAGGGTTGTGTTTGGTTAGTGTGAAGAGAAAAATAGAAGAGAGGAGAGGCGGTTGTGGGAAGATTATTGCCAAAAGCTTAGTCCTCCTAGTTATTTTCCTTATATAAGAAAATCTTCATGATTCTGGCAATGCGTGGGATAATATTCTTCTAGATGAGCTGGAACGCCTGGAAGTAAGACCCTATTTGGCTAATTAACCCCCCACCCCTCCCCCCAAACAAGAAAAATAATTTTTCTTAATATTTCTTGAAACTCCTCTTTTTTTTTTTTTTTCTCATGTAATGAAAAGTCCTACTTGTCAATTTTGATATTATTCATCTGGTGGGAGTGTTTCTACAGGAATATTATGATTGCTGGCAATTGGTTGCGCTTAATACGTCATGTAATGCCAGGCCACTACATTTCGAGACAGGTTCTTCCATACTGCATTTGAGATCAAAATCCAGATTTCGAAAGGCCACTCTATATAACATATGATGAAAAAACTGGCCTTTAGCCATTATTGAGCTGAGATTTGGATACCACTAGATCTGAAAAATGTAAATCCTTAACATAGAATAATTCAGATGATCTGAATATTTCAAGGGTGATTAATTTGTCATTGACTCTTTTCATGACTGCAGATTTGCTGAAGATCAGAATTGATTAATTTAACTTTTGACTCTTTGCTACTGCAGTTTGCATAATAGGGTTGGTTTTCCTTCATTTTTACTTCAAAAGTAACCACAAAAGCAGGTATCTGTAGCTATTCTCTTTCTGTTTTGTACTTGATAATAACTGATGTAACTTTTTTTTTTGGGTCCCCTCCCCATAGTCTTCTCCTGAGATTCTCGGATATGCTATCAGTTGATCTACCTGACAGTTAAATAATCCATGCTATATTTCGAATACCGCTCATTCTATTATATGAAATATAATGACATCTACGAATGAGAATTTTCTTTTTTCAAATGCCAAAATGAGATATATCGTTTTATCTAGAGGTTGGGATACATTTTGAATTATGTATTTGCATAATTATTCCCGAGTCACAAATTTTATTTATCGAGCAAGCTTTTGTATGTTGATGAGAAGTTACTATCAAAATTAAGACTATTATCGCTTTTGAAGTGGCGATATGCTAGATTTTCGTAAATTTTTATTTGTGGTTCGATTTATTTAGTTTAATATATTACCATTTAGGGCCAATATAATTACTGTCTCTTAAATCAAAGCGCGTCAAATAAAAGAGGGATGATAAAGTGACAATGCGTAGCAGACTAAGAAAGGCAAAATTTCCATGTGTTTGGTGAAGACAAGATTAAATTCAGTGTTGTTGTGTATGAACGTTGGACGTTCTCCTAACACATATAATCTATGTATGGTAGCTCCCATTCTTATGTTTGGTGTTTCCCCACAGAGAACTGGCAATGTGCAATGCAATGATATCCAACCCCCCCAAAAATGCAAACAAGGAACACGATAACATGATTTGCGCATTAACAAAGCTAAAAAGGAGAAAAATCAAAGAATTAAGGGGTAGGCATCTTCCATAAACAATCACCAAGTTGAATCTTTCACCTATTTATTTTCATTATAAGAAACCAAAATTGAAGGGGCTCTTTTTTTTTTTTTTCGGTTCAAAAAAATGATACGAGGCTTAGCTCCTCTTCTATACCCCCGAAAAAGAAGAGAGTTCGATCTCATCAACTGCCATACTTGCTCCGCCATGAATTTGGTCTTTCATAACGCCATCAATGGAATTTTTTTTTATGAAAAGAAAATGATATCTTTTTTTTTTGGTGGGTGAAGAAGACCAAAGTGTGGTTTGTATAGTCTATATATTAGTAAGAGTTGAGATATTACCGATTTAAAAATCAGCTAATTTTTTTTATTCGTATTTTGGTCATTCACACATCACAATATTTAATCGACCTATTTGAGTGAAAATGAAAGATATTGAATAATTTAAGAGTATGTTTAGGGGATAAAAAAGAATGTGGACAGCACTAAGAAAATTAAAACGAGTAAAATCGGCGGAATGAGAATACGAGCCGTATTTCCCATCATAATGTTGGCCCCATGACCATCATTCAGGAGTTTATATTGCTAAAGTTTCTATCAATTTCTTTTACTTTACTTTTCCAATGTACGTGACTGCCATTATGCTCCAGACGCGTCAAAAATTAATTAATAACAATAGCATTCAACAATGATTTTATATTCAGCGCCAAAATAAACCATTATGATAAGGCGTATATCATAAAATAATATATTTGTCGGTTAAAGTTGGATATGCATATTAATCTTCTAAATCTTGTTTAGGGATAACAAATATATCCGAGTTTGAGGCAAAATAATCATATTTGAATTCGAGTAAAAGTATTCGAGTTTGAGTCCGCTTAAAATAATTTGAATTCAAGTCGGATTTGGATTAGATTTGGAGGAAAGATAGCATTTGAAGTAATGGATGAGGTAGTGATTAGAAGTTTATGTAATGTTTTTCAAAAGCTAATGAAAGTAGCTTTTAAGAACCTCTACCTAGTGGTTGCATCGCAAATTACAAAATTCTTCTGTTTATTTAGTAAAAATATTTATTTTATGTGCCATTTTTAGTCATTTTACATAAATCTGCTACTTCAACAGCTACATTTACCAAACACATTTATTTTAAATCGCTAATTGAACAGCTAACTACTAACCACTAGTGGGCCACAACTAGTGGTTAGTAGTACTGCTAACAGCTAGTAAAACACTTAACCATGACTAAAACAGCGAATTTTACCGAACACGCCCTCTATCTTATCGAATTTAGAACAGTCTCTTAAAAATTCGCTATGACAGGCATAAATTTAATTAGACTCCATTTATATAAAACGTTTCGGTAGCTTCTATATTTCACATACACTCTAACATCAAAGATTATATCATACTCCTAAGAGCATATATTCCCATAAACCACATCAGATCCACGTATTAAAAATTATCTATATAACAAATACACATTAGAAAAATATATACACTTGACAAGTGAGAGTACATACTCACAGGTGTATAATATACATTATCCTCTAATACAAAATGTATTCATTGACCACCCATATATTCAATTTAAAAAGAGGTACAGTAATAAACATTAGTTAATTTAATTAATAAAGTCTTTAATATTAGTTTTAAGTCCTGCAAATGTTTCTGTTTGGACAAGAGAACATGACTTATTCCTAATTTTATGCACACGGGTGTTCCTTCGCTTTCATTTCGATTAGGTAGCTTAATTATATATATATAATTAAGCACTAACGCGGCACAAGAAATTTTATATTTGTGGCACGTTAGAAGAAAAAAAAAAAATACTCATATTTAATCTTTATTAGTAATTTAGTCAACTTAATAAATTAAAATAACTGCAGTGTGAGAATGTTCAAACTTATTAGCATTTTTTTCCCTACTATTTTGTCCACTAATTGGAATTTAATTCCATAATTCAAGCCTCAAACTTCTTCACTTACTGGTAGAGGTGGAAAAAAATTTAACTTCAGGTTGAATTGGGGTCATATAATTTAAAAAAACTTTTTAAGATTTAGACAAAATATTTACGACTATCGAACTTTGTTTTGATCGGATAACTCGAACAAGTTAAATTTGGTTCAAAATCCAGCTTGCAAAATAAAAATAGGAAAATATTGATTGCTAGTTTTAGAATTTAAATGTAAAATTTGTGACTGTACTTGATTTTTTATGGATTAGACAAATTCAAAAAATTAGGTTAGATAAAATTTTAGCGTGCAGACGTACTTAAATGGCGAATGAAAAAATATTCCAATTTGTCAGTGAAGAATTATCTCTAATGTTCTTAGTTCGTCAAATTGTTGTAATCAATATTGAAGTCTATTTTGTACATCTATTTGATGCCTAGCCTTGTCTTATAAAAAGTTTCATTTTGTTAAAAAAATATTCTATAAAAAAATAATAAATTTATTGGTCATTTGCAATCAATCTCTCTGCTTACATGGATAACTTTGCCTACCTTGAATCTCTCCGAATCTTGTTAAATGGAAAGAATACTATATGCATTGTTTTTTTAAATAAAAAAGCTTAATTATTTGAATTTCATTAAAATATGAGACATAAAAATCCACTTAAAAAAAGGGTTACATAAAACAACAAAGGACCTCTCATTCTATGGAGGTGTTTGGCAGATGATTTTTTGTTCAAAAATGTCTTTTGGGGTGGTTTTGGCTGTTTGACTAAGTCAAACAGTAATTTAGATTGTTTGGTGAATGACTTTTTGGAATAGCTTTTTCATCCCAAAAAATTATTTTTCAAAAAGTTAACATTTGTAGCTTTTTTAGGGTGGCCGTTTGGGGATTTAATATAAAAAATCAAATTGCCCTTGATTAAATACCATAAACCAAAGTCATATATTTTATTGTGCTCTCTCTTCTAAGTTTTTACTTGCTTCTACAAATTCAAATTAAATAATGATCTATAGTAACCATACCTTTATAATTAATTCAGTTGTTGATAAAAACATAAAATCATTAATTTTTGCTAATTTTATATAGTAATTCTAAATGTAATGCAAATTTTGATTCTGTATTTATCTCTGCTGCAAAAATATCAATTCATATTCAAAGAAAGTTAAACTAATAACAAATAGAAAATTTTCTAAGTGAACAACAAAAAAAGTTGTGTTATGGGCCTTGAACATCACACACTTTTAATTTAGATTGAAAAGAAAACTAGATTAAAAAAATAAGTCATGTATTAATCAATAAGAAGATTCAATAACTAGTAATAAAATGGGATTATGTCAGTGAAGGTAATTTGCACATATCACGTAAATTTAATTCATATTGAAAAAGAACTAAGTGACCAACTAATTAAAAAAAATTCATCTTCGGTGGTAAATAAGAGATCCGAGCATAAATGGAATTTTTATCAAATATATTTTTAGAAACAGCTAATTCTACGAAATGTTTTTTTTTTAAAACAACTGATTGAAACAGCTACTATAAATAGTTGATTGAAATAATTAATAACAAACAGCCAATAAAAATAGCTAACAATTGATAACGATTTGGCAAACAAAATACATATTATTTTGAAATAACGATCGCTAACTACTTTTGGCTTGGTTGACATGAGCTTCACCATCAAGTCGAAGACCCAACATAGATTTTTGATAGCTGCATGTAATGTATTAATTGATGTAGGTGCCTTGTAGAGGAGAAATAACTGGCCTCTATACCTAGGCCTAGGTCGAACATGTCGTGCTCCTTTTGTCAATTCAATGGACTTTCTGAATAGCCCTAATCTTTCATGTTTATTCATATTAAAGACAAAAACAATGTACAACAACCAACTCAGTTACACCTTATGTCGTCCACAATGAAAAGCTATTGATTGAATTGACTACAAAAGCTAGGAAGTTGGCAAGGACAGGGAATAGTGGGTTGGTATGGACTGTCTCTTGTGTGTCAAGAAGGAAGATTTCCTGTATCTAATTTCACTATGGATATGAATCATGCTTATTCGTGATTCTTTAAAAGAAATGCTTATTGGTACATGAAAATTATACCTATCATACACTCACAATTGTTCATATTTTTTTTCTAATGGTGAGTATACCATATATTTGAGAGTCTTTTTTTTCAAGGGTTCTGTCTATGATATCATTAGTAAGGATGCGTGAAAACTCATGTGCAAGAAGGGATGTAAAAGATCTTATAATACATCCAAAATTTGGCAATCTAGTCAACTGTTTTAGTACCCTGCCTAAAAACATAAGTAATAGGAGAACAAGAAAACAATGAAAGTATAGCTCATATATCTTGAACAGACGCTTGGATCCTCCACGGTGTGTGAACGATACCCTAAACTGCCTGAATAACTAATTGGTTGTCCTCCTCAATTTGAGTGTGAGTGCAACCTGCCCCTAAGACTGCTTGAATACCATCTCACATAATAGTAGTTTCAGACACAACTATAGGAGCTAGCTTTGCACATAAATCTACTTGGATGATGTCTCCTTGCCAATTGCATATGATATGACCTGCTGCTTCACCCTCGAGGATAAAGTGCTGTCAAAATTGATTTTGACGAAGCCGCCTAGAGGAGAATCCCACCCTACTAAAGGGGTGGTCCTGGATATGCGAATTGATTGTGGTGTACATGATGATAGGTGGTGAAAAGAATGCGCACATTGCTGTCATTTTGCCGAGTTGCGTTTTGCCCAAATGAGTGAACTCAGGGAATTGCATAGATCATTTTGGAATACATTCGCATTCCAACTCTTCTAAATGCTCCACAAGAGCACAACAATTCCTAACATATTAGACACGCAACCAATATATAGATTGTAAAAAGCATCCCTCAACGTAACCTGAGGGTTAGAAAAGGGATGTTGGTAAATCCAACCATGTTTTATAGCCAAATTCCAAACTTGACTTGCAAAAGGACAAGTAGTAAAGAGGTGTTTTGTATCTTCAATTTGGTTCAAACAAGCCGGATCACAATTGTTCATATATGATAACATAGTTGTTCACACAAAGTAATATGATTGTTTATACATGACATTGTTACATGTGAATAAGTTATAGGTGATACTGAGAGTGCATATCTCTCTTAAATGTAAGGTACATATATGTGCACGTAGAAATGAATCATAGGTAAGAGGGTCCACGTATTCTGGGCAAATACTAATCTGATGTTTGGTTGAATGTAATGTAATGCAACCAACCTTGTAATGTAATCATGAATACATAGTTTGTAGTAATCATGATTACAAGATAGTTATTATTTGCAATGTTTTTAACATGATATGAAACATAACAACAAACTTGTTTACCTTACAAGGACGTTTATAACCAACCAAACATGACCTAACATGCTAGAAATAAGAAAGAGTTTGAAGGAGCTAAAGTGACTTACAAGAAGTTGAAAGTAGTTGGAAGAAACTGAAAATAGTTGAAGGGAGTTAAAAAAAAGTTCGAAAGAGTTAAAAGTCCTTAGAAAAAAGGAGTTGGAAAACAATTGAAAGAAGTTGACAGCAACATGAATAAGTTGGAATAGATCGGAAACTTGGCAGAAGTTGGAAGAAATCGAAAGAAGTTAAAATAAATTGAAAGAAAATGGAAAAGGTTGGAAAGAGAAGAGTTTCAATGGCAAAGAACAAGCTCATTATTCCATAATTATAAGTTGTTAATGCGGGCAAACTTTTGTCGTTTTATCTTAATTCCAAAAGTTTAGGTGCTTTAAACGTTATGAATTCATGATCTGTGTGAAAAGGTCTAATGGGTAAAAATATATGCTAAAAAAAAAACTCATTATATATGATGTCATATCTGGAAGAGCATGAAATATATGCTTTGACCTTCAATAATTAAGTAGTTTAAACTTTCGGTTAACATAGTTCTTGAATATGGTTTGAAAACCTTTATGAGCGAGAGATATCTCCAAGTTTGATTTTAGCACTCCCAATTTGAATTATTGCATAAGGGAGGGGGGTTTTGCCAAACCCACGCTTAAAATATGAACTATAACACAGTTTGTTTAGTAATAATTTAACCTTCTAACAGCTATATGTTTGACCAACATCTATTTATGATTTAATATGTGTTGCCGTAACTCATATAACATTTTAGTCACCAAAATTTAAAAGGTTTAAATACTTCGAAACTTTAGCACGAAATTCTCTTTGGTTTCTTCAGGGTTTGAGTCTAGCCAGGGAGATGGGAATTTGAAAGCTACAAATTAATGTTGACCTCTATGATAGTGGTGGTCTACAAAATATAACTTGTTGGAGTAACCCATTGCACTTGGACATAATTGGAGAGTTTTAAGCTCTTACTCACAATCCAAAGTGACAAACAAGGCTCGTCATTATTTTAGAAAATCTAACAAAACTACTGCTTTTTTTAGCTAAATTGCGAGTTTAAAAAAGCCCCTATTTGGTTGCATTTACCCCCCAAAAAGAAAATTCTTTCATCGTGTCCTTTTTGAGAATAATTTAGGTATACTTTGACAATTCTTTATATGTCATAAGTAAAATTTGATGCGCTAAGAACTTGATCTTGCTTTCATACTTTAACCCAAAAAAAAACAAAAAACCTCACAATGTAGTTGAATATGAGGCATCAGTGACCATAGAATGTCATCATGAATAGTGATGGATTATGAGCAATAATTGATCACCTTTTGGTTTTGGATGATGGACACGAACGGCGCTGTCTGCGCCGTCTGTTGGCTGGAAGTTCACTTTCTTTCAGTTTAGATGCTTGATAAACAAGTGTATCATCAATAAAGGCCACATAACTCCAACAACGTATGCAAGTATGCAAAAACTGTTTCAACTAAAAGTTGAAATTTATATAATTGTCAATTAGCATACTTAGTAATTTTTTTTTACATTTTATGTGGGGGAATGAAGTGATGCATTAGATAATTTGTCTTATGGCATCCACAACATATATCTGACACACACAAATGTAATATTTAATGTCAAAATAAAACATCAATATTAAAAACATTAACTTGAGATACATTAATCGCACGTCTTCCCACGATTGATGTTTCTGCATACAACCTAGAGAAGAGATCCGTAGATCTAGCATAATTTTCTGATAGAGGTTGATATGCTGATCTATTGTAGTATTCTTGAGTGAAATTTTCTTCTAACATAAAAGACTATACTTGAGAAGTCGAAATTCATCGGATGCCCACTTCCAAGCACACAATCAATCCATCCCTTTCAAATTAATAAAAAAATATAGAAGCAACAAACATAAAAACTCTTACAATTGAAAAGACTTATAACTCATACAAAAGAGGTCGATGAATCCCTCAATTGGAGAGACAAAAACTAATACTAAAATCTATAAACTTTAAATTTGGATTAGGGAACGGGACGGGGGTTGAATTTGGTTGCCTTGATGAATTGGGTTATCTTATTGGACAAATCTCTACTCAAGCCCTAGGCCCATACAAGTGTAGTTAGGATACTTTGTTTTGTTTGAGGCGAGCAACTTTGGGCAAATCATGCATACAGATCCAAGACTCTAAACCATATGCTTCCAACTCTTGGGCCAAGTGCTTTGGAAGGATGAGTCAGTGAGGTCCACATTGCCAACAGAGGTTAGGGCCAATGGGCAGCTGAGACCTATGCAAATGTTGCTTTCAAACAAACAAAAGATGTTCGATGAAATGCCTCACAGAATGTCATGATGAACTTCTTCCAATCTTTCCTAATCTTATCCAACTCCTACTAATCATTTCAAAAAAAATTCAACTTCTACCAAATTATACAAATCTTTACCAACTTTACCCATTTACCAATCGCTATATAGCAACGAAAAGAACATACCCTTAAGAGTAAGGGTTTGTGCATGTTTGTAACTTATACGCTGACAAGTTATTTCAAATGTTATCAGTTAGTTTTGAATTGAAACCTCGTTATGACAAGAATGCAGTTTATTCTACTGTTGTGCCAAGAAATTAGCACGCGACATCAACAACATAGTTAGCTCTTTGTTCAGTTTAGCCCAGCCACAATCCCTGGTGCCGCAAGATCATCACTTGTTGAGGTTGGCAATCAAATTCATAGTTATATCTACTCAGAGGGTTGTACCCCTTGTTGGCACATCCTTTGTTGGCAGGTCTAACTGTAAATGTTAGAATTGGGTGTAATGAGTTATTGCTTGGATCGATGTATTGGAGTATGAAAGTAGGTATTATGCCACATTGATAAAAATACAAAGAATATGAAAGTGAGTGTTATCTCACATTGATAAAATTAAAGGATTTGAACATATATATGAGCTTGTGAGTTACTCTACTCATTACCAATTGGTTTTGGGTTGGAACCTCATTTGAGCTTATGTGCAAGACTCCTTTGTTTAAGGTCCAATTAATATACAAAATTTAACACGATGGACAACACATTTAGCTTTAATTGTACAATCTCAAATGAATCAGGTTGCAGATGTTTGAACGTCCCAACTCTTATTATTTCTATGAGATATCTAATAGCTTTTGTTGCCGTATTTGGAGTAATTTAAGATAATTAAATGTTTAACAACTTAAACCAATCTACCGTAATATATGTTAATTGTTGTGCATAACATAAACGTACCTAAATTACAATAGTTGTAACTTATAAGCTAATGAAATCACTATAAGTTTTCATCACAGCTGAGCTGGTTATGTTGTACAAACGTCCAAAGCACTATAAGTTGTCTTCACAACTTCTTCTTTTTTTGCTTCAAGGATAAGGGAGCCCAATCCACTGACCCCTATATCAGGGGTACCCTGTAGACCTAAACGGGCCGGTGGAAGGGGAATATCAAAGTCTAAACAAAAGCCCATACCCACAAACCTTCTACACACAATTGCACAAAGTAGACTTGTATCAAACAAATGCCCTAACTTTGGTTCAAAAAGAAAAAAAAAAAAAAGAAAGGAAGAAAAAAAAAATTTATCTATGGCCCTTAATATTAACAAAATGATACGTATGCTGAGTGATTTTCATGGATTTGTTTATCCAGCAATAGTTTGAACATCCTCATCATGTGTCAAACATTAGGTTTGACCTTGAAAAGGAAGGAACAAAGTCAAGAAACTAGTCAAGTGCGGTGTGCATGCCACGTGATGAAGGTGACGATAAATTGATAACAGTTTGCATAGATTACTTGTTACCTGTTTTTCTTAAGTAATGTTCGAATTTCAGTTATATACGTAAATAAGAAATATTATGTTGAGAGAATTTTATCGCTTATAAATTGATAATTATTCGATTTTGCACGGTAGAAGATAAAAACTCAAAAGAAAAAAAGAAGAACGAAGACAAAATTGAGATTGAGCATGAGTGCCTATGACCTCAATCCAACAAATACATCACAAATCCCTTAATTGAGACCACCTTCTACAAGAAATCTGCTGAGAATGAGAGTTACTTTTTAAAAAAAGAAAATAAACGCTTGTAGGGTGTTTCTTAAATTTAGGGTTAAAGGTTGCTAGTTAATAACTTACTTGACCATGATTTTTAATTATCTAAATTTTAAGTCGCTCATAAATAAAACACTAGTAATTTTGTAATTATTAAAAGACATCATAAAAATACGCATCTCACGAAATTTTTTATATATAAGATAGTTTATTTAAGATATATTAATAAACAAAATATATTGCTAGCTAATATTATAGTACAAATAATAATTTAAAAATCAATGAATAGATAATAGAATAAACTAACAAGAGGAAAATCTTGTTTGCAATTATTAAGTTCTTATCATGTTAGATAATACCAACTACCAACGCACTCGTTTTCAAAAAATAACGTACTTTATTTCATTTTCCGACTAGCTTATTGGAAAAGTATCAATGTACACTTGTTTATAGGCCTGTTCTTTTTGTTGGAAAATATGAATTGGTAAATGGTAAAGTTAGATGAGATTGGTTGAAGTGGGTTGAATTTTTTTTTGTTTTTTTTGTATAATGCGTAGAAGTTGGTTAAAATAGTAGAAAGTATGTTGAAATTGGTTGAAGTGCGTTAAAGTTGGTATTTTTTTTAATTAAAATTCATGAAGTGCTTTGAAGTGGATTGATGTGGATTAAAATTAGTTGAGATTGGTAAATTTAGATTTATTAACGAAAAGAATAGGTTATACATACTAAACTTAATTATCAAGTCAGGGACCTCGTGCAAAATAGAACTGTCTAATTTTTTATTTAATACCACGTTAAGCTTGTACGAATAAATTTTCCTAAATAAAAGGGCACCAGACGCAAAATGGCACATTGGAATATTGGATGCATGATCATTATTCATATATATGACTAGCATTTAAAAAAAAAAAGTGAGAAGTTGAAAAATTAGATAATACTATTTGTAGTATAACACATTATATCTTCACTCACTAGCGTTTTATTTTTTTTAAATTTAAAACTCATCTTTATAATTTTTGGATTTACACGAGCGACCTCTAAAATTTATATTTTTGAATCTAGAATATCTTATTCTTGGGATACCTAGCGAAGTCGGAAATTAATTTTCACTAGAAGTAGAAACGAATCTCGAAACCAAGCTCACGTGGGATGTTCTGACACTGCCAATGCAATCTTGCCAGAGCAACCCAAAGAAATACGACGCTAAGAGCATTTTCAATGGCCTCCTCACAAGGCAAAATTGAGGAGAGAGAAGGCGAGTAAGGGAGGGAAGCAATTCCAATGGCTGCCTCAAGGGCCATGCCTCATGAGGAGGCTCCCCTGCGTGAGAGGCTCTCCCCAGCCTCCCCCTGTTTTGTTTTTTTTAACGTATTTAATTAGTTTTTCTTTCTTTTTTTAATTTTAAAAATAAACTTGTGTGTTGTAGAATGGGTACATAGATATTATTTTATTTGATGAGGCAAAGTGATGAGTCTTTCACTGAAGAGAGTGAGGATTGTGAGGTAAAAAATTGAAGAGAGGATTAATGTGGCAGTAGTAGGCCCCCATCAATGAGTCAAAAAATTGACTCACCATTGAATTTGCTCTAAGGTATACGATTTATGCCACCATGATGAATAAAATTAAGTGGGGCTATCGCTTTGTCAATGCAATCGTATTCTGCCTTACGGTAGGGACAATTGAACGAGTGACTTTGAGAGTTAACAACAAGAGAAAAGGAAAACGATTGAGAGATTTGATTACGACCATCACAGATTCACGAGTCTGGTACATAAGAGCATGTGCAACGTACTACTCGCGGGGCAAGAAATTAAGCGGGCGAGCATAATTTTGGCTGCCTTCTGTGCATTGGCTGACTTGGGGGTCCTGGCCCGCGGGGTGGCTGCGGGCAGCAAGCCATCCCCCCAGCCCCTTTTTCTTTGTTTTTTGGTTGTTTTTTTGTTGTTTTATTAATTTTTTGTTTTATTTTGGGATTTTTAAAAAGTAGTTGAGTGTTGGGGTGTGAGTTTATGAGTATTATTTTATTTGGTGAGCCAAAAAGTTGGAGAAATGGTTGATGTGACAGTGGTAGGCCCCCACTGGTGAGTCAAAAAATTAACTCACGATTGTTCATGCTCTAAAAGCTTTGTACTGATAGCCATACACTTGAGATGAAGAGTTCCGCTATGGCTCGGGTTCGCTTTTCCCTGTCGGAGGTGAATATTGCTTTGGTCATCCCGGACTGGGCAAGGTACCACTTATCTAGTAGCTACAAATTAAGCTTCCCGGTAAAGAGAAATGCTGAAAGACTGGCAATTGAGTGGTGATTAAAAATGAACTCACAAGTTAGATGCAGTTATAGGATAATATAGTCCGATTTCATAAAATTGCAATTTTAGTGCTATCATTAATTCATTATTAACCAGTGGGCCTTCATATCAACCGTTTAAAAAGAAAGCGGGAGTGTAATATATGTGTTCTTAGGAGTATCACATATTTTAAAATATATTTATCATATATGTTTAATGTGAATTTGTGTACACGATTTTGAGAATACATACTCTTCCTTCCAGAGGAAGACATACACTATGGTCTCGTTCTTTTCTGTGATTGTGTTGATTTAGCTTACAGCTGATAGCTCCTTACAGTTCTTTACATCTTTAACTAAACTCTTACAACTTCTTATATATTTTTTTTATAGCATTTAAGTTGTCATCTATTTTTCCCTCATATTTATAGAAATATGTATGTATTTTTCTATATACTACCAATATGAAAAATCTTACAACTTTTTTTATGAATATAATATTTGTATAAACATAAAAACAGAATTTGACGAAGTGAATTAATATTTGAGTTTCGACCTAAAGTATAAATGTCATTATAGAGAATATAAGCCAATATATTTTAAAATTATAATACAAAAATCACATTTATGTTTGAGTTTTCATGTGAATCATATATGGAAATAGTCAAACTGTATATAACGAAAGCATTTCACCTATTTCATGCATAAGTTCATTTATGACAACTTAGTTGCTATCATCATATAACTGAACGTTTGGTGAATCTAATTCCAAAATGTTTAATTTAAATAGGATTTCATTTTTAGGGTTCTATTTAATTTTGTTAAGAAAAAATGTTATTTTTCTTGATTTGCTTATAAGATGGTGAAACTAATGTTAACACCAAAAAACCACCTCAAGTATAAAACATATCTAGTTCTACATATTTGTTGGCTTGAATTTATCTTATTTTATTTAATTGACTTATTCGAAGGTTTATTTTCATTAATTATGTTATTTCAATATTTTTTTTTATCATCGAAAACGATAATTGTAGAAAAATAAATTTTTTTGTGTAATCTTAAAATATAATTTATTTAATGATATTATAAAATTTATTTCAATAAATATCAATGATACGCGTAATTTACTTTCATGAAATAATTTTTTTCCCAATTTATACATTAATAATCAATAATTATACATACCTATCCAAAAATTAATTTGTGCTAATGACAAGCTGTAAATGCCCCCTTCAAGTGGTACTAATGCACGTGAAAAATTGAAAATCAGGGAGTGAGAATGAAACGTGTACACACAACTTTCTCCCTGCTTCCTGCAATCCTGCCTTTCTTAACTGGCATCCTCATCCAACAACACCCCCCCCCCCCCCCCCCCCAAAAAAAAAAACTTCTAAATACAAATACATTATGCACATCTGGGTGGCATCCTCATCCACCTCCCCATCTTCCTAATCCTTTTCAGAGAGAGAAAGCAAGAGAACAGAACAGAGGAGGAGAGAGAATTACACAACACAGATTAAATGGCAGCGTGGTTAAGAAGATCATCATCATCATCAAGGAGATTAATCAAACAATTATGGGTTTCACATGATTACAACACCAATACTAATAGTAGCCTGATGGGAACTGGAGGTGTTAATTATCATCTTCAAAGAGTGTTATTAAGTCGGTTAATTAGCTCCCCTGTTTTCTCTGTTCGTCGTCGTTTTGAGTCCACTGAAGCTGCTCAAATCAGAATCTCTGATCCTCAGTATTACTCCTCTGAAGATGATGATCACCATCATGATCAGCCTTCTGATAAGGATCAGGTGCGTAAGCCTCTACGCTCATACTGAATTATGGTCTTCGCCTTTTTTAATTCTTTTTTTGGAGGAAAGCCTATATCATATGGTAATATTGCAAACTCATAAGTGTATAATATATATATATAT
>JACYFF010002017.1:69385303-69418393 GCA_017589665.1 Selenicereus undatus | reverse complement strand
TATATATATATATATATATTACTATGTGTTAGATAAGGTCAGGGTTTAAGTATTGTGAATGGAAAAATATGAAGGGAAAGAACTCTATCATTTTCTGATCCACCGATAACTCGTTTGATATAAATTTGTGTGTTACAGTCTATAGTTTTCCTAGTAACTCGATCATATTGGTCCAATGTATGCATTTCCACTGCTTATTATTCGTTAATAAGCAATGCTATTTAGTATTATAATTAAAAAAATGTCCAAAAAATATGGAAAAAAGTGTAATGATTGCATTTCTTTAGGTGAGATGTTAATGTCAACTAGTTTAGAAAGTGAGAATTATTGTCAAAAATCTAAGTTTAATTCTTATTTATATAATCTTTATACCTTTATATAAAAAGTGACGAGAGAAGAAAATATTATAAAAATACATTATAGTTAAGAGAAATATGAAATAAATAAAATAACGTGAAAAACTAGTAATATTTGTTGAATTCAAAATTTTAATTATTTGAATTTTGAAAGTTTATTGGATATTTGATATTTCCAAAGGGACTTGAAAGATAGCGTTAGTCTTGTGATTTTGGTGGAGGGATTTTGAGTTTCTATTTGGAAGAGTGCAATCTATCCGTACCGAATGCTAGACAAACTAATCCTCGGTGTCCAAATAAAACTCGATAATTTCAAGGTGCATCAGATAGTTTCACACGTTATGTCCTAAATTATGGGGAAGTATCTCACGAAATTTTGACTTGTTTAATTCAGAGTTCAATTGCTAATTTGCTAGCATGTTCCGTGTAAAAAGGTAATAAGTATTGAGGAGTATTTGGTAAATAGTTTTTTGAAGAATTTTTTGGATTAAAATTAGCTGTTTGACTAAGTTAAAAAGCTAATTTAGGGGTTTGTTAGAATAGCTTTTTTTGGAAGAGTTTTTTGGATTCAAAAAGTTAATTTAAAAATGCTAATTTAATTAGCTTTTTGTGATAATTTTTTAAAGAATTAGTTTTTTGTCTCATAACTTTGTTAAAAACAGTTAATTTCATCAAATAATTTTTTAACAAATGACTCGTTCAAATAATTAATTGTTAGCAGCTAATATAAACATCTAACAATTATTTATCAAACAGGATCTATTTTTGAAAGAATTTATATCTTTTATAAAAAAGAAAAAGGTTTTTTGAGATAAATATAGCATTTTTTTTTCTTGTTCAAAACCACAAAAATATATTTTGTGGAGTACTCATTCCAAAGTTGGTTGCCAAAAATGAGCATGGACATGACGCGTGTTCTGGTTTTAATTCAATTTAAGCTGGTCCTTTGTCAATCAGGTTAATCCGAGTCAATTGATAATAGGTTTTCGAACTTACCTTGTGCCGAATGAAGGGGGGAAGAAAGAAAACAACCCTTAAAGAAAGCCTTCATTCAAGGTCAGCTCGGATCGAAATCATGTAAATTTGGTCAAAGTTAGATTGACTTATTTGGATTCGACTTTAATGGTTTGTTTGGTAGGGTTGAAAACTATTTTTCTAGAAAATAATTTTTCATGTAAAATGATTTTCAATTCATATTTTCAGTTGCTTGGTAAAAGCTTTCTTTTATAAAATATTTTCACAAAATCCTTTTTTTGTGGGTCTTTTGGAATCAGCCTCTCTATGAGTAGGAATGCCGGTAAAGGTAAGGTTGCCTACAGCTGGATCTCCCCATACCCCGCGAAAGTGAAATTCACACTGGGAGGTGTTGTTGTTGCTGTATAACATAACTTGGGTAGGGCCGGGGTGGCCTTTCCCGACAAGATGTCATCACTATAATCATATTTCACGTAAGTTATTTGGCAATTTTGGATTTTTAGACTCAAACGATTATATATAGTAATTTTTTAATTTTCTTAAAAACTGTACCCTTATTTTTATGGTTCGTTTTCAAAAAAAAAAAGGTAGATTCTTTCCTTTAAATATATCATCTCACTGGATCTGTAAAATCAAGTGCGTAATATAAGTGTCGCCTATTTAAGTACTAATTAGCTGGTCGTTTGCTTTAAAAGGATTTTACTAGCTTGTTCAATGAATCTGATAATTTCATCAAATTTCTGAATATTACTTGCTTATAAAATTTAATTTACTAACTCCATATATAATACATGGTATATTAAAATTTAAATTAAATAAATACAAAAATGATTAAAAAATACCTCTTTTTAACTTGCAAAATACGTGGAGTGTTGATCTTTTTTGGGACTTTTTTTTTCGTGCTAGGCAAACTTATGAATTTACATGTTGGTTAGATGTTTAAATTCTAGTATTTTTATCTTACCGACGATCGCGAGCCGCAACTAACATAATTAATAATCTGTAAGTATAATTATCAAAGTATCCATAATTCCATATGCATAAATTAAACTTAATTTGTGTTTTGTCATACTAAAAAGAATAATGAATGAGAGTCACCAAAAACCTACTTGTCAATTGTCATTAAAGTAGTGGTGTTAGTCAAAAATGTCCAAATCAGCAAAGTTCTCTTGAAAGTTCTGGAAGAAAAGTCGAAACGCTCTTTTGCTCCTACCGACAATCCAAGCAAAAAAAATGACAGACACCCACTAATTGAATAAAGTTGACGTAAATCAGCTGCAGAAGTTATTTGTCACAATGTATGATGTGTGCTTTTTAAAAAGGCTTTATTGTATATTTCTTAAGATTTTTTGTAAACATTATTGTAGTTTTGATTTTTAAAAATAGTATTTTTATACTCAACAGATATATGGATAATCTTTTAAATTTTTATTGTAGTAATTATTATGAGTATTTTATTGAACACTATCTTTTCTTTTCTTTTTCCGCATTGGGAAGAAAATCTTTCATATTTAATATGTTCTGATTTGGTGGCAAACAACATTATGTCTATTTTTTAGTTTTAGAATGACATTAATTTGCGGATTAAAGTCTTTTTTTTAAAAATTAAACTATCAATGATTTTAGAAAATTTGTGAAAGTGACATATCTCAAAAGATTAAAAGGGTTTATCACACACACACACACACACACACACACACACACATATATATATATATATATGTGAAAAATGAACATAAATTTTCGATAATAACATTGATTGGCTTTACAAAGTGGGTTAGCAAACACCGGCATCCAATTATTGACGTTCTCACAAACAGTGTCTTCCATGACAAATAATCATCAATGTTGTCAAGCACTGTTGTCACAAAAGTCTTAATATTGATAGTCCATAAGTTGGGATTAATAGAGGAAAAGAGAAGCCAAGAGGGAGCGAGGAGGACTCGACCATGGGACTGAGAGGGCTGGAGGGCCGGGATTGCGCGACTGACAATGGTGGTTTGTCTACGGCAATGGTGGTCGTGGCTGAAACCCTAGCTGTGGTGGTGAGGGGTGTGCTGTGGAAGAGAAAAAAAGAAATTAGGGTTTGGGGTTTTGGGATCACCCGCTCTGATATCATGTGAGAATTTAGGTTAATTAGCTCACCTATTCTAGGAGCCATGCGCTCATATATATAAAACAGACGATACATGTTTAATTATATAAACGTTATTTGTCCTCTATTAGAATCTAAATGGTAATAAAACATCGTAACAATTTAGTTTGACCAAAATTCAAAGTATATGACGTAAATGATTTGATTTATAATCTTCTTAATCAATATTAACTGTATTTTCCTTACAAACATGTTTATATAATAGCTGAAAATAATATCAAATATAATTTGAGAACTCTATGATTAATATTCTATTCTATCACATCACTCACGTACACCGAATGTAGTGTGATATAAAAGTCTGAATTAGGATGAGAATGACAGATTACTTGAACCTCCGTGAAATGTAAGGTTGGAGAGTTGATGATAACCATTCAGTGGGGCTCCTTTATTTGTCTGCACAAGAGTTCCCAGAACTATGGGAACCTTTTGCATACACAAATTTTCTTATCGTAAACTTTTTCTTTTTGTTTTTTTGGTTTCTTTGCTTTGGGTAGATTCTTCTTTTAGAGTAATACTATTTTTTTTTCAGGAAAAGGAAAGGAAAATTTTGTCGGTGATGAACAAAAATGCTTTTTATCTGCAGATTTTTTTTGGATTTTGGATCCTACATTTTACTAAAGTCAAGTTATTGTTGCCTCCATTAGAGATAGATCGATAGGGGTAGACAATGGATCAGTTTGGATTGGGTTAGTGCCGGCCCGTTTACATAGTGGACTGCGTCGGGTTAAGGTTGACCCCTTAACTATTTCGGCCGGGTTGAGCCTTTTGTGTAAATAAATGGGTCGGGTTGGGTTTGCCCTATGGGTGATCCACTTTTGGCCCGTTTTAAGATGGAACAAGCTTGTATAAAAAACTGTCTCTAATAATTATCGCTATATAAAGTGTTGGTAATAAGCTTAAGTAATTGGAATATGTAAACTAGTGTGTCAAGTAAGAGCAAAAAACAATGGATCACTAAACGGGTTGTTAATGGGTCGACCCGTTAATATGCCTTAATGGGGGAATCCACTATTGACCCGTTTCATTATTAACTCGGCCCTTTATTGGTCTTATTTTAAACGGGTCGACCTCCTTGACCTAATAGGTACTGGGCCCGTTGCCTACTCCTAGGGATAGAGTTCTCCAATCATAGATTTTTTTTTCTATTCACAAGGCCGAGATCAAATACCTTGCGTAAGGAAACAAATACTAAAACATTGGAACCAACCCTGTTTGGTAGAGACTTTCATTATTGGTATCTTGATTTTTTGTATTGTTCCTAATTGATGGTTAGAGAGAGTGAGTTCTTGATATTGACGCGTAGGAGAAGAAGAAGAAGAAGATGATGATAATATGACACTTTTGGGAAAATGAACCGTCTTCTAGTTGGAGGTTTAAATCCTAGCGTCTTTGTTAGTCACTGATATAATTTTACTTGAACAGTTTTAATAATGGTTGATTAATAATCTGTCTTCTGCCCTCCCCTTCTGTCTTTTCCTCTATCATATCTAATTGTCGATAAAATTGATCATTAAATTAATCAACATTTACCTAATCACGTAGTTAATATATAACAATAGTGAGAGACAAAAATATCCCTGTAATGTATACTAGAAAACGTTCATATATAGTACACTATTAGTTCAACTATTAAGGTATAGTAGCTTTAACATGATTGCAGGGCATGGATTTCCCTGGAGGGAGGGTGACATTTACACCTCAGATGAATTTCATCCCGGAATATCCCGAGAAGAGAGTACCTTGCTATCGAGTTCTTAATGATAATGCTGAGCCAATATCGGGCAAGATTTATCAACAGGTATATATACCAAACTCTTTTATTAGGTGTTTAGCTTATTTCTGAATTACGTATACGTACAATAGGGGAAAAATTGCTTGTAAATTTGTAATATAATCGCATTTGTTTGATTTGATAATGTAATTAATTAGGTGAGTAAAGACATGGCGACACGAATGTATAGCAACATGATCACTCTACAAACTATGGACACGGTTCTTTATGAAGCACAAAGACAAGGAAGAATCTCATTTTACTTGACTTCACATGGAGAAGAGGCTATTAACATTGCTTCGGCTGCTGCCCTCTCCCAAGAGGATATAGTATTTGCCCAGGTACATACTACTAACAAACATTATATTTGGAAAACCGTAGTTTATAGGAGATCTGATGAATGGCTCATTTGGATTAATTTCTGGGGCTTGGCTCAAATTGAGATTTGCTATCAACTTGCTAGTAAACTTCTCAACCAAATGTGACTAATCACGACTTCATGTCGGTTCAGTTTAGGTTAGGTCGATCCGATTAAGGTTTTGATTTTGAGTCAAGTAACCTTTGCTATGTTCATACATGCATTATTGAAGGGGGTAACCAAAGTTACGAAAACATGCAATATTGTTGCATAGTGCAGTATAGGGAGCCAGGGGTGCTGCTATGGAGGGGTTTCACGTTACAAGAGGTTGCAAATCAATGCTTCGGAAACAAGATGGATTATGGGAAAGGTCGACAAATGCCAATCCATTATGGGTCTAACAAGCACAATTACTTCACCATTTCTTCTCCAATCGCGTAAGGCTTGATGATGTTATATCGGTGATTCATGTGTCAAGTGACAAACACGATCAGTCATTGAGCTAGCAGCAACAATCCTCTTCTGACATTGAGCCTCTTTGTTTTCTCAGGACACAGCTTCCTCAAGCTGCAGGAGCTGCTTATTCCCTTAAAATGGATAAGAAGGACGCTTGTGTTGTGGCCTTCATGGGTGATGGTGGCACTAGTGAGGTAAGCATTTGCATGAACCTTTTCGCTTGTTAGAGGTTCTATAGGAATCAATCGCTCCACTAGAATGAATGTTTGCATCGGTAAGACTGTCTACATCTAGATCTTTCTAGACTCCACCGAAGCAGGACCCACCCAGGGGGCCAAATTTGGCTAACAATGCTACCCAAAATACATCAATTAAAATTTGACCGATTAGTATCGATTTAACATTTGACAAGCTTCATTGAACATATGAACAGTATACTTGAATGCTGTTTTGAACCCAATATGAGCCAAACCATCCCCAATTTGAGCTGGATGTTTGGTATACTTGTTCTGCCCTGATCCAAAATTAATCAGACCCCAATCACCTGTTTTTGGTTTTAACATTACTCTTTCTAATGATGAATTTTTGATGTTGTTTTTCCCTTCAGGGAGATTTCCATGCTGCTTTGAATTTTGCGGCAGTTATGGAAGTACCGGTTGTTTTCATATGCCGGAACAATGGATGGGCGATTAGTACTCCGATCACAGACCAATTGCGAAGTAATTTCTTGTTTTCTCTGTTTTTCTTTCCTTCTATTTTTTTTTTTTAATGCTTTGATTCATGTAACTTATTTCCTATGTGATGATGTTGAAGGTGATGGAGTGGTAGTAAAGGGTAAGGCTTATGGGATGAGAAGTATCCGAGTAGACGGAAATGATGCTCTTGCTGTGTATAATGTCATCCGGGCTGCTCGTGAATTTGCCATTTCCGAGCAGAAGCCTGTTCTAGTTGAGGCAAGTGTCCCTTAAAGTTTATGCATGTAGGTTGGTTCGGCCTATTGACTACTAAGGATGTGAGGACTAATACATGGCCGAAATTTTCAGGCTCTAACTTATCGAGTAGGGCACCACTCAACCTCCGATGATTCAACCAAGTATAGGCCAGCTGATGAAATCGAACATTGGAAAATGGCGAAAAACCCTGTCACAAGATTCAGGAAATGGATTGAAAGGAACAGTTGGTGGAGCGATGAACATGAATCAGAGGTCCGAAGCAAGATCAAGAAAGAGGTAAACAAGTCCAAAATTCCATGCATTTCTTGTGGTTAGTTTATGTTTGAGCTATTGTGCTGAAATGCTGCTTCTTGTGCTTCATCGCAATGGCAGATGATTCAAGCAATTCAAGTTGCTGAAAGATCAGAAAAGCCACCCGTTTCGGATCTGTTTGCTGATGTTTATGATCAGAAAACAAAAGATTTACAAGAGCAAGAAAATTTGCTGAGGGAAGTCATCAAAAAGCATCCTAAGGAGTATCCCTCTGATGTTCCTCTGTGAATGAGGTTGATTTAATGATATCTAGCATTGTATTCTTGTATAGTTCTTCCCTCCCTAAGTATGTATGATTAATGGTCACTGTCATGGCCTACTAATCTATGTTACTAAATGTAATAGTTGATAATGCTTTGTGTATAGATATAATTATTTGAAAAGGCTAGGCGTAAGGCTCAAAGGCTGTAAGAGACTCTTGAACTCAAATTTTCAAGAACAATTTGTGTAGCTTTTACGGTTGAATTGACTAAATCTACAACGATGAGTCTGTGTTAGGGCATTCAACCCTCCAATGTAACTAATGACGGCGAATTTAAGATATGAGCTAAAAGATATTGCTTTTCTTAACTTGGGTTGGAACACAGGATAAATAAGCATTCGTGTTTGCGAGCCTCTATTTAAGTTCTTAAATGGTGCTAGAACATTCGCCATACAATCAAAATTATGGTTCTTGTTGAAAATAATAGGTCATCCCTTCCTCCCACCCATTAAAGAATACAGCTTATTGAATTAAAAAATGAAATAATATGAGATGTGATTGGCACGAATTGACTTGATTCGAATGAAATTTGACCCAAAATTGTTCTCAATAGTTATTTATTTAAAAAATAAGTTTGTTCGATCAAATATTAACTATGAGTCAAAGTCGACCCAAACTAAATCTTAGTTGACCTGAATAAGGCCTCACCCAGAATCAATTCAATCTAAATCTTAGTAGTGTGGAGAAGAAAAGAGTAACCAGTCTAAAACAGGATGAATGAGAGGATTTACTTCCACAAATTGACACATAAATGGGCCTCTTCCGCCACACCATTGGCCCAATTCATGAAGTCAATTAATTCATTGGGCCTAATGTTTGGCCGATCCAAAAAGTATTGTTGCCCGGGTAACTTGTCCGTTTAAAACATGTTGATGTTGATTGTTGGGTTTCCTCCATAATTGATAATTATATATTTGGTATGATTGAGGTACAAAGGTTAAAGAAATTCAAATCTATGAGTGTGTTTGGTAGAAGAAAAAATCATTTTTTCAGAAAATTATTTTTCATAAAAAATATTATCCCAAGAAAAATGATTTTTCACTTACATTTTCAGCTGTTTGGTAGAATGAAAAATCATTTCTTTCCACTTCATTTTTTGTTATTTGATAAAATGAACCCTCCGTCCTCACTTCATTTCTTTTTACCATCAACCTCCTTCCCTGCTGACTACTCTGACTTGCCCCAACCAACGAATTCTGTTTCTCTCTCCTCTTCAAAGTCAAACCCAAAACATCAGTAAGAAATATACTCAATAACAAACCTAGCATAAGAGAGAGTCAACATTAATGAATCTCAATTTTTTTACTATTCCAAAGGATTACCCACTTGACTTTGAGTGGTATTAAATCCAGATTAAAGAAAATGACGAACGGGGAGACGATGAGTGTCTCAAATTGCGAAGTTCTTCAAAAGAGCAACTGTAATAAGATCAGAGAACTCAAGAAATAATTACAGAGATTAAAGATGAAAATCATCGATGAACATGATGAACATGAAAAAGATGGCAACAAATATAATATTGAATATGAAATTTGGTTGAAGTTATGTTCTTAATTTTAAACATTATTAGATCTATCCAATTTAAATCCTTCACCATAGTCAACTAATTCAATCAAACTAAAAGGGTTACTTCTTAATTGATGTGATTCAGAAAACTCTCCTTTAATTCATTCTATCCTACATTTTTTTTTTAAGCAAACAAACCAAAGACTGTATCTAAAACACAATGTCAAGGTAGGAGGGATAATCATTTTTTAATGCCAATAAGCATCTCAAAGGATGTATGAGAATCAAGGGCTTGTAAGGACATACGATTCTATTAAGAGGAGCGGAAAGCATAGACCTAGGTGTAAAGCTTAATAAGCATTGTTTTACAATTTGTCTTATCTTCCTGATAACCCAAACTGAATATAACTTGATCCAAAATTGAACCTGAATCGAATCTCCTTAACTAATCATGACCCAATTTGAAGGTAACCGTCGAATCTAAATAAATAATCCATTTGCTAGATTTGTGGTTGATTGGTGTTGTCACTTACTGGTCACTTGCGGGTTGCACTCGTTCTCTTTACCCACCCTAACGGGAGTAATAATGTGAAAACTTAGGTAAAGGTGCACATCTAATTTGGTGGGTACGAACCTATTCATTTCAACGGAAGGCAGAAAGGGTGATAAGTAATTATAGAAGGAGAAATCAGTGGCTGTAAAACGTAATGTAAAAGATCACAAGGAAGCAAAAAGCAATGTTACTGACGATCAAACAAGCAGACCCCACATGAATGAAAGCATGGACCTTAAATTCAGTACACGAGTTACAAAATTAGGTTACAATATATGTCTTATTACAAAATACTTCTTATCTTATTTAAAATTCATATATTATGTGATTTATGATTACTTATTTTTAAGTAATTATAGCTAAAATTATGATATATGAAGCTTTAGGGTATGTTATTTCCACTTATGAGAAGTACCTATAGGTGTTTATTATTAGAACGTGTTGAAAAATGTTGAATCTTGCTGAAACATACTGAAATATGTTGAAATATTGAAAAAAAATAAATATAACGAGGTACTTTTAACAAGGACTTAACAGTGCTAAATTGTGCTGAATTGTATTGAAATGTGCTGAATGCTTATAACAAATACTTACCATATGTCAAAAAGAACATAATCTTAGTATTCTTTAGCATAACCAATAAGTATAAACGACACCTAATTGGACAAATCCTATAAGTAAGAATGTATTACGGGTTGGACGTAGTTTTATAACTATGAAAATTTACGGAGAAAAGGTGATTTTATACATTTATAAGTGATAGCACCTTTTACTATTTAATTATACCTTTTTTAAAATTTAACACACAATAATATAATTTTTAAAATAAGATAAGATACTTAAAAAATATCTTAAGGGAAAAATACCAAGTTTTGGGTGCTATTAATTAAAAACAACAAATAAAAAGAGAAGAATTTATTAAATGAGATCCATGGCGTCCTGGCGCTGTACTTGTGGGGGCTGAGATCTGAGAAAAATCTACAACGACAACACTTGCCCATCAACGCTCCTTCTCTAATTCCTCTTTTTAAACATAGTTTCTCTCTCTAATTATCAATCAAGTTGGTCGAATCACGCCCCACACGCTGTCTACAAGCTTCGTGTAAAAGCACGTCTGGGAACGTTGGTGCGCCGCAGGCGACAGAGACGAGAGTGGTCTCAAGAATATGCAGTTTGCCCGAGGTGCTTGGTCGCCGCGTCATTGCCACGTTGTTTTACACATTTTTATTCTCCACTTGTTGGGACTTTTATTTATTTATTTTTCTTTTAATTTAAAATGAAGCCTGTGCAAAATTGAACGCTGGCAAAAGAAAAAACAAATGCATGTTCTTGACTTTTTCTTTTTCTTTTTTCTTTTATGAAGTTGGGTAAGAAAAAAAAAGGAAATTTGTATGTAAAGGATCCGTATGAAAAATCATTAATTCTTGTATAAAATTATCCTACGAATATTTACAAGACAGAATAATGTGGCATGCAATAAAAATTAGAAAAATTAATTGCAGGTTGATGTAATATTTATATCTCATAATGATCTATTATAAAGTCATCTCGTCTAATACAAAATCAATTGTTAAAAATATGATAAAAAGTTCACCTTGTTTTATAGTATTCTTAAAGATTTAGCTAGAACATATTAATTTTATGGATATTTTATTTAAGGAATTTAAAATTTCATATGTAACTTGAATGGAGTTTTCGATTAATGACTGTGCCAAACGCCATTGATCTATCATCACAAGTTTCACAAATTCTTTGTATGATATTGAAGAACAAAAATGTCTAGGGTTCTTATTTGATAGTATATCTCAATTTTTTTTTTTAATTTTTATAACATGGCTTGATTAAAATTATGAATTATTCTTCATAACTAGTGATCACTACTTATTTACTGCCAAGTCAAATAACATGATGATATTATACATGCAAAAATAATATGATGTCGTTAAAAGAGGAAGCAAATTGCAATGCAATTATTATGTATGATGATTAGCCGCCGTGTGCTCGGTGGTTTGTGCAAATTGAGGTTGATCATTCAACCTTGACTGTTGTTGTTTTATTTTATTTTTAGAAATAGTAATAAAAATAATACAGTGTTCTATATATTAAAAAAAGAAGAAGAAAAAAAGGAAAATAAAATCAGAAGAGGAAAAGGGGATGTTGGCCACGGTATGCGGGCGTGTCATCCTCATTCTGATTTGCGTCTCTCTCTTAGCTTTCTCCCGACCTTCCACTGCCACTTCCACCCCTTATAATGCGCCTCCTTCTCGCTCATCTTGAAACCTTCATCAGATAGAGAGAGAGAGAGAGAGAGAGAGAGAGAGAGAGAGAGAGGCAGGGTCGAAAGCCATCCATCTAATCTTTCCCTCGGAATCGAACCCTGCTCGTACTGTTTCATTTTCATGTAAGCTAATATTCTCTCTCTCTTTCTCTGTGATAACGATACGTTGTCATGGCGGATTTCTAGAATTTACGTACTTTTTGATAGAATTTTTACTTTTTTTCAATACTTTGTGCTCAAATTTGTTTGGGATTTTGCAAAGTGTTTAGAGCTAGCGAGGGCTGATTAATTAGGAGGCTTATGAAAAAATTAAATGTTAATTAGTGCACGTTAATAACATGTGTAAAATAATTAAGTATCTTGGATTCAACAACTTACAAGCAGGAGTGCAGTAGAATTTGCTGCTAACAGGGAAGTGGGTTGAGATTAATTTTGAACCTGGCTTGTTCTTTCATAATTCAGGGCCTGTTCCATTTCGCATTTAGATATAGCTAAGAGATGTAGGGAGATGTAAGGAGCTGTAAGAAACTGTAGAGAGCTGTAAGGAGATGTGAGGAGCTATAAGGATAGATGTAAGGAGTTGCTGAATGTTATAGAAAATCTATATGGATGTAAGAAGATGTAAGAATACGTAAGGATTATGTTAAGGATGTAAGGAGCTGTAAGAAGATGTAAGACGCTGTAAGGAGATGTAAGTTCTTAGCTAAATCCAAAAAAATGCAAAATAGAACAGGACATTCAGTGTTATCTCATGAAATATAAGTGTTTCTATTATGCTTCTTAATTCACTCTTCATATTAGCTTATCTACTCTATCTGATACCAATACTTCTTTTTTTTTGTTTTTTGTATGCGGTGGACATCGCAGTTAACAACGTCACTTCTTACTAATTGAGAAATTAAAGTATGTTTGGCAAAAGTTTCACTAAAAGTAGCGTAACTTTTTTTGCAGGCACAAGAGTTGATCAGGATATTATGTGAGGTCATATGATCAGGTAGGGTGAGTTCAAGGTTGCAGACCAGGACTCTACCCTCATCTTGCACGCTGTAGGTACGTTAGGTAAAGATTGAGTTCTGATATGTGATGCGTGCAACGCCAAATTAGACGTTAAACGATAGTTCATTTGATGACTGACTTTGCTTTGTTATGCTAAATAGGAAAGTCGTTTTGACATTGTGTCAAGAGGGCGTAAGATGGCTTGGCCGTATTTTGACCCTGAGTATGAGAACTTGAACATCAGGATCAACCCTCCTAGGTTTGCAAGCCATCTTTGCTCTTTGCTGAAGACTCCATTGAGAGGATTTGTTTTCATCGGCTGGTTATGTGTTTTTATTTTTTAACTTGTGTTGTTTTCCAGGGTTTCGGTTGACAACTCCAGTTGCAAAGACTGCACTCTGGTGAAGGTACATTCTGACTTTGTCTAAAATTGATCCTTGTAATATCCGTATGACCCCTTTTCTGGTTCTAACTAATTTGCGATTGGTTTCATGGTTGTCATGTAGTTAAATGATAAATACATATGTTAGCAATCTTCAAAATGTCATGTCAAGATCCTGTATTTGATTCGATCTGAGTATCGTTTTCTGTTCAGTCATTGCACAGGATCAAAGTACAGTGCATTACCTGATAGAATGTCGCCCAACTTTTAGTTTAATCTAATGCTCCAGTCAAACATGTGTAGAATGGACAAATTATATTTGTATAATCCAGACCATGGACACCCTTTGAGCTTTGATGTGCCACATAAAATGGCAAAGATGTATGCCGTAGTTAATAACTATTGAAGGTGTTTAGCTGCTTTAGCATATTGAACTCTTGGTCTGACAGTGTGTCAAGCTGAAGAAAAATTACGAAGAGCCAAAACATTAACCCAGTGATTGTCTGTTTAGTTCTTATGTGAAGTACTTGAACGGATATTGTTTGGATTTGTTGACAGGTGGACAGCATTAACAAACCAGGCATATTGCTGGAAGTAGTGCAGATCCTTACTGACCTTGATCTCATCATCACCAAAGCTTACATATCCTCTGATGGTGGATGGTTCATGGATGGTGCGCATCTGTCAATTTTGAGATTTTTGTGAAATAATGACCGACATAAAGTTTTGTTCCTGGAGAATCTGAAATCGTGATATTGTCTAAATCAAATCATGCCAAATCATAAATGTATCTAGTCGCCATTCATGTAGTATCTGCGCCTAATTTTGACAACCCTGGCCATGAGAACTGTCAAAACCTGCAAATTGCTTTGGGGCTTTGCAAGGGTTTGTGTCTGGTGTTAAATACACAGATAATTCAAGCATCCTGTACAGATATTTTACTTGGACTTACCTAACAGTGCCTTATATCTGGCACAAGTACATGTTCAGGTGTTGGACTTGCATATCATTTGAAAATTTTCCGTCTCATGCATTTCGCACCTGGTATGCCCAAGATGGGTATTGGAAGTGAAACCAGTAGACACAGATTTACTGCCGCAGTTTTGGAACAAATTAAGCACTACTTACTTACCTTGTGAGTCTTCCATAGTACTACAATTCTTGTTTATGAATAGAACCTTCCTGAGCTTAAAGGGCTTATGAGCTCCCTTCTTTTTCTCCCTTGACCCCTTAATTGCCAGGAAAGGCAATCCAGGTGATGCTTCTGTTTCCAGTTGTCACTAATCCCCTGTACATTCTCATGGTTGGTGTTGTATTCTTGCTTGACTTCTTTGCCTGCTTTTGGAAACATGAAAATTTTATTGCCTGCTGTTTTCTGTCATTCTTGCCTTCAAACATCTCTGAAAAAGTGGCTAACTATTTATCTTCTGCACAAAAACAGTTTTTCATGTCACTGATCAAAATGGGAAGAAAGTTACCGACAGCAAGACCATTGAACAAATAGAAAAGGTATGCCAATTTCTTGATTAAGTCTAATACTTCCTGCCTCTAGAGCCTAAAAATACAAACTTTACAAGGTTGTGTACACACGTCTAGAAGCTCTAAATATGCTGTTGATGCATCTTCATTAAGTGATGTATTCCCTCAGTTGCGTTAGCATCAGCTTTTTCTCCACTCATAAGCCAAGCTGGTCATGCGAGTGGCCAACACTGGCCAGCTAGGAACTCCCTGCGTCAAATCAGGAGCTTCTTGTATGCAAAATCCAATCCAAACCAATAGCCTGGTATCACATCTAGGTGGGGTGTGCCTAGGACATATAAGCTTATCTCTGAATTGCAAAGGGACTGTTTCAGTTGCACCTTACATTAGAAGCCATTGCCTATCATCTACTCCAGAGAAAGAAAGAAAAAACATAGAGCAATTTTATGCAGCATTCTCCTTTAGTCCACTGCAGCTCGATCAGAAAAATTTGCTGAAAAGGAGCTATCTGAGCTATCAGAAACTTGTGTGTTATGGTCATTAATTTCTTAATGCCTCCTGGCAATAGGCTTTGGGACCCAAGGGTCAAGCGGCCGATTGGATGAAGAGCTGGCCGGGGAAAAGAGTAGGAGTGCACTCGATTGGTGATCAAACAGCAGTTGAGCTGATCGCCTGGGATCGTCCTGGTCTGTTATCAGAAATCTTCTCCGTCCTTGCTGACCTCCACTTCAACATCACGGCAGCTGAAGTATGGACCCACAATAGACGCATAGCTTGCATTCTTTATGTGAATGACAACACCAACAATCCCGTTGTGGATGACCATAGCAGATTATCTGCCCTGGAGGAGCAGCTAAAGAACATTCTTGGTGGAACCCATGACGATGAGCAAATGGGTCGAACAATTTTCTCAATGGGATTGACCCATATTGATCGAAGACTTCATCAGATGTTATTTGCTGTCAGGGATTATGAAGGTGACGCAGCCATGAATGAGACAGAACTTCCTTCTTTGAGACCTAAAATCTCTGTTGAGCATTGCAAGGAGAAGGGATATTCAGTAGTAACAGTGAAGAGCAAGGATCGGCCAAAGCTTATGTTTGACATCGTCTGCACACTTACAGACATGCAATATGTTGTTTTCCATGCAACTGTCTCCTCCGATGGCCCTTATGCATCACAGGTATTAATACGGTTCTCCTGTCAATTTATTAGATAATGTAGAAAAGTATCAGTTGATAATACAATAGGTACCCCATCTTCCTGTCAGATTAGTATCATAAGCTAAATTCTATTTCTTCTTTCTTTTTTCTTTTCCTTCTTTTGGGGGAGGAAGGGCATTGTCTCCATGCTGCAGGTGGCCAGATCACCAAAACAAAAAAAAGAAAAAGAAAAGATGGTGGTGCGTGTTAATAAATTGGCTTTTTCTTCTTTTCTTAAGCATGCTTGAACCTTCCCTACTATGTGCTTTTGAGTGGTTAATTTAGTTTTTATCGGTCTTCATCATGATTTAGTTGTTTCCTCTTACCAACTCAACTTTAAACTGCTGATTGCAGGAGTACTTCATTCGACACATGGACGGATACGCACTTGAGACAGAAGGAGAGAAGGACAGAGTCATCAAATGCCTCGAAGCTGCAATTCGACGGAGAGCAAGCGAGGTGAGTACAATTTTTTGAATTATGTGTGTGTATGTGTGTATATATACTTGTTGACTAGGTCGTTCTAGTGGGCAATATGATCAGTGCATTAGACACAGTATGGCCAGATCACCAAAAATCGGGCTTCTGACCAAGAAAGTGTGTATTTCCTAGTTAGAGAGACGACGTTTGTTCTTCTGTTCTGATGGCTTCCCCCCCCCCCCCCCCTTTTTCCCACCATTAGTGCATTTCAATAGCAAATGTTTTGCTCTGTTCATCGAAATACCCTTCTCCTGGTGAAGACTAGGTTCCATTTCCTATCTTCGTATCCTTAACCCAAACATTCTGGACATGTTGACTTCCTTTCCTAAGTCGTTACAATTCCTCCCTTCCAGCACAGCACAATCTTCTTGCTCATATAAGTTTGCTTACCAATAAGCCTTTCTGAGACTGATGTTGGTAATACGTCTCTAAATTCAATTGGAGACAGATATGTATCAACCATTTAAAGATCACTGACTTGTTTGGTCTAAATGTGTGTTTTTTGTTAATGCGACATCTCATCTCTTGTCAGTTGACTAGCTTAGTCATTCAGAAATACTCTCATATGATGCAGGATTTAAGCCTAGAGCTGTGTGGAAAAGACCGAGTAGGACTGCTATCGGAGATGACAAGGGTTCTCCGAGAGAATGGGCTATCAGTCATCAGGGCGGGTGCCTCCACCGTAGGAGAGAATGCAACGAATGTGTTCTATGTGAGGGATGCCTCTGGAAATCCGGTTGACATGAGAATCATCGAAGCCCTTCGCAAGGAGGTGGGACGGACTATGATGCTCAACGTAAAGAAAGCCCCAGTGGTAATGCGTGCCAAGGCACCTCATGAAGCGAAGGGCTTGTCTAAGACAAGCTTCTTCTTTGGTGGTCTATTAGACAAGTTTTTGTCTTGAAAATTAAATGTTCATGCATGGGAAGGGTACAAATGATCTGGAAATGCTTGTAAATTGTATACCTTGTTCACCCTGAAACTGTAGCTATCAGCTAATGCAGGGACTTGCATTAATGTTCATTCTACCTTCTCCCAATCCCTTGTGTACCTAATCTAAAAAAAAAAAAAAACCGCTCGATTCTTCTTTGAAAATTCATGTTTAACGTAAGATCATATGTGTATTGTAATTAATCGTAGTTATGTTTATAGATAACGGTGCTTATTGAGTTTAATCATAAGGACTTGCATCCCTTGTTGTGTAAGTTAGCTGGGGAGGGATATGCTGGTGATTAGTTACCTGGTCCTTTGGATGCAGATATTCATGGTTATTTTATACCTTTCAAAACTTATCTTTTTTTTTTAATAATTAGGAATATTCGCAGTTAACGTACCAAGATCTTAGTTTTAGCCACAAACTGACCATGAAAAGAGTTGCTTAACAATTCAAGAAGGGGGGGGGGGGGAAATGCAGCATATTTTACGCATAGTATTTGATGACTTAGTCCAAAACTGTAGGATGTTTTTATGTACAACTAGTTATTAGTTGTGGAACAAGGTTAGGAAAACGTGTAAGGTTAACAAAAATCTTTCTGGCATACACGTATGATGTAACATCACCAATTATGGGCAGTCCAAGTATACGTCTTTAATAGTGTAGGACAAATATATGTAATATTTTTGTAAATATTTTCTCTCTTATTAATATAAATACAGCGCCAGGGTCACCAATTGGAGCAGAGCCTTCCAATTATCTTCACATGATATCAAAGCCGTAATATTTTTTTCGGTTTCTTGTCTCGCAAGGTAGGGCACGACCTCTTTCTCTCTCTTCCTTAGCCGCCGTGCCCCACTTGCCGTTCCCCTTGCCGATCGAGTTCACCGCCCCTCACCGGCGTTCCTGGCTAGTACTCTGCTTACCCCACTACCCATGCCTCCTTCTTCCTCTGACGTGGTTGGGTCCAATGGTCCTCGGTTTCTTCCAGTATAACATTGGGGTCTCCTATCCTCTCTACTCTTGTGTCTCTCCATGATCACGGTACATGTGTTGAACTCACTAATGGCATCCCCTCACTTTCCTGGAATCCGCCCCAACCCATAATCCCTTTTGCGTCTACACTGCCGCCTATTTCAGGCCCCGTCTGGGACGGTGCATGCCTGGGAACGACCGTGTTTCTACTCCTCTCATTGGTTCGTTTGGCCTGTCTTCTGACCCGTCTTAGCTCTCACTGGGTTCCCTGATGCCTCCTCTGCACCCCAGTCTCTTCTCTATTAACATCAAAAATTTTGTCACCACCACATTGGTGACAGTTGAAGACTTTCTACCTTGGCGCACTCAATTTACGGCATTCCTTGTCACGCAACAGCTTCAAGGTTTTATTGATGGTTCAATTCAGACTGCTCCCGTTTACATCTTGGATAATCAAGGTATTCAACACCCTAATCCTTCTTATTCAGTCTGGTTGCGCCTGGATTAACTCTTAAGATCCTGGTTATTTGCTACAATATCTCCTGACTTATTAACTGAGGTGCATGACATTGTTCACTCTCTTTCAATTTGGGAACGTCTTGCACATCGGTTTAATACCGCAAGTTTAGCATGAGCCATGGATCTTAAGCGCACCCTTTTCACTCTCTTTAAAGATGAGAATCAAACCATGGAAGACTATCATTGGGGTATCAAGCAAATAGTTGATTCTCTCGCTTCCATTGGTTCGCCCTGACATGGATTTGGTTACTCAAACTCTTAATGGTGTTGATGAGGATTATCATATCCTTGCCACAACTTTATCTTGTGGCTCTACTTTTCTAACTTTTGACAATTTGCGAGCCAAGTTGATTCACTACGAACAACGCTTGAAATTCCTCAAGTCCAAAGGTGGCATCAGTTTGCAGCATCAAGCCTTAGTCGTTTCACACGTCTCATCCCCCTCCTCGGCCAGCTCCAACTTTTCGGCCAATTCTTCTTCGAACCGATCCAACACTGGTGGCCGCAACAATGTTGGAGGCCGAGGCCGCAACCGCAATAACAATCGTCGGGGTGGTCGCCATCAAGGGGGCGGAAATCGTTCGAACACCAACTCCTCCACCTCAACTCAGTCGTCTCAAAGGAGTGTGCCTATAGGAACTACTTATGGTAGTATGGTCTTTTCATGTTCTAATATTCGCTGCTCTCCTTCTCCTGTTACTAACTCTCTTCTTGCAAGTAACGATTCGTATGAAGGAGTCTTAGGTTCTCACCCTAATGTTGTGTGTCAAATCTGTTTTGCCCCTGGGCACACAACTGCAACTTGTCCAAATCGTTATCTCCAACAACAGTCTTCTGTTCCTGTCCAGGCATATGCTACCTTCAATGCAGTCGATGCCAACGAATCAGTTTGGTATCCTGATTTGGCTGCTACGTCTCACATGACTCCCAATGAAGGTAATTTACTCTCTACATCCACTTACAATGGCACTGAATGTGTTCGGGTTGGAAATGGTACTTTGCTTCCTATAAGACATGTTGGTTCTGCTACGCTTCCTACCTCCACTAGGCCCATTTCCTTGGGTCGTGTCCTTCATGTCCCTGACTTGAAGCACAATTTAATTTTCATTCGTCAATTATGTTGAGATAATAACTATTCGGTCATATTTGATGAGTTTTCCGTTTGTGTCAAGGACAAAGCCTTAGGTAGAACTCTACTTCGTGCATCATAGTAGGAATGTGTGCCCCGTCATTGTCTCTTCATCTACCTTAGTTCCCGCCCTCGTTGCCTTGGTTGATCCTGCGGTTACTTGGCATCGAGGTCTGGGATATTGTGGAGCACAAACATTAGCTAGTCTTCGGAATTCTAGTTTAATCTCTTTTCCAAATAAGTTTCAGGATACTTGTGTTTCATGTTGACTTGCAAAGTCTCATCGTTTGCCTTTTCAATTTGCTAAACATTGTTATGAAACACCTTTACATCTTATTCATTCTGATTTATGGCAATCTCCTGTAATCTCTCATTCTGATTTTCGATATTATATCTGTTTTGTGGATAATTATTCTCGATATACTTGGATTTATCCATTAAAACATAAATATGAGGCTTTCACCGCTTTCTGCAATTTTTCAATGCTTAGCTGAAAACCTCTTCAATACCAAAATTAAAATTTTCCAAAGTGATGGGGGTCGTGAATTTGATAATTCTACGTTTGGGGCACATTTTCTTAAACATGGTATCTACTTTCGCAAGTCTTGTCCTGATACCCAAGCGCAAAATGGTGTGGCTGAAAGAAAGCATTGACATCTTACTGAGATGGCACGGGCTATGCTTCTTGAATCCCACTTACTTGCTACTTTTTTGGTTTAGGAAATTTATACTGTTGTTTTTACTGTCAACAGCCTTCGCACTAGCACTTGTAATGGTACTAGTCCTTTTCAAATGTTGTTTCACTGATCAGCGGATTCCAATTTTTTGAAAGTTTTTGGTTGTGCATGTTTTCCTAATTTTTCTGTTACGTCTGCCAATAAGTTAGCCCCAAGGTCTACGTTATGCATATTTCTTGGGTATGCCCCCCATTACAAAGGATACAAATGCTTTGATCCCATTACTGGCAAGTTTTATATTAGTCGTCATGTTTGTTTTCATGAAAACTCTTTTTCGTATCTTGATTTAATTTCAAAATCTAAATCATCGGTTACGTGTGCTCCCTATGTCTCTCCCGACACCCTTGTCGCCCTCTCTACACCGACTCAGACCTCTTCTCAATCCACTTGGCTCCCTCTTTCGCCAAGTCACCCTTCGCACCCTTCCCTTTTCCTTTCGGACTGTCCATCCCCGTCTCATATAGTGTCTAGGCCACTGTCTCCACAACCCATTTTGGCGTCCCATAGCCTATCTTCCACGGACCCTTTCTGGGTCACGCCTATCCAGCCCAACCGCAGCCCCCTCTCCTCCTCTCCCTGCATGTTCCCCCTCTTCTCTCTCTGGTCAGCCCCCTCCTGCGGCCCAACAGCCGTTATCCTCGCCAGCCTAACCCTCTCTCCCTACGTCCCTTTTCGACCTAGCGTCTCATTCTCGCCCTTCCATTCTTCTCCTGCTTAATGTGCATCCCATGCAAACCCATGCTAAAAGCAGTATTCGAAAACCCAAAACCCTCCTGTCTCTGGACACGGACATTGTAAGTCTTGAACCCACCTCCTTTACTCAAGCCTCTAAGGATCCTAAGTGGAGGGAAGCTATGTCAGAAATTAAACGGTTTGAAATACCCCTGACCTGAACCCGACCTATTTAATAAACGGGTTGAAGTATGCCAACATGAACCTGACAAAAAAATAAATGGACTAACTTGATTTCAACCCATTTACATGCCTAAAGTAAATGGGTCAAAATCAAGCCAAAATCTAACCTATTAACCTGTTTATGGAACTAAAGTGAACTAACATATAACTTCATATAAAAGCCAATTAGTGGGATGACTTCAGGAGCTGAAGTTCACAAAGTCAACACAGCCAAGTCATTTCAAAGCCAACAACAACCAACAAAATAAGCTATTTAAATGTTTACTAACCAGGAACTTAGTTGATAAAGTTCATAGACCATACATGCCATAACCAAACATAACAAACTTATATGCCGCAGTTCTCAAAGTAGTAGTTTTTTTGGCATCCCTGCTATTCGCCTCTTAAGCAGCTGAATCAATTTCAATGGGAGGTGATTCAACATCCTTTGAAATTGAAGCCATATCCTTGCAATTTAGACAATTCAGATCAGAAAAAAAGAAATCAAACTAAATGTCATAAACATCATGCAAAGACCAACCGATAGTACAAGAACACGCAATTGAAAAGCAAAACAAGAAAATTCAGATCAGAAAAAAAAACATGCAATCGAAAAGCAGAAACCATGTGATCAAAAATTCAGATCAAAGCAAGAAAATTCAGATTAGAGAATGGAGAGAATTAATCATTAAAATGAAGGAGTCAAAAAGCAACAACCTTCACTCTTTTAGCAACGAATTCAGAACTGAACAGGAAAATTTCGATCAGAAAAAAAGAAATCAATTTTCATACCTTTTGCACAAAGTCAACTTGTAGGAGGAGAGAATGGAGATCAAATGCACAACGTAGATTTGAAATCGAGAAAGGAAAGAAAGCAACCAAAATCAGTGGAAAAAAAACCATGCAATCGAAAACCATAAACTTTCAGAAACAATTCATACCTCACGGAGGTGCCTAGATATGAAATCCAGAAAGGGAGAAAGCCTAAAATCGGGAAAGGGAGAAAGAGAGAGATTGAGAGTATTAGAGATGAAATATAACGAAACAAGCAAAAGCCTTGAGCAGACACAATGAAACAAGCAACATACCTTTGGCACCAGTAAATCAAGATCTGAAATCATTAAGATGAAGGAGCCGCATAGTGAATCGAGATCTAAAATGAGTAAACTATGAAAGAGATGCCGAGAGAGATGTGAGAGCCGAGAGTAAATCGAGAGACTGGAGTGAGAGATGGACAACGTGAGATGGTGTGAGACTGCGAGTGGGAAATGAAGAGGGTGGATCGAGAGGAGAGGCCGAGAGGTCTGAGGGAGACTGGGCGTGAGAGTGTTTGTGAAGTAGGGGGCTAGTAATGGAGGCTTATATATGAGGACAAATTAGGGTTAGTCACTAAACCCTAAGTGTCCAATTTGTCATTACTCCCAAGTCCCGCCTATGTTTCCCCCTTCCTTTAAATTTTCATTGCCCCTCAAAAATTGCTAAATTTTTAATTTCAACAAGTTTTTTTTTTATACTAAAAAATAAACGAGTTAGTGGGTGAATGGGGTCAACCCATCTAATCCAATTAATTAAACGCGTTAAAGTAGGTATTTTTTCGTGTCGAAAGTTTCGACCTTAACTTAATCCATTTAATTAAACGGGTTAGGCGTATTGACCCAATTAAGTTAACGGGTTGAAAATCTTGACCCAAACCCGCCTAATTTCATGTCAAGTTCGTGTCGTGTTGCCGTGCCGTGTCAGTTTTTACCAGCTCTAATCTTTTTGTGATTCAACTCCTAGAATGAGGAGACTTTGTAGGGCCTCATATGCTGGCAATGCAAGAAGTTTTAGATCAAAAGAACCTTGTGTTTCTTTGGTGTTTCGAAGCGGTTTCTTATTTGTCTTGAATGTTGTTAAAGTTACGTATTGTGATTTCCTTTTAGTTAATAATAATCGGGGGAAAAATGATACTAACTAGGAATTTGTCCATAAAAGAGTAAATTAACTCCTATAATAGATTTTTTCCATTTACAAGATTTGAATTTGAAACATTACTTATGGAGAAATAATGTCAAATCACTTAAACCAATATGTTTAGATAAAGACACTGCAATTATCAAATCTGAATAAGCCAAATTTGATGAAATAATTTAATTAGGAGTTATTTTGCTCAAATCATAGCCCCAATCTTCTTCCATATCCAACTAATCAATTATGATAATGAATGTGATTCCAACATCCACAAGCATCCATCCATCTGAATGACAAGGTGTTCAATAATTTATTGTCCATCTAATAATGGCGGTGAAGTAATTGTAGTCCATCCAATGGTAGGGGAGATTTTCTGAGTGTAGTCATGAACATAGACGAGAATCAATGGTGTATTCATCTTTGGTTGGGGGGAGGGGGGGGGGGGGAGATGATAGAGAGTAGACAATATTCCATAAGCTTTACGGACCCTATGGCCTATGGGATAAAGATGTTGGAGCATTTTGCTTCTTTATGTGAAGAAATGACACCATCAAAACGTCTCACATCTAATTTGTTCCATCTCTTCTGTTTTAAAAAAAAATTAACGCTTTTGTAAATTTAATTTGTAGAACAAAATGAACCCTTATTTTATTTAGCTGACCGTCATGAAAGTATGTTATTTGATTATGTGAATTGTTCATATCGTCTTCTTTGTATCATGTTAAGCATTATCACTTATAAAAAAGTCTGTGTAGATCCTATAAGAAACATCAGGTTTGTTTTCATGTAATTAATTATCAAGTTGATTTTCATCTAATTTGTATCTTTTTAAAATTATAGTAAAAGTAATGCTAAAGTGTACACATAACAACAGGCTTGAAACTGTGTCTTAATTAATTGTTTTAGCACACGACTAGCAGTAATATGGATCTATAAATTAGTTCGGGATCTCGAATTTTCTATATTAAGCATTTAATATTTTTTCTAAATATAAATGAAAAAAAACTTTGGAACTTTGGCATTCTATAAGTATTAAGAAAGGTAAAGATCTCAGGTATAGGACCCTACCACTTGGATGTCTTTTCTTTATCTACAGGTACATTTGATGCATGATTGATGAGTCAAAGCACATTGTATGTTGCCTAATAAATATCAGGCCTATTCTCTTTATTACCCTTAGTTGTATGATGACAATCACATAATGGAGTGGTTCAATTCAACTCGCTTGCATGCTTAGGATAAGAAAGTGACACAAAGGGAAAATGATTGATTATTAAACCAAACAGTACTCTTTGTAATCAAAGGCTTGAACTAGATTGAATCAAAGCTTATAATCAGATCTGGTTAGGGTATAGGTCAAAAGAGTGTCAAATTGGATTTTCTTAAACTAACATGCACACAATCATATTCCTTCAAGGAATCAACCTAAGATCTAAAGAGTATTCACAATGGGTGGAACACATTCCACCTATAAGGACCCAGATGCCACATGTCACTTACCCATTTGTTGAGACAAAATTTGTCCCGTGGTGAGAAACAACAAGCCGTTCCCACACACATTTCCCTTCTTTTTATTCTTTTGTTATTTTTTTTGTTATTTCTTTTTTTTCCTCGAAAATATTATTTAGATGGTTGAAAAAATGTTATATGTTATGGAGTAGGTCCATAATAAATATTTTATTGGGTTATTTAAATTAGAGTTCCATATAGGTTGAAGAAATGAATGAATAAAAGTTCACAAAATGAAGTTTTTGCTGATGTGGCAGGATCGGATTCCAAAATTTGAAACTCTGCTTGAGAATGCTCTAGACGACAATTTTCAAAAGTACAAGTACACTAGATGGAGTTTTTTTTTTTTTTTTAAATTGTACTCCACATACTCTTGATTCAACTAAATGCAGCAATTTTGATATCTAACAAAATACATATTACATCCTTGTAATACTCTATCATTCCACATTCAAGGCATTCTTAATCTCAGACGTAAAGTTTGATGACCATAGAGAAGGCATTGAACCCAACGGCCAAATAAGGGGCAGCCAAAACCCCCCCCCCCCCCCCCCCCCCCCAAAAAAAGTTGACTTGCCCTCAACTGATTATTGTTTTAATTTCTTTGATTGAAAGGCTACTTAATTGACAAAATATTATATTCATACGCAAATTCATATTCTTTGATGTGGGATTTGCGTAGCCATAACATCTTGTACTAGGGAGGTCAACATATCACTTCATAAATTGTTAGATTTCAATTTTAATCCAAGAAATTTGAGGTAATGCATGCCAACAAATTTTTGGATATATCTAGTATATTTTATGGCAATGGTTAGGAGATGTTCGTAAGAAATTGTTTTCATGTCTAAGTGAACTAGACGCAATCTTTTCGTTGATATGATCAGAGTTTGGAAATTAAAAGCATTAAATATTAGTACAAGATCTGCATATAAATTATTGTACTTTAAAAGAAGTTGGAGGACACGTCGTATGTCCATTCATATGATTTTTTTTTAAAAAATAAATAAATTTGAAACAGAAACCTCTCTACCCATAGGATTGTGTATATATATAATTGTAAACATCTATATTAATCACGGTTCTACAAATAAATTGCTTTAATATCGGAAAAAATAATTGTATATGTAAACTTTTCAAATTACGCTACCTAATTTTATTTGAGATGAAATCTAGTTTAGATTGTATGTTATCTACCTTTAAATTATCGACTTTATTCTATCTTATTATTAAATCCAACACAAGGTAACCAATATTATTAGCCATATTGATTTATCAACCAATGCCTATCAAACCTTTAAGACTGACAGTAATTACATTTTGGCCAAGCTAAAAAATACAAACCGTATTAATTATTTGGCCAAAAGAATAAATGAATAACGAAGTTTATTTTCCTGGTTAAAATACTCAAATAGAAGTCAAGTTGGCATTTTTGCATGTCCAATCGGTAGTTGTCAACTTGTCATTGCTCCCATGATGAGGGCCAATTTGACGATGAAAGCCACTACCATAACGGAAATACCAACTATTATTTTATTATATTCCCATTTTCATTATCGTACCAACATGATATCTACTCATTATTCCCATCAAATAAATCACGAACATTCCTGCTCTTTTTTCTTTTCTTTTTTTTTGTTTTTTTGGGGGGAGGGGGGGGGGGGAGGTGGGAAGAAAAGATCAAAAAAGGCAAAAAAAAAGAAAAGAGAGAGGAAAACAATAATAATTGAGTGCCATTGTGCCAATGAAACAAAAAAAACTAAGACACTATCTTGATAGAAATAAATATGTTAAATAACTTAAAGAAACCAAATTTTCAAAAATAGACTTAGTTACGAATTGTAAAGTCGTAGAACTCATTGACTACGTGGACGCATACAAAATGACACCCTAATTGGATAAACTCTGTTCGCAAAGACATATCCTATGCGTAGTTTTTTTTTTATTTTGGAAAACTATGAATAAAAAAATAATTTTACAGAATTTATAAGTTGTAATACCTTTTCTCTATTCAATCATACCATTTTTAAAAAATTTAATCCATAACAATATAACTTTTAAGTACACATAAAACACTTAAGAAATGTCTTCTAATAAGATATTTATCATTTGCTAAATGAATTATGTTTCAAATTCTTTATATATTTGTCCAACCCTTTTACGAATCAATAATAAGCGATATTTAACAAAACCTAGATTTAGTATTATGGACCCATTTTTCTGTGCAAATTGGTCAATAAATGGCAGTAGATGTTAATATGTATGTCGATTGCTTGCAAAAGAAAATCGGATGTGTCTTTTGCTTGTAGATTTGAAAAGTTCTTGAAGTTGTTGATGAAATGAGGTGAGGCCCTATTCTTTTCATCGGTCCTTTTGGATTTATCAACTTTAATCCACTTCAATCTACTTCAACTAACTTCAACCCATTTGAAAAAAAAATACCAATTTTAACCCACTTCAACTTACCTCAACCTACCTCAACCCACTTCAACCAACTTCAACCCACCATTTCATAATTACATTCTCATTATTTTAACCCACTTCAACTCACCACAAAAAAAATATACCAACTTCAACCAACCTAAAAAAAAATACCAACTTCAACCCACTTCAACCAACATCAACCCAATTCATCCTTTTATCCATTCAAATTTACCCACGAAAAGAACAGGTCCTAAATATTCAAGTTTGTCAAACAATCATTTTTTTATATGAAAAAAACACTTATTATAATTTAAAAACTCCAAGTTAACAAGTTAGAAACTGAACCTAGCATCATACGAACCAACTTGTGGTATAATTCAACAAATAGTAGATGTTGATATGTCGCTTGCAAAAGGAGGAAGAATATACATCTTGCTTGTAAATTGATTCATTAAATTTAAAGGGTTTGAAACACTTATTATACATCTTGCTTGTCTCAACAACGAATATTTTCATTCTTACGTCTTATCAAACTGTTGAAGAAAATGAGAGGCATAATAATAAATAAATTTAATACAGTACACAATAACAGGTCAAATTCACGATTTAGATTCATTTATATAAATATATAATAACTTCATTTCAGAGCTGCCTTTGAAAATTCTGAGGCAGCGGCCCCACTAATTGTTGGCTAACATGCAAGTTTTACCACCTTTTGATGTAATTGAGCTTGCTTGATGTATATGGATAAATCGATAGATAGATTGACATACATAATATCAGGAATATCACGCGATTGATTCGAATTGGATGTCATAATATTGGAATCGGAATCCAATTCGACGGATCGAAGGCAAACTTCGTATCTGTTCCACATCGGATTGGATCGAAGTCGAATTTAATTCTATCCGACTTGATTTTTTTTTCTCCAGAATAATTGTGTATTATTTTTTCCATTCAAACTTATTCTGTCTACCTGTTGATATGATAACATGCGTCTTCTTATTATACCAACAACATTTTTGAACATTTCATGTTAAATTAGGGAGATTGACAAATGGCAAGAAAGAAGATGACGTCGTGGGCAGCAACAAGGAGCTAGACGGCCGGTTGGTTGCAGAATGAGACTAAGACTAAGAGAGAGAGGGGGGGGGGGGAGGGAGAGCGAACTAAGTGACTAATCGCAGGTGGATGTAGGGACTTAGAATTAAGCTTGGAAGTTGTAATAGCCCAACCTTAACTCATATTTATTTATTTAATAAAGCCATGTAACTCATTTTTCACATTTATTTATCTCATTGAATCATCCCAGTTGGGAAAAATTCATTTCGGGTCCCACTTTGCAATTCGAGTTTCATTTACCGGACAATTTCGAGAAAAATTGATAGTAGGCCTCGATATTTATGATTTAAAAGATTAAATTATTTTTCATGATATTACATTTTAATCCCGAGCTTCCAACAAAAAAAAAAAAAAATCAAACGCGCTCGGTTTTAGTTCTTTTCCAAACCCGAGCTCATTTAGGCCCAATTCCGGCCCAACAAGCTTCTAATTCATTTGTTTAGCTAATTACCATGATTAACTCCTAATGATAATGAGTAAAGATATTTTTTTTGGGAGGGCAATTTTTAGCTAAGTATTTAAGGTCATTTTGCACCAAGTATTTACACCAAGTGGCAAAATATCAAAGCTCTCCTTTCTCTCTCTTCCTCTCAACCTCCATGGCACTCTCTTCCTCTCAACCTCCATGGAAGCCCCCTCCCAGCCCTATTATGGTGTTTTCCGGCCACTCTCCGGCAAGGATTTCAATCCCCAAACAACCTCCCTCCATTGGCTACCATTTCGTATCCTCAAAATCACCCAATATCATCTCCATCTCCACTTATTTCAAGCTCAAAGTAAGTGACTTCAATCTTGTTCTTTGAACTTTTGGTTCTTGCTTCTTGTTTGGTTATTTTGATGATGGATCATGTTGTTTTTATTGAATTAAGAATCATCTTGGTGATGGATCATGTTGGAGTTGAAGCTAGGGTTAGGGTTTTATGTTAACCATGCAAGCTTCATGTTCAAGTGCTGAATTTTGATCGTTTTAAATGAGATTTTGTGATCTTTAGCATTGGTAATGAATATCAAGATGTTTATGCTGATTTATATAAGTTAAAGAGTGATTTTAGTGGGTGGTTATGTGAAGAAAAGATTGAAATCATGTGAGTTAAAGCTAGGAAACAGACCTAAAACAGGGGCTACTTTGGGAATTATCTGGTACTTTTTGGCACATCTAAAATTCATGATTTTTGGCGTAGTGATATTTTGATGTGTTAGCTTTCAATAGGATTTGGAATTACTCAATTTCGAGTTGTGTGGACAAAGTTATGACCAATTTACTCAAGACTGTGCAGAATGTATCGAAACTGGGAACTGAACTGGAACAGTAACTTCACGGAAAAACTGGTATTGATTGGGTCACTGAAAAATTGTGATTTTTGGTGTGTGGATAGATCAATGAGTTATCTTTAAAATGCCTCTTGAATCGCCTTAATCCGAGTTCTGTGGAAAAAGTTATGGTCATTTTACTGCGACTGCGCAGATTGATCAGAAATTGTGCACGTCTGTGTTCTACCCTACTTTTAGGGACCTTATTATGTGAATCATGCTTTGTGTCCTAAATAAGAGTTTTAGAGGACACTGTGAAGTTTTCATATTGGGGTTTTATATCTCATTTGGAGGTTGGGAGTGAAAGATATGGATTTTCTAATGCAGACCATCTATCGGTAACATGAGTGAATGCAGAAATTGAGACATTTGAAAATATTTTCAGAAGTTTCTATATAATTATGGGTATTGCAAGGAAATTACAAAGTGTAGTGAGTTCAACAAGTTTGTTAGTGTACAAAAGCTTACTTGGGTTGAAAACTGAGTTACATGAGTACGAAAATGAAATTTGGGAAGTGAGCAGATTATTAACTCAAAATCAGTGTCCTTTGGACCAAGTTAGGGTGTTATATGAGCTTTTATGAACCTTGCAGCACCCTTTACGGCGTAAACCATTTGTCACCCATTTCAGAGGCATTAACCATTTTATTATCCTTTTCAGAAGCTTCACTCTTTCCTTTATCCATTTCAGAAATATCAGCAAACCATGTGTCAGTTATATCAATTAAAATCTTTTCATTATCACCTCAATCATTTCCATTTGGCCTTTTTTTTGCTTCAGTTTATTGTATTTCAAGTTCAATAACCATAACTGATTTAAATAAGTTCATTTTGGTTTAACTTGTCTTATATTCAATTAAAATCAGTTTATTATATTGAAATGCACAAGTTATGTATCCCGTTTCATTACTCAATTTCTGTTACACATACTTTTACCTACTCGGTTATGCGAGTAAGGATCATTTACTAACTACACATACTTACAGTGACATTTATGAAACAGAGTTGAGGCCTAGTCTATCATTTTCATTGTGCATAAGTATTATCAAGTAAAATATCATTTTAAAGACTTCAGGTACGTCCATTGCCTGTATCTTTAGAAATCAGAGTGTATTTATCAACGTTATCATGTTTTGGTAAGTACATCAATGAATCAGTTTACACAGTGATTTATCAGTTAATTAGTGACCCCGTCAGTTATTATCTATAGGGCATTCACCCTTCAGTTACCCGCGCGGCTTCAGGCCAGGTCCCCGATCGGCTTGGCAGGTGTACACCTATCCATAGATCGTAACAGTATCAAGGGGTTCACTATCAGATAATAACTAGCAATACAGCTTTACATTTATTTCATTCACTGTTTTAACTTAAAATGAATTGCAAAGCGGGCCCAATCAGTGTTCAATGATCATTTAACAATTCAGGAATGCATCTACTGAGCTTCGGCTCACAGTTCGAAATGTTTTTCATGTTTTGTTTTAGGCAAATGCTTAGAGTATTGCCCTCATGCCAGCAAATCAGCCGAAGAGAATAAGTGAAGCAAGGAAATCCAGATGGATCAGAAGTAATGCCGTATATGCATACTCTAACGTTGTATTTTGAATTCTTCTGTGGATGAAGATGTAGATTACATGGTGAATTATTTCACTACGGTTTATAAACTTTACATTGGTTAACACTTGATTGTGAATGGATAATTATATGTGAATGTGTACAGTGGAGGTTATGCTTAACTGTGTTATGTTTAGCACTCATGTTTTAAGCCTTGTCCTTTTGGACGGCGGTAATGCCTCTATCATTGGATTGTCTAGATTTTAATTAAGGAGAATATAAACAGTGAAACATGTTTAATTTGGGGCGTTACAGAAGTTATACTTTACATTTATAAAATTTAAAATAATTAAAAATCAAAAATTAGGATGGGGGGTTGGGAGTGCGGGTTGAGCTTAGAAGATACACTTCAGACTCATAAAATTTTAGATTTAAATTTTAATGATTTAACAAAATAGTTCTGATAAGATGTTACCTCCTCTCCATCCGATCCGAATCCGACTCAAAATCGAATTATTTTTAGGAGACGCGAATTCGAACGCTTTTTTCTTGAATTAAAATTGAATTATTTGACCTTGGATCATATTGAACCTCAAATTCGGATATAATGATCATCCCTACATAAGACATACTGAGGTTTCTATTTCCAAACCGTCGAAACAAACCTAGAATGTTTAGAACCGACAAGATTAGTTACTACTCGATCTATTGCACAAGAAGATTGTGGTGGGGTTATTTTGGTTTAATTAGTCCTTTTATAACATCAGTATTGTGAATGTTTTTTCTAGTTAATTAATTTTTGAATTCTCCTCCACGAAAGGGAAAATAAAGGCATGAACTTTACTTCTTCATTTCGGACATCAAATTTTCTTTGTTCTTTCCATTATTATGGCGAGGGAACAAGTATGGTTTAATTTAATTAAAAAAAAAGTATAGAATAACATTTAATACCACCCAAATTTATCTTGTATGGAAAAGACAGGATACGAAACAAACAGATTAAATCAGAGCATAATAAATCTGAATAAAAATTTAATGATCTTAGGACTTGTGTTATGAACATATTGCTAAGTAAAGCAAACTATATTGTGAAAAAAGAAGGCTAAGGTATTTAAATTTTTTAAGATTTCCAATCTCTACCATTTAATTTTGGGTTTAAAAGGCAGGCATTGGAATTTAAATTTTAACTATAAAAGCTGTAAGTTATAAGAAGTAGTAATAAATTGTAAGGAGCGATAATAAATTGTAAGAAACTGTTAAAAATTGTACAAAGTTGTAGGAGTTATAAAAAACTTTAAGAAGTTGCAAGTTATATTGAGTAGTAAAAAGTTACAGAGATATAAAAAATTGTAAAAAGTTACAAGAAACCATAAAAAACTGCAACAAATTCTAAGAAATTGCATCGGGTTTTAAGAATTTTAAATTTAATCATATTTAAATGAAATAAACTAAACAAGTACTAATTGAAAAATATACCAAGATCGAGAATATCACTAAAATATTTCTAGATCACGACAAGATTCCTAGAAGCATGTACTCTCATCACTATATATATATA
>JACYFF010002017.1:69287925-69377237 GCA_017589665.1 Selenicereus undatus | reverse complement strand
ACCAAAAAAAAGGCCATGAATTATCAAGAAAGTAAACCAGCCATGAATTTTTCCATCAGCTCCTATGGGATTCTGGCAGCAGATTGTAGCGGACTGGACCAAAATGCCTCTCCAAATTGTACCCGTGTCTTCAGTTGTAGCTTATAAAGAAGCAAATACTCCATACCTTTCAATTTTATTTTTATTTTAAAAAAGCCTCTGTTCAATAAAGGGTAAGGTTACAAATTTCCTTCCCCCCCCCCCCCCAAAGAAAAAACAAGACGAAAAATAAAACAGCAGCCTAAACGGTATTCTAGGATACACGTTCAGTTTGTTCTCCTATTCCGTGTTCCATGCATTGAGCATAATACACCACGTTAGGTCATCTTCCTGATCAATATAAATCAATCACTATTTGATCTCTTCGGCTGCTAAACCAGGTAGATGGTACGCAGGTTGGCACGGCACGTCACAGGTGGTCTCCAGAGGCCTTCAAGACCATAAGGTGCTACAAATATTGGGGCAAATTAATTCAATGTTGAGATGGAGCTTTCCGCACCAAAAAGGAACTCTCCTGTTTATTCATTCTAGCTAAAGTTTCCTGAAGTAGTTGGATTTTACCCTGCCTATGCTAACAATGACTAAATGTCCAATTAGATCGAAAGTGCCAGTTTTTCTTCCAAATGAACTCTGCTGTTCTCTCCACCACACAGCCACGTTTCTGCCCTTAATGCTACAAAATATCATTAACCCTGCATATATTCCACTTCCTCATGATATTTGCTCTCTTTTCTCGTCCCTTTGGAGCCTCTGCCAAAAATGACGATTTAGACCTCATTAAATCTAATTCTCAAAAGGTCTCACAATAACAACCTCTTAGTAAGAATCAAGGTCGTGTATGTTGATCTTCCCACATTAGGATTTGTTATATGTCATGATCTTCCCAGATACCACTTCAATGGAATCAAAACTGGATGGTGGTGGTGTTCAGCAAGAATTTTTCATGCTTCATGTAAGATGATCCCATTTCTTTTCGAATGCTGCTCAACATCAAGAATTGCAAAAATTAGATTTCATTAGCAAGTAGAAACTAAACCCAAGCTACAGCAACAAGACATTGTTGCGAAGAAAGTAGCTATACAAGAAGAAACCTATTCTGAAGGATCCATCAATCACCATACCCTGCACCACTCCTTTTCCAGAAGTGCAGAAAAGCAGAAAAATTGATTTCAATTAAAGATTAACACACATGAAATGTCCTCAAGCTATCATCTCACTTATCCCCTCGAGTATTAAAAAAAAAAAAATAGCAACGGAAATACCAAGGACCCAACATATTATGCTACGAAAAATTTATGTGTAAGTTATTAGACTTTTCTGTTCTGCCATCCAAGCAGAAAATTTCTGTCCACACTCACCGTCTCTGAGGAAAAGCTTCTAAACTTGGACTTCGCACTCACTCCAGGAGGCAAGGACAAATATAATGAACATATGGGCTATCTAGGAACCGATAAACCCAAACATAGCATGAGAACTAGCAAGAAGATACCCACTTTTGATGTACACATGCAGATTCACTTCAAATGGATAAGTGAAATCCTCCTCCTAAAGTCTCTGCAGAATGGATCTTTCCTTTTTTTATATAATAATACAGAATGTATTCTTGACTAAACAACAGAAAAAAACCTGGTGTTCTGAGACTTTTTTATCCGTATTGAATGTAAAACTTTCTACGGGCAGAAATGCTGGTAGAGGTAAGGCTGCTTACATCTGGATCTCCCCATACCTCGCGAAAGAGGGACCCACACTAGGAGGTGTTGTTGTTGTTGTTGTATTGAATGTAAAACTCCTGTTAATATAATCTGGAATCTGTCTCCAGTAAAATGAGTTTCACAATATTTATGTCTCCCATGCAATTGCAGCATATCAAAAGAAAATGTCAATCGCCTATCCCAGAGGCGCTAAGCAAAGGATTAGATCTGTGCACAGAGAGAGAACAATTCCTTCATATGGATCAAATGGAAGAAGGGGATTCTTCCCAGTATTCCATAGGCCCTAAAATAGTTGTTAAACTGAGTAAATCAATTTCTCATTTTAAGCCAATGTAACAAGTGGTTCTACGCTAGGCATATCCCTGTGTTTACAGACAAGATCCTGAGAGCATTACGCCTCCTGATTACATAACCAACACTTTGATATGCCCACGTACTTGCTGTGATTTGTACATGTGCATGAATCCTATTCAGCACCCCAATATCCCCCAAGGTCACCCCTGTCCAAAAAAACCGAAGAAAAAAAAAAGAAATTGGGGGAAATGATTGCTCAAAGTCACCTTTATGCCTCTCAGTTTTCCAATAACTTTTTCTATCCTTTTTTTGGGCATCAGAAATTTCTGCGGGTAATTTGAAAACACTCTGGATCTCTCAGGGCGCTACTTATGCAGAATCGACAGTAGGTGGGGTTGTTTGGCTCAAATGGTCACCCATTTTGTTATATGCTGGGATAGTCTAATAGCATGATTAGCATCACACTTTCAATTAAATTGAGATAATTTAATTTTGTTGGAAAGCCACACGACTCTTGACAATTTTCCGGTTCCCAAGTTTTCAATAAAAAATTGAAATTTCAGAGAGCTACTTTGTCTTTAGATGATATGAAACAAAGCCATAACTGTTTTCTATTACAATGAAACATTTGATAGTTCTCTACTTATACAAGAACCTATTTACTTCTTTACAATTTAAGGCAAAAGAGCCTGAATGACTACAAGAGAAGACAATATCCTTGGTGACAATACGCATGACACAATTGCTTAAGCCGCTTCAACATCTTTCTAATGAATAGCTATATAACTGTTTGGGGGGGGGGGCTCTTGATGCGGATGAAGAAGAAAGAGAATCTGTCTAATATTAGGAATCTAGGATTTATTTTAATATTTGGAAACTTATGGTATTTTGATATTTTTGTCATTTTCCTAGGTTTATCTATAGGCTATTTTGGATGAATCAAAATAACAATATTTAGGAGTATTTAGGAAATCTTGAGTTTCCTATTCTACATAGGTTTGGTTTAGTTAGTTTAATGGTATTCCAAGTCTATAGGCTATTATAAATAGATGCTTCGTCTTAGGTGATTATTATCTAATATATATTATTGAATATTGAGTATTAAATGAATATTGATTTGAGAACAGAGATGCCAATCCCTTTCTTCCCTCTATCTCTCTAAATTTCTCCCTTCTTCCCTTTTTCTCTACCCAATCTCTATCATCTCTACATCTCACATGGGTTTCACAATCATAGGATTGCTGCTCGCTTTACGAAGCCAAGTTACAAACAATTTCTCATGGATTAGGAAGTGATGCTTTTTTCCCCTTTAGCAAGACCCAGCTACACAAAAGCGCGCCTTCTCTCTCAATGAAATAGGCCGAGTAAGAGCAAGTATTCCAATGCCAAAACTATTCAACAATTTTCAGTTCTCAGTAAGGTGCCAGGTAAAACAAATTCCAAGTAAACATCAAATGTGAGCTAAAAGACTGACAAATCCCAAGCACAATCATCAGTCTAGTCAATTCTGCCTCAAGTTTATGCCAAAAGAAGGGATTTCACAACTGCACTTGCCTTGTTTGAGATGACATTCCACAGCCCATCACTTGCAATGATGATGAAATCCACACCATGAATATCTTGTTCCTAAACATAGATAAACCAGAAAAAAAGGATGAACTATGCACACCAGTCGATGAAATCCAACAATAGACATTGACCCAGCTAACCAAAAGCAACAATAATAAAAAACAATTAATGAATTAAACAAACTGGCAGGAAATAGATTAACTACTGAAGAGCATTGCACACATAGGGGATGACTGAGTTTTGTCCTAATGTTTCCCAAGAAAGCAAAATTAACTTTATGTCAAAAGCAAGATCTCAGACATTGGAAACATACTATTCATCCCCATCCCAAATGGGGTCTCTCCGGGGGCCGCCCGGGGGGGGGGGCCCTGAAGTCCTTCACATGAAACCCACAAACATGATTTCAAGCAATGTGACCTCCAATTTGGAAGAGAACAAAAAAGGTTGGTTTAGATGCAGTGATTCACCTGAATTTCTGGTTCTGCTGTCACATACTGTTTGAGTAATTTGTCTCCAAATGCCCGTGAAACTGCGAGAACACCTCCAACTCTCCATGTCCCTGACATAGGTTTTAGAGAAAGTTGACAAATTACAGCAGCAGCACTAGTTCATTACAATTTAAAACCATGTCACATGATGAGAAAATAGGCAAATGAAATATGCAGCATAAGAAAATTCAACTCTAGAGATGCATTTTTAGAGATCACTGTTGAAACATAGGGTCAAGATGCGATCAGTTTGCGTCAGCCATTATAACAAATTCAAAACCAGGCAGGAAGGAGGAGGAGGAGTCCTAGATGCATTCTCATTGGGAGGGGGAGTTGATAACAGACAACCCCCCCCCCCCCCCCCCCCCGGCCCCCAAAAAGGGGGGGGGGGGGGAGACCCTCCAACTTTAATGTAGGCTCACAAGGAAAATCCAGATTGATCTCCCTCTTCCTGGTCTTCCTATGATCAAGAAAAGGATCATCTGACACAGCTGATTTTAGGCCTAGGTTTCTTTGGATAAATCCTATTCTTGAGCACCAAAGAAGGAATATCACTAACAAACCTTCAACAACTTTGTAAGAATGCCAATTAGGAGGGAATGTTTTGGAATCACAAGCATGATCCATGACGAGGCATCGTTTGTTATTATGAGAATTATCATATCAACAGAAGAAATGGGGTGAATTTCGGTCTTCATAAGTTACATTAAACTGTGAGCTCAGCTTCACTGAAAGAAAAAACTAGCCTAAAGCCTGGAAATCGACAATGCAGAATCTACCTGCCCAAATTACAAAACCTCCAGCATCTTCAATTCTTTGACGCTCATCAGATCTATCAGGCTTGTGGTCTATTGATAATGGAAAAGCTGCAGTCAGAAAGAAAATGAATGAGATTGGAAACGAAGGTTCATCTTTTGCACCTAAACACAAACACGCACACTCTTCAGAGAAAACACCACAAAAAAAAACAAACAGAAAAAAAGGAACCCTTACCAATCAGATAAGATTTGCGGCCATTTCATATTTGACATTACTTGGTTTAGATTGCTTTGTATGTGGCATCTTTAAAGATTTATTCCATATCATGGTGTTTTCAAGGGATTACTTTCAACTATATTCAACATTAATAGAAGATTGTGTCACTGAATTTACATGCTTTGCTCTGCAAATTTCTAAACTTCCCTTTCTGCTCAGTCCTGTGCAAAGCACAATGAAGTAATGGCCCAGAAAAAGTGCTGCAAGTTCACAAGACATAGGTCTTTGATGTACGCATTCTCATTCAAATCTTAACTTTTAAGTTCATCTCATATGCTATACCTCCTAAAGCGAAAAATCTTTGTTGTTAAAAAAAATATATCCATGCTGCTAAATAGTTGCCATTTTTCAGAATTTCTTTTTTGTTGCGATCAGGATTTTTTTGGTTTTTTTTTGGGGGGGGGGGGGATGGTAAGCAGGCTTCCCCCCACCTGGCCCATAGATAACCGGACTCGCACGGGCCCATTTGCACCCCACACTTTCCCCAAACAAACACAAATAAGTACCCCTATGGGTTGTTCTTCCCACTAAAAAATAAAGGGCAGCCCGGTGCACAAGCATCCCGCGTTCACGCAGGGTCCGGAGAAGGGCCGCACCCCAAGGGTTGTTCTTCCCACTAAAGCAGACAATTCAATCTTAAAGCACCCCCTCCTTTTAGCTAGTAGCTTGCTGGATCTTAATATCTCAACCATAAACGTTTTTATTTTCACATATAGGCTTTAAGAAATAACGTGCATAGTGACGCAAGAACTAACCTGATCCATCTCTGCAAGCAACTACTCTAGAGTCCCCCACATTGGCCACAAACAAGCGGTCACCAACCAATAAAGCTGTTGATGCTGTTGATCCTGCATCTTTTTGCTGTCCTTTCTCTTCACTGAGGTAGTTGGCATCTGTTTGTCTAAATGCTTCAACTGCAATAAGGAGTGAAGGAATACAAACAGCTTCATAACAAGTGATTCACTATCACAAATACCTCACATAGTAGACACTTCAAAAGAAATCAACGTATGTATTGAGAAATTTCATACCAATAGCTGATTTTGTGTCTTTGGTAAAATCTGGATGACTGCACAAATTATTGAAAAGATTGGTCTTAAGATACTCAGCAGTTCGCGACCCTCCATGACCTAATTATAAAAGCAGAATATAATGAATCAAAATGAGACACACAAGGGTTACAAATTATCCACACATTTGAGAGTAATTTGTTATGATGCTACCTATGGAAAACCTATAAAAGGAGGCAAGGTCGCTCGCATGTAACAAGTACGCAAAACAACCATATGTATTAACTGAACATCAGCAGAAACTGTGGCATACCATCAAAGACACCAAAAAAGGCGACCATCTGACCATTCACCTCTGATATCTTAGTCTCAAAAAAATCTTCCATTGAAGCTCGCTTACCCTTGAAAGTAGAATATCCATAGCTGAACCTTACATTGTGTCTCCCTGAGAGAAAGCTATACAGGAAAAACCAAGTTGTATCAGTAGCTTGTTAAGTATCATTTTTATTTATGGAACTGGGATAGTTTTTATTCTAAATGAACATTCTGGATGGATGTTCCAGAAGATACAAGGAGGCACGTGTGTCGATGCATGTCCGACACTACTGGAATTTGTAGAACTACGAGCAAACACAATTCTAAAGCTCAAGAAGATCGCGTCCAGGATCAGCTAAGTAGTGGTTAACATTTGAATGTATGAAAACATATCTACGGTGTTTACTATGAGGAGGTAGAGTTCAGTGTCTCAAGCGAGGGGTTAAGAATGTTACCTTGATTAATGTCCCATGATTAATGGTAATGCTTGAGTAATCATTATCAAGCCACAAATATTCCTCTATCGACTTGACAGAGAATGTCTCTGGTCTAAAAGCTTCCCATTTACATTCCTCGATCAAAACATTACTCTATATCAAAAGCTTGGCCACATTTCACTCAACTATGGCACAAACAACCATGTCTACCACCAAGGAAACCATGACTACTTGTTCAATTTGGATAACTCAATTGGTTTTATTTATCTCATTAGATCTGAAGTGTTTTCCTTGCTTGGTGTTTCAGGCATGATGAAAGGGGTCTACAAGAAATTTATGGCTATAGAAAGTAAATCTTTTGATTCGGTGGTTAAAGGAAGATGTGAGGATGTCCTGAGAATTACTGAGAACGATAGAGATAGGAGACAGAGGTTCACTGTTTTCTTGCCTGAGAGTATTGCTCTTTGGCTGTTGAGGGCTTGGGGAAGGTTTTGTGCTTCTAAGCATAGCTCTAATTGGTATAATCAAACTCATCAAGGGAAAACGATTTATCTCTTAGAGTTGAAGAGGAATTGTTCTAATAAGTTTCTGCAACTGTCACAACTTCTAGAGAGCAGGAAGACTTTCGTGATCTTCCCCTCTAGTTGGAATGATAGTGGTTGGACTAAGATTTTTGAGACTCTCAAACGATTGGACTAGAGGGTCAACGTTTCCATGCCCCCTCTACCTAAATTAGTGGCATCGAACCCACATCTTTTTCTCTTCCACAGCCGCCCCCTGGTTGTTGTCCTCACTGTAGCTTTATTGGTAAACTGGCTGCATTTTTGCAGTCTTTTGCTGCTAACGTGTCTACATCCGCTCACTGATCTTCGTCGTCCTCATCCCCTGCTACCTTATCTTTCGTGGAGGGTACCTTGGCCACTTATAATGATCGACTTCTAAGTGAAGGTGGTAGCGAGATCTTGAACTAGTTTGTGCTTCCAAGGGATGTTCACCCTCTCCGCTTAAGTTTGAAACTGTTGACCCTACTAGGTTTGAGGCTGATATTGTGAGCTTCTCTAATGATTTTTCAAAGTCCTCCTTGGAGATGAGGGTTGCGCTCCTATAATCTCCTCTGTACCTTCAGGCCCACCACCCACTACTTCAAGTTGGCTCTTCACTACCCTTGGTTTCTTTACTAGATTGTTTAGTTGGTCAACTGCCTCCCCTAAACTTGCCTTGGGTATATGATATGTTTGGTAGTTCGACCTCCTTCTGTTTAGGTCCTTCCCCTTTGTTCTTCTCTATGGCTTCCCCTTTGTTCTTCTCTATGGGTAACCAAGTGGCACATAACCTCTTTAGAAGCTTATCCCGTGATGTAACATTCCTCGAGAAGTGGCTAAAGATGGGCTGATTATGAGTGTAGGACCTAGCTCTGGTCCTCTGAAGCCTAATTTGACTAAGGGTTTGGATATCCCTTCTCAAGTGGATTGACCTTTAATTCAGGGTGGCGCATCTCGTTTGAAGTCTCATAACTTAGAGCCGCTTGCTATGGACTTCTCTTTTCTTCATAACCAGGGCGAGAATTTCTCTATGAACAATATGTGGGATGGCTCTAATATTAATTTGGGTAATTTTTCTAAGTGGGCCCCCTAAAATGAAAATTATTGACTCTTACATTGGTGTTGCTATCTCATGCCATGAGAATGAAATTGCTCACCTTCTTTCAAGAATTGAAAAGAAGAATGGTATTGCCAAGCAATCTTCACTTAGAACTCCTCCAGGTGTGAGGAGGCAAAAAGAGTTGTGCAGACTAGAATTCGGCATTAACTGTGGCAAGAGTTATTCTCATTCTTTATGTGACTTGCCTAGTCTTGTGGGAATGGTGGTGCCTTATGTTTGGGTGTTCTCTTGGAATGTGAGGGTTTGAATGATTCTACGAAAAGGTCCATTATTAGATTTTTTTTTAAGGGATTGGAAATGTGATCTTGTTTGCAATCGGGAGACAAAACTTGGGGACATCTCTCTTTCTGATTCTCATGGTATATGGGGTTGCAGATCAATTAATTTTGCTTTTCTTAAAACTAGAGGTTTAGTCGGTAGTATCCTTACAATATGGGATAAGGATGTGCTTCAACATCCTCTTCTTGTGGTGAATTCTCACTCACTTGTGTCTTTCTTTCGGTTGATAGTGATCTCTCTTGGGCATTTGCTAGTGTTTCTAGACCACATTCTCAAGAAGACAAGCTCAAGTTTTGGGAGGAGTTATGCAGTATTAGGGATGGTTGGTCGAAGTGATCCTTGCCTCCTTGGTGCATTGCGGGCAACTTCAATGAGATCCTCTGCAATCGGGAAAGGGCTACCAGGGTGAATGCTTCTAATACCATGGTTGAATTTCATGATTTCAGTAATTATTCGGCCTTGGATGATCTTGACTTAAGAAGCGAAGACTTCAGTTGGTCACGTAGTGGTGAAGCTACTACTTGTTCTTAAGATCGCTTCGTGAGTTTTGTTGAGTGGGACGACAGTAGGCCCGATTTCATTCAGAAGATGTTATCTCGTCCTCTATTTGATCATTATCCTATTTGTCTAGAGAAATTAGTGGTGCATAGAGGAAAGCCCGTTTTAGGTTTGCTAATATGCGGTTACGAGCATATGGGATTGACACTCTCATAAAAAATTGGTAGGATCATCTAGAAGTTGATGCGTATGCTAGCTTTATCATTGCCAAGACACTTAGATTGCTCCAAGAGGAGTTAAAGAGGTGAAACAAGAAAGTCTTTGGTGATGTCAAGGTTACACATATAACCTTTTGTGTACTATTTCATCCTTTGATTGAAAAGAGGAACCTGTCAGCTTATCTTCTTTTGGTCGAGGTCAGCCAGCGTCCAATCCAATTTGGCTAAGGTTATCTTGATAGAAAGGATTTCATGGGGAGAAAAATCCAGAGCTTTGTGGTTGAAGGAGGGTGATAGAAACACGAGCTTCTTTCACAAGATGGTCAATTCTCACAAGATGGTCAATTCTCATTGTAAATTCCCCTATCAAAAAAAAAAAAATTCTCATTGTAAATTCAACTTTATGCCATCCATCATGGTAGAGAGGTCTTGTTATTGGATGATATGAAGCATAGACTTTTATTCTTCTCTCTTCTCTAAGCCCAAGCCTTGGAGGCCAAAAGTAGATGGGCTGGTCTAACCTTCCCTAACCGATTCAAAGAGGTTGAATATTGAGATTCCTTCTTTTTTTTTTTTGAGGAGAAAGTCTTGAATTCCTTGCATCAATGTTCTGGTGATAAGGCTCTGGGACTTGATGGAATGACTATGGCCCTCATCTGGGATAATTGGGACACATTGAAAGTGGATATTTTGAGAATGCTCACAGAGTTCCATTCCATGGGAAAATTCGTTAAAAATCTTAATGCAACCTTCATTGGTCTTATTCATAAGAAACCACATGCTCATGATATTAGGGACTATTGGCCCATCAGCTTAGTGGGATGTGCATGTAAGATTTTATCTAAGATTTCCGCCGCTAGATTACGAGGAGCATTAGTCATTGGGAGTTTGATCTCTAATAATCAAAACACTTTTGTTGGGGGTCGTCAAATTCTTGTTGTATTGATGAATAATGAGCTTGTTAGACCTGGGGTGATTTGCAAACTTAATATCGAAAAAGTGTACGATCACGTTAACTAGGAATTCCTTATCTATATCTTAAAGAGAATGGATTTTGGGGACAAATGGATATGGTGGATTCAGTAATGCATCTCTCCTACTATCTTTGCAGTGATTGTTAATGGTTCCCCTACGGACTTCTTTTCTAGTTCTAGAGGGCTTCATGAAGATGACCTCATCTCTCCGCCCGTATTCTTGTTATATGTAGGTATTAAGTAGAATGTTGTCTACTACGTTATATTCCGGTTTGATCGCTGGTTTTTCTACGGATCGTTCAGACTCTATGTACTTGGAAATCTCTCGCTTAAGAATAAGAAAGAGGAATCTCATGTAAATACCACTTCATGAGCCCTTCCCGCATACCACAAATGGACAAGTCTGACGGAAGCATCTGCAGACTCTGACAAGAAAATCAAATGATATTTTTGTTCCAATTTTTGACTCCCCCAATATTCGGTTTGGTAACCTGCCAATAATTCTTCTGGAAAATATATATCTCCAGAAAAAATTTGGGACAAAAAAAAAATTAGAATTAAGAAACAGTTTGAGAATTCAAGAGAAGGTCACGACGAGCCTCACCTCACCTCCTCTTTGCAGATGATACTATCATTTTTTATGATAATGATTGTAAGAAAACCATCAATCTTCGGTGCATTCTCATGTGGTTTAACGCCATCTTTAGTTTAAGGGTTAACTTATCTAAGTCTTCTATTCTACATGTGGGGGGTGTGGAGAATGTTCATGCTCTTGCATGCATTTTGGGCTGTCAGCTGGGCTTCCTGCCTCTTACTTGGGACTCCCCCAAGATGCCAAGTTCAAGGAGAAGTCTATAAAGGAACCGAAAGATTTGAGAAAAGACTTTTGGCTGTAAAACCAAGTACCTCTCTAATGAGGGAAGGCTAACCCTTATTAAGAGTGTCCTTTCTAGTGTCCCTACCTACTTTCTTCCACTTTTTTCTATTCGCACAAAAATTTATATGCTGCAAATGCTTTAAATCAAATTCACAAAGCCACATGGTGAAACCCTTCTTATACTGCCTGAATTAGTGACAATGTCATCCCATTGCAGAAACCCCAATTTGTGATCCCTTTGGACAATTCAGCACATTAACCAAAATAGCACAGACCCCATCCATAAATCAAAATAACAAGGACCAGAAGTTTGGGCTAATGAACCTAAAGCACTATTACTTTAATTCTTAAAAAAATAAAAAATAAAAACCATCAAAGTTACAAGGACCCGAAGCCAGAAAGGATTGATCTTTCAATTAACACGAAATTATGCATCTTGTTTTCCCAGACAAATGTCCATAAATCTACAATTTTCACAAAAATCAAATTAGAATTATACATATACATAGAAAAATTGACACATATCTTATCAAACTTAAAAATAGAAAAACAGTTTCAACATTCACAATTAACATGATCCCACGAGAACCCATTATCTAAAACATTCCAAACTCGAAATCCCCACAAACAATTGGACCCAAAACAATCAGACCTATCAGAAAACGCCCATCAAAAAACGGAATATAGAGAAGACAACATAACAAACACCCCAGAAAGGAAAAGCAGGGAAAGTGAATACCTGATACCACCACCGCTGAAGGGAGCATCTGGATTTCGGCTACTCATGGGAGAAGGCGATGAAGATGGCGGCTTTTCGGCATGCCCAGATGGAGATGGAGATGGAGCAGAAGCGGGACCCAACGACGTTGTATTGGAATCCGAGGAAGGGGTAGAAGTTGAAGAAGAAGAATATGAAGAATCAGAGTTAACAGAATCAGAGTTCATGGCTTGCCGCATTCCCTTTTGAGTTTCGATTGATTCCATTATTCATCATTCTATTTTGTGAGAGTCAAAATTTGAAAATTTATTAATGTTTCTAATCACCTGATAATAGGCAGTGCTTTGATTTTATAGTTTGAGTAAAATAAAATGTTCAATTTGATAGAATAGATTGCTCAAATATACAAAATAAAATGCTAAGTATTTAAAAAATTTGAAAATAAAACAGTCAACAGATTGCATATTCAAGTTCGTGGTCTCGCTAACGAAAGACAGTAGCAAACACACCAATCGCTAAGCGAGTGGGTGACCCACATCTATATATATGCATTTTAACAAAAAACGAAAAAAATAAATTCAGTATCTATAGACTTGAGACTATGATATAGTTTTCAGATAATGTGGAACTTGCATTGTGGGTTGGGGGCTTGGGGCTATATTTTTGGGCTTAAAGATTTGTTTAAATTATTGTTTTGTTTAAACTATTATTTGCTGTTGTGAAAGGGACAAAAACAATTTGTAAAATATTTGAATGTCCATTAGTTTGACTAACAAATGTGTAAGATTTAAAACTCTATAATATTAAAAATGTTGAACTAACTTATTAAGTTAACATTAGTTTTATGCTAGTTGTACTTAATTTGTATGCAAATTAGAGGTATAAATTTGTCATTAAATTAGGTACAACTTTTGTGCATATTACATGCATAAAGATAAGGTGCACTCCATAAAATATAACATTTCACCTTTTTCTTCCTACCAACCATTTCCATCTTATCGGTTGCCTATGGCATTCATTTTGCCCACTAATAGTAATATTCCAAGAAAAGAAGTCAATTCATTGTTCATGTTCATAAGTCGTTTAAGCTTGGAATTGAACGTTCAAATTTTTTCACAAGATATTCCACGCAATGTGAAATGTGAAATGTGACGTATACATGTCATACAACAACAACAACTCTCAGTGTAGATCTTGTTTTTACGAGATCTGAGAGATTTTCAAATGTAGTCAATATTACCTTTTTAGGCATTTATGCACACAAAAAAGCTGATTTTAGAAGACCCACAAAAAAAGTGTTTTTAGGATATTATTTTTGAAGTTAATTTTTTTTTTTTACACGCATCAGGTAATATGCATACATGAAAGACTCAAAACCAACATATCAAGTATATATTATAAAAGTAATATAAAGTTATATCAAAATAATACATTAAGGGTAAATGTGGTATCTTAGCAACCAAAAGTCTAATGATAATAACTCTACTAAGGTCAAACCACTATCAGCATATAACCGTGCAACAAGCACAAGATACAATAAGAGTCAATGCAGCATATGTTCTTTCGACATATAAGAAGTGTTCATAAGTACTTATTGCTGAAACATGTTGCATAACTGAAACATGCTGAATGGTTCAAGAAAATATAACTAGATATTTTCAATAAGTATTTATAGTGCTGAATTATGTTGAATTGTGTTGAATGATACTGAATTATATTGAAAGTTGTTGAATTGTACTAAAAGTTGCTAAATCATGCTGAAAGTTACTTAATGCTTATAATAAGTACTTATGATAAGTTGAAAAGAACATGGCCACAACACGTAAACATTCCCGACTCCTTTTGAAGCCATACGAAAAGTACTAAGCAAGCTACCTACAATCCGCCGTTTTACCGTTTACGTCAAGAATGCAACATTTAATAGCAATTTATGATGCAACTCTAAAGCCCACAAATACATACATAAATTAATATATGTATATATGACATGATGATTGAATAAAGCACAAAAAGAATGACTTCTTAAAAAGTATGAACTCAAACAGAATTATGACTTTTTAAGTGTCCCATATTTTCATGTCCCTTCTGTTGCAATTCACAAGATACCCCTGCATTTTAATACATTTCCAACGACTAAAAAGTCTGAATAAGGGGAGAATTATTGACTTTTTAGCGTCCCTTGCCATCCTTCATCTAATCAGCCTTAGCGTCGTCGAGCCTCATACTCCATGTCTCGATGGCGATGGTTATTGAGCATCTGAGGGAGAAAGAAATTGGCCACAAACAACCCCGTTCAATTTTCTTGATAGCCTTCCATCTGACATCTTCTCTTCACAGTTGAAGAACGAATATGCAACTTTTGAATAAGTTGTTGATGCTTATGTCCCTAAGACAGTTGGTACGAGAAGTGGAAGAAATATGGATGTGCAAGGATTAAAATTAGACAGGGCAGAGAAAAGATGATCCAAGCATCTCGTGGGAAAATCTTGTGGGGGAGAATTGTGACTGTGGATCAACCAAATTTCAAAAGAGGCTTAGGGGGAGGTATCCTAAGTGGCAATGGACAATTTGGCAGGAGGAGCTGTTGAAGAGTCAGTAGAGAAGGTTAATGATGCCAGCAATAATCTTCTAGAGAATGGGAATGCAAGCACCTTCAAAATGTTGAGATCTCAAGAAGATCTCTAATAAAAACCATGAAGCTAACTTAGTGGTAAAATAATTTCTCAACCTATTGAAATGTGGAGAGTCGTCTAGTTTATATTTGAGACTTCTCTCCTTAGAGGATAAGCAATTTGTGTAGTGAGATTGCATATTTTTATCAATGGTAAAAATGAATTCGAAAGTTGTATAGATCACTTTGACAATCTAGTTGATTTAGGTTTTCGGGCAACTAGGAAGAGAAGAGGAAGTTGGGATTCAAAGAGGAAGATAAATGACAAGCATGGCAATGTGAAGGAAATAAGAATCAACTACAAATGCGCAAGAAAAGATAAAAAGCAAAGCTAAATAGGATTCTCATACTCCAAAGGAAAACAACTCTAGTAATTAGGGTGAGAATATTACCCAAACCTAAAAGACCTGATTAAAACCCACCCCCATTTAGCACCTGAAGGCCGAATGATTATGAAATGGGTTTCAACTGGGTATGGGTCCAAGTAGGGATATTGTGTTCGAAAATGAGTATGAGTATAGGTATGAATTTTTAAAATCCACGTCCGACTGTGTGCCCGATTTGCTAATAAAAGATGACACAAATATGCTAAAACCCTAAAAAAAATATTAGGCATGAAACTTTAATTGTATAGTGTTTATTTGTCTTGAAATGAGAAATTGATTTTTTTTTCCACAATTTTAACTTTCTTGAGTCTAATTAGAAATGAATTTTATTAGTGACACTTGAAACTGCTAATTAAATATAGTGTGCATGTAGATATAGGTATCATTTTGCACACTCTATATGTACCCGTTAAAACCCCGTAAACTCGAAAAATTTGATGGGTATGGATATGGGTCTAACCCTCCAAAACCCCAGTGGGTATAGGCATAAGTATGGGTATGATTTTTAAAAATGGATATGGGTGCGGGTATAATTCAGCCACCCCACACCAATATCCTCTAGTAATTAGAAAGATCACAAGAAGTTTGAGAAAAGAGCTTTAGAAGTAAGGGACAATCATGATAAAAATATACTACTTGACGTCGACTGAGGAATAAGAAACTTTCAGTGGTTGCTTATTAGAATTTAGTGGAATGTTCAAGTTCTTTTTACTAGCAAAAAGATTAATAGTATTCCAAATGGTTGTTTGTACTTTGCTTTGACATTTTCTTTTCATAGACAATACTTAACAAATAATCGAAATAAAAAGAAATCTGATATTTTCTAATGCCATTCTTATTGCAATTCATATTTTTTTTTTTTTTTGGGGCATTAGTAGATGCAAACAATATGCAAAGGCCAACACCATAGGTAGGGAAGTTTTATTTTTATTTTCTTTTTTTTTTGTAAATAAAGAAGGGATAAATTTTAAATTAGATTTAATGTAGCAAACCTCCCAATCTTAACCTTCAGATTAAGATCTCTAGGTGGCAATGGATTGGATTCAAGTCAACCATTTCCATCAAATCCACCCATCATCCATAAGATGTTCAATCCAATGAACACATCCATCACCTGCAGGTGAAATTGGGTGGATCAAGTAACAAACTAATGGTGTTGACTGACATAAGTTGATGTAAGTAATTTGACACTTGTTCCAAGGTTTTAAATTCGAGCATTGTAAATAGAAAAAAATATGCATTAGAATATTTCTATAGCTTTATGAGTCAACAGTGACTCAACTTTGGTGAACATATATGATATACCTAAAGACCCAAAATAAAAGTTTATAAACATTAAGCTAATTATGACAAAAAGTACATTTCTTATTTGAGATGTAAAAACGTATTTGCCTTCAAAAACTAGGATTAATTTTGAAGTTTGATTTGATAACAATTATAAGATTGACATAAAATGACCCCTAATTCTATAAATAGGTTAAATATCTAATTTACAAAAATTTTAAAAGCCAACCATATACAAACAACTTAAAATAGTAGATAGTTAGGCGGGTGGTTAATCGGATAAACACTACCCCAATGGACCATCCATTTCGTCAAACCATCCATCCAGCATTCAAATTTTCGGATTTTCATACCCTTTTTTTGGATTGAATAAAATGAATATCCATCGGGTGCTGATTGGATTGTTTGACATCTCTCATTAGTAACAATTTTCAAACGAAAATTTAGCTCGCAACTTAGATTCAAAGTTATCAAACAAAGACTCGAAGAGCCTTGGCAAGGTTCCTCGCACAACCCTTCCCCAGACCAAAAACTGCTGAAGATGGATACGAAGACTCGAAGAGCCTTGGCAAGGTTCCTCGCACAACCCTTCCCCCAGACGAAAAAATATTGAGGATGGATTTTGTCGAACTCTTGTACGTTTGACAATTCAAATACCGTTTGATGAAGATGTCTCAACCAGAAGGTTATATCCTTAACATTATTACCTCACGAGGTGGCTACTCAAAAAGGGGCGGGATTCCATTACATACATCTCGCAATAAACATTCACAATGAACTTACAAAATTTCCAAAAAATGTATGACATTTACATATCTTACAACAAACTTGCACAATAAATAAAGATGACCACAAGACTACACTCGACTTCCCCCAACCGGGTGGGGGGGGGGGGGGGGAGGAAAGGGACGTATGTACACATTTACATAGAGTAATCAAGATGAACCTATTTTTTACTTTATGTTAATTTGGTGAAGAAGGTACACATTTCCCCAACCTTGTTCTTTGCCTTGTTCAATTGTAGACAATAGAACCCGCAAAAAATATTCTGCTTCTTCCTTGGAAGTCAATTCCAAGTTTGTTTGAAAGAGTGGGAGTGGGGTTTGAGGCTCATTCCATTGCTTCATTCTCACTCGAGTCCTCTTTTGGTGAAGCTGATTTTGCCTAACCAGAGTTTCTGAACTGCTCCCAACAATGTGAACAACTCCCCCATCAACATCAGCATGTATCACGCTCTCCAAAGCAACTTCAACTTCTACTGTCCATTCTGGCTCTGCAACTACGCCTCGAAACTCAGGCTTCCCCAAATCAGCTAAACTCGAACATTTAATTATCAAGATGAGCTTCTCCGTGAGCACTACAAATTTCCCAGCATCTTTCAGCGATTTAGACAAAACTAGAACCTCATCCTTGAATTTCAAGCCATCATCAACCTCCAAGAGCACAGCCGTTCCAACTGCATCCTCCCAAGAGTAGGGTCTGAGGGGGAGTTCTGCACTCAAATATCTGGGAAGACGAACACGTAAGCGTTGGGGTCCCATTCTATGAAGCCTACTCCGATTTCTAATACTTTGTGCAGTCCTCCCTGTCACTTCAAGGACACTAGCAGCAGGTTTTGCCACAAGCCCAGTAACACCCACGGCAAATCCTACAGTAAAAGAGGAAGTAGCAAGATTCAGCAATTCTGCATCTACAGAAAAAAAAGAAAGAGAGGAAGTAGCAAGATTCAGCAATTCTACATACGTATACACACACACACACAGGGGCGAAGTTAGCATTTCATGTCAAGGGGAGCCGTAGCATTAAACATATTGGTTCCAGACATAACAAGGAAGAAAAAAATTGTCACTCTCAATAGCCCAAAAAAAAGCAACACACTTAAAACGGAAATGTATCTACATTTAAGTTCGTAGATTATAACATAATTGCTAAACAATGACATTTTAGAATCCTAAAAGTTTTGTAAGCATGCGTAGTATTCCTAAAATAAAAAAAATGGTAAGTCTATATATAGTGCGAGTCAAAAACTGATTTTTTGCTACCAATGAAAATTACAGTTCAATTTGCTCCATGAAATAATTTAAGTAATATGGGCTACTGAAATTATGACAAATAGTCTATTATATCATGAATATATATTTTAAATGTCAATTGGTTATGGTAAAACTTCTATAAATATTAGGTATGCAATTAAAATATTAACTCTAATCTAGAAAGATTTGAAAAAAAATTACTACTCTATAGAAAATTTTCATGCATGAAAGGAATGAAAATTGTAAAACTGTATACATTTGAGAATAGCCAGAATTAGTACAGGGTTAAAAACACAGAATAAAATCACATATATTTAATCTTCAAAATAAGGGCCCAAAAAAAATAAATTGATTGACGGTGCAACATCACAACAACATCGAGAGGGAAAATGGGAGGGGGGATGGGAAAAGTTAAAAATGGAACGGCCCACATCATAGACCTCCGATGACAGCAAATATAGAGGGCAAAGAGATAAAGTGCTAGCATGAGGGGTTGAACACAAAACCCTCATTTTGCACCAAAGTTCATTTACCAATCATGCTATATGTGGTGGAGGTAACTCCAGCTAGACAAAACCTATATAAATATTTTGTTTTGGGTCAGAGGAGCCATGGCCCCCCTTGGCCCTAATGTAGCTTCATCTCTGCACAAGCTCACACGCACGCACGCACATACGCACATGCACGTGCCCGCGCCCCCACCCCTCAAGCACACATGCCCACCCACACGCACATGCACCCGCCCGTGCACACAATTGGACAATAGCTTCTTTTGAGAAATAATACCTGACAGAACCCCAGGAAGACCATGCTTCTCAGCTCCTTTAATTGGAGATTGCAGTAGACCAGTTAGTCCCTACCAAAGAAGGAATCGAATCAGGTGAATGCAAAAATGTCAAATAAAAAATTGAGAGGATTGCAAGAAGGAAATCAAAACAAAAAGTTTTTATTGAGAGGATTGCAAGAAGGAAGTTTCTGTACCTCTAACAGTTCACTGATTACTCCTTTGGTCCGAGAAGATGCAACCACCCTTTGTTTTTCCATTTTTGTTGCCTCATGATCATCAAATGTAAAAGCCAGAATTCCCTTCACGTAGAAATAACCAGTTAACCAAGCTATTTTCCAACCGTAGTGTCCGTATTTGAAGGTAAATGTGTAATGTACCTTATGTGCAGCTTTGCTGAATTGTGTTGCAGTGTCACTTATAGCATACAACATATTGCTAAGTAGGCTACTAGTGCCTTGGGCCATCCCTGAGATTAACCCAGTGGGACTCTGCCAAATGAACGGCTTGCGTTGATTAGAATGATAGAAGAAACTTCTCCCAAACCCCTTCAAAACTTTCAAAAGTAGCAATGGCAAGATCATTATAGAACAATGAAAATATCCAACCATGTCCATCTCTGTAAATACCTGCAGAGCTCCCTTTGCTGGGACTGATAAGAAGTCCTTAACACCAAGCCCAACTCTTCTAGCAAAGCCCATAGGATTTCCAATGACACCAGCGGAACCGAAAACCTGATCCAATTAAAAGTTTACCTTACGTAAAGATGGACTGGGCAGTGAAATAGCAACCAACATGACAGCTTTGGGGAATTGGCTCTTACTTCATCCGATGTGCTTGAAAATTTAGAGGACTTACTATACTTTTAGTAGAGCCTCGATCAAGGCTCTCCAGTAAAGCCCTAAGATTTTAGCACAGCTCTAGCACGTGAGCAAAAGTGAGCCATAGTCTGACACTTTTAGCAGATCACTAAAAATTTTAGTTGAACTCTTAAGCCTTTGGTGGAGACTGGAACTATCTTTGAGGCTTATCATTTAAGATGAAATATGTATAGCAGCTAAATGGATAGATTTGCAAGGACAATTATTAAAATTTCCAACTGGTTACCAACTCTTTAACAGGAATTAACTAAGTTAATATAAAGTTGAAGACAAGCATACATAATGGAATAAGTATATAAGTAGACTGTTAAAAGAGGATGATGATAACCAAGGAAATAGATTTATTTCTGGATCAATTAGCAGTTTTATGTGCAGACTAGCACACAGTGATTTACATATGCATGTACATATTGTTGCAAGAGGGAAGCCATCCAAGATTGGTCTAAGCACAGATAGAAATATGGAAAGAAACAGATATTTGACTACAAAAGGGTTAAGGGAGAGCACAATTAAGCAAGAGTAAGATGGAAAGGAGGGCGGAAGATAAATAGGGAGTAGAAGGTGATTGACGATGGTTTTCACTTGCTGGCATGCCATAAGCAAAAGCATGAGGACACGTCCAGGAGAATAGAAGAGAGAGATTTCCAAGGTGCTTAAGTTTGAAATCTATGAAGCATGAGAGTGGCTTTGTCACGTAGGACAGGCACAATAGATAACAATGAAGTTTAGGAACTGGTGAGATTCGTGAGAAAGAAAAGAAAGAATAAAGCAGTTGTATCAGATAACATACGAAGTTCGGAAATGTATCCAGGAGAGGCCATAAATTTATTCTTTTTCCTTTTATTTCCCTCGTCCATTTTTTCATCAGTTTATCAGCTGAGAAGTGGCTATAGGTTGGTCAACAGTTTAGGCCCTGATTTTTTCAGCTTTAGGGAGCTTTGACATATAGCTCCTTACAGCTCCTTGTACCTTTAGATAGCTGCTTACGGTGGTGGTTTATTTATTTGTTATTTATTATTTAAAAATAGCTGCTTAAAACTATTTCCTATGGTTTCTTCCAGCTTCTTCCAGCTAAGCTTCTTAAAACTCCTTACAGTTTCCAACAACTCCTCGAGCTCCTTGCAGTTCCTTTTTATCACCTTATGGTTTCTTCTAACTTTTAGTTTAACCATACAACTTTAAAGAACAATGCCTTAATCAGACGTGCAAATATGGAAAATGCATAAAGAGTGGAGGCAGAGCACTTTGATTTCATTGTAAAGATTCTGCTAATTACAGATTCATCAAGCTAACAGGTCACAATCTGAAGCCTTGGTAAAGGGCAATGGGGACAGAGGCAAACCAGTGCACTGGAGAACCAGTTAGGCTTTGTGCCTGCGAGAGTTATCACGAACACAATACATACATTAAGGCAAACTATTGACTACCCCAGAAAGACACAGAAATCTACTCGGGAGGGATCAAATATGTTATGATGGTAACAATGACATGCATATCACATTCAGGGACAGAGGAACTTCCAATCACTATTGGTACGCAGCAAGGGTTTGGTCTGGGTCCATCCTTATTTATCTTTTTGCTGGGTATGAGCTCACCAAACACCTTCATGATGGGGCAGGGCGATGTATATCTGAAGCTAGATGAGGCTAAGGAGGCGATTAGGGGAATTGGTGGTAAAAGGCTGCTGAGTCTAGATATTTTAAGATCAGCTAACTGAAGCGTGAGTCTATAATCCAAAACCCAGAAGGTTGGTGAAATTGATGAAGATGTGACATTGAACTACAGAAATCCGGCTTAAATTGAGACCTGCTTGGGTCATCTTACGTGAGAGATTTATTATTATTATTATTATTATTTTGAAAAATAATCTAGCGTGCTATTAAAAAGACACCAAGAGGATGTCAACCATATACAAAAGGTGCAAATACAAAAACATTATGCCCTTAAGCTCTCATCCATGATACAATGTACAAAACCCAAAAAGCTCACGTTTTTGTTACCAGTAATCCAACACTCCAACTATATAACATTCTCAAAAAGTAAGAGTTTAAAATCTTGATTTATTATTAGATGGATGGATCCTGTCAAGTGTCAACAGATCCCACAAAGAAGGAAAAATGGTTTATAGCTGATATAGATGAGCATTAGAATATGTTACAAAAGGTAAAAGGGGACCCCATTCATATTCTCCTAACTTTTTACCCCAAATATAGGGTAACTCATAAAACATCTGCTAGCTGCTCGTTACTCTATGAGTCGTCAACCTCACTGCCATCAATCTCCCAGTTTTTCGTGCTCTTTCTTTTTTCTAGGCGACACAGTTATTCCTGTGTTAGCTCTTTGTTCTCTGGTGTTTTTTTAAAAAATTTTTTAGTTTCCTCCTCTTAACAGCATGTCTCAAAGAAAAATAAGTCAGCTTTCATCTGTAAAATTTAGAGGATGATCCAATCAGTCCAATTGCTTATTTTTCAAAAGTATGGTACTAACAACTTATTTTTTGGGAAATTTTATCTGAATGTTTTACATTGTTCACTTTTTTTTATTAAAAAAACTGGTTCAATTCATCTTATTACAATAACACATTTATGAGTTTCTATCATTTTCTGTAGCGCACCATTGAATCCGGAAATCAAATATATATTGATTCATATGATCTTATCTTTGTATACTGTATAAAACTGATACAAAGTTACAGACTTGATTGTGTAAACTTAACTTCCTTTTATAGTATCTAAATCCTCTATCCTTTGTTTTAGGCTTTCACAGCTTTTATCTAAACAATTTATTTTTTAAAAAATATTTCAAGGAATACAATTTTTGACATGTGATGTTTAATTGAAAACTTATTATTTATGTTTATGAGGCTACATCCAATTCTTATTACTTTTTTTTTTTGATAAGAAAAGTAACATATTATTAAATCGCTAACAAATGATTGTTATGAACAGCTAGCATCCTACAAAATACTATAAACAACTAAAGTACAAGCCACCATACAGTTAGCGACACCAAAAAAGGAAGAGCTGATGCCCTCGTTATCCTAAAAAAAGATTCTTGATGAAATTGTCTGCCCTCAACATGAGTTTCGACATCAAATGCTCTTCAATTTCTCCCTCCAAATCCTCCAAAAGATCACATGAGGTAAAACGCTGCCCTTCTACTCCTCCTCCACCACCTCCACTGTCCTACTGAAGAAACCTCCCAAGCCAGGGGGTGTTTTCTAATGGATTTAGAAGCAACTCAAAAAAATGCCCCAGTAGGCTAAAGAAAGTTCCCAAAGTTCCCTAGCAAATCGGCAATGAAGCAACAAGTGATCAATTGATTCAAAATCCCCTTCACACACAAAGGTTCACGAGAACCTTTCCCTTCTTTTGCAAGTTGTCACAAGTTAATATGTTCCCATGAGTTGCTCCTAAACAAAAAACAAAAACCTCTGAAGGGACCAAAGACTTCCGAATTAGCTTACACGGGAATCCTCCATCGTGATGGGTCTGTAAGGATGGATAATTCACTCAGGCAATAAGATCTAATAAGATCTAACTATGGACTTTCCTTTAAAGTTAAGGTCCCATCTCACCAAGTTGCCCAGTTTGGCTTTACTGAGTTTGTTAAATAAGCTTACCAGAGTCACTCCCAACCTTTAGCACATGCCCATAAGAGTAATTCGGCATAACAGGAGATCGTTTAAATCCACCCTCGCCATATTTGATGGTGACCACTCTTCTCCAATATTGCCCTTCTAATTCATAAAATCTCCATAACCACTTACCAAATAGAGCCTTAACGAAGAGCCGCAAGTCCCTCACACCGAAACCTCCTTTAGACACTGGTGGTTTCACAATTCCACAACCACAATTCCATCTCATGGCATACTTCAAATCATCATTGTTGTCGTCGTCGTCGTTGTTGCGTATGTCTTGACAAACTCCAAAACCAATCTTTAAAATACCTGACACCAATTTCTATGAAAGATTTGGCGGTAACTCAAATGACCACTTCTCAAAACATGTATTATAAACAGTACTACTGTGAACTCATAGTTATAGAATGTGATCATCACTTATGTACTCTTTGATTTTATGCTGTTTTCATTATGCAGTTTGGGCTTTAGATAAGGAGCACAATACAAACTATCATCATCATCATTGCGACTTCATTTACTACTCCTAATACTATGCTGTGTACCTTGTACATCTCATGAAGAAACTGCCTGGTGTAATGCTTGAAGAGGATCTCCTGAATGGATTCCCAACTAGCCATATGATGTGTAATGGTCAATTCCCTGAGGCATATTTGCGCCCCCTCAATATCAGCAAGAGCCATAATGCCTCTCTGCCAGCAGAAAACAAGTAGATGTCAAAGAAAGACAATTAGACAAACTTCAATAAAGTACCTAGAAGCTCTGCAATTAAAACAAATGCAATGCCATTCCATGATAAGCTAACCAGGGGTCCAGGGTCATAATTACTATCTTCATTGTCAAGCAACCAAACAGAATGTGGCTTTAGTTATGGTCACAACCACCACCGAGGTTTAATTGCTAGTTGCCACAAAGTCCCTGTGAAGGGACTTGTGAAGTGACAACCGGCCTTGTTCTCAGTAGTACGACTGAACGCCTCCAAAGAAAAAGAAAACCCTTAACTGCCAAGCGGATTATGCCACCTCCATGCCCCACGTCCCTTCCCCTAAATAGCATTATTCACACTATGAACAGCTTACAGTTCGCAGACAAAGCATCTAACAATCATATCTCAGATACGTCAGTGCATTGACTGGTCAAATTTCTCTTATCAAGGGAGATCACTTGAGTATAGTTTTTATCTGCCACTTTTGGAGAAGCAGATCACATAACAAATGCCTGATCTATGAAAACGCTATTGCTTGCACTTGTTGCAACCTCAAAAATACCAACATCAACCAGAAAACCATGAGCTATTCCCTAAAATTTATTAAAGAAAATTTCTCATCAGCTGCTTTTTTAAGACTCAACTTCACAGGAATTTTAGGTGAACCCTTAATGAAGAAGGGAAACAAATATCTCTTTTTCACTCTTCTACAGCTGACCTAAGAGGTAAGTTGACTACCTTACCCATTAAAAAACAATTTAAAGATAACGAATCACAACATGAAGAAACACTTAAAGATGACAAGGGCATATCTAGCCTATAGCAATGACCATGTAACAACCCGAGTATGTGTATGATTGTGAAGCAAAATTTTCTCCCACATTGACAAATGTGTGAAAGATGCCAAGTTTATGAGGCTCGACGCCACTAACAAAATAACAAAACCTGCTACATCTTCTACGACAAATAATGTGCCTGGTCTTGGTTTCTCTGCACTCCGCCTTAGTGGGTTGGTTGCGAAGTTGAGCTGGTTTTTTACATTTTATATCAGAGTCAACTCACTTTCACAACACGTGGATTGCCCTTGGTTTGTGCTGAGACCTATGCAGCTTCCATAAAGGCCTTGGTCTAGCAAGAAAGGAGGGTGGTGATAGAATGGAGAAAACTGGCAGCAGCTGGTAGGCCTATGCCTTGGAAGTTCACATTCGAAGGGAAGATCATAGGTCCATGATGACGAAGTCATATTCTTTAAGAGGAGCAGTCTCTAACGTCTCAGACATTGTTGTTGTGTTTGTAGGTAAGTCCAGCTTATGGGAATGACATCCCATTTCCCACTTTGGAATGTTGTTTCGCTGGGAAAAAATGGCTCTGAAATGAAAAGGAATGGGAAGGATGGCGAAGGAATGGAAAGATGGGGAAGGAATGGTACTTTTTTGAAGGACTAGGAAGGAATGGTATGAAATAGGAAGGAATGGGAAATTCTTTTTCAGAGAAAGTGCAAAGGATGGAAAGAAATGGTATGGAATGGGAAAGAATTGGATTTTTCTAGAATGAGTGAGAAGGAATGGTAAGGCATGGTAGGGAATGGTAGGGTATGGAAACCCATCATTTACCCATGAAAAGACAAAGGCCCAGTGGGTTGTACTATGAGGCTGGGTTGGGTTGTCACACCACTCATTGGATTCACAGGATAAAGAGCCTTGAAATGTTGACTCCATGGTTCCTACTTCGAGTGGACAGACCCAAAGTCAACTAGTAAAGATTAATCTTTCAAGTTGGTTCAGAATTTCTCCGTATAAACATCCAATATCCTCAATTAATATTTGAGTTTTCATTTAAGTCATCTCTACAAAATAGCCGCTTTGTTCTATCACTACACATTGGATGCATTAATTCCATCAGGAGAAGGCCTTGTTCAATGTTGTCACCAGGAACAAATCATTTACAAATGAGCTAATTACTCAGGTGAAGGGAGGGGAACAGTCCCACGGTTGTACGCTATCAGGGAATGTAAGCATCAACCCCTATCATCGAAAGCACCATATATTTGGAACTTTCTACCAAGTAAAGACCTTTGATAGTTGATACATACATGAATTAGAGATTCTCCTGACGTCAAACCTCCTTTCTTGACCATCCATGGACTGCTGGAAAAACTGAAGACAATGAAATCAGAAAGAGGTTACATGTGTAAAGAATGAAATCTAAGTTGAATTCGCATAAGTAACAGATGATCGTAATTTACCTCAAAGTCAACTTAATAGGGGCCAAATAAAATGCTTCCACATATATCTTGTTTTGTCGTCTTGCCAGAAGGAAAATTTTCTGCCAAGGAGCTCCAATTGGAGATATATTGGGCAACGGTGAGGGACCTGAGTGACAGGCAGAAGAAGAGCAATCTATCTTTGGGAACTCATGGTCTCCACTCGATTGTAAATGCTCAGCATTCTACAAAGCAACACCAACAAGAAATATTAGTTACTGCATTTAGCTCCATCTTGTGCCAAAAGATTGTATTCTGAATGGTAAATACAAAAGTTGACATGATCAGGTACAGAAATAGGATTGCCTTAAAGAAATCAAGTAGTTTCAAAAGAAGCTCCAGATCAAGCTCAAGGCGAAGATCCCCAATCCTGCAGGCAATTAATGGTGAATATTCTAATCAATTATCAGAATGTGTAACTCTGACAGAATAATGTGTACCAAAGCACACACCTTAAGCTAATATGTTCAAAAGAGACCAACATCATCTCTTTATTCTTCCATTTTGAAGCAAGTAAACAAAATACTGGCTTGCAGGAGCTCCCAGAAGCATATGGCATCATGCTTTCAAATCTGGTAATTGTCCCTCCGTCCTTATTTCTGATGTGATTGACAAGGCTGCTTTTGTAGTCTTCATCAAAGGATAAGATAACAGGATACGGGGTACCACGCAGTTGATTATCAATTTGTAAGGACGAAATTTGAAAGGAAAATCTTTGTTGCTCCATACTCTGGAAGAGATCAACTTTTATTCCCTTTGCAGAACCATACAGCAACTCCTAGTGATGATTAAAAAGCAGAAGATTGTAACTTTGTTGAAATTTCATGACGCACTTCACTTAATCACTGCACAAATTGAATATGGAAACCAAATAGCAAGTATAATAAATCAAAATTGAAGGGGCCATAGCTGTTCATTTTAACCATCGCTGTAATTCTCTCAATTTTTTTTATTTTTTTTGATAAGTAATCAAGAGATGGATTGATGAGACATCAAGGGGATGTCACCCATATACAAAAAGGGGCAAATACAAAGACATTATGCCCTCAAGCTCTCATCCATAATAGAATCTACAAAAAGTCCAAATACATTTTAATAGTTGCTGCAATTATTAGATGCCATTCTCATAAGTTGGATATCAAACATTCTGAAAGCAGCAGCTTCTTTTGAACAAATCCAAAGTATTACCTGTGGATACGAGTTTATTAAGGATATTCCAATAGATGATATCCTGACAGAAATTTTCTCCTTGTAATGAGTAAGCTTTTCTGCAACCTCTGTACTGTCACTTTTCTTCCCAAATACAAGAGAAGTTGAACTCTTCACTTCCCCCAAAACATGACAACTTGAGTCAATTATACTGAGCACCTGAAATAAAAAGAGGAACCAAAACAGTGATCAGAGAAGCAAAGCAAGAAAAGTTCAATTCATACAGCTAGAATTGCACCTTCATTGCACCCTCGGCATGGACCGATGAAAGCAGTGTTCTCTCATGCTTCTGTGGAAAAACTGAAGTCAGCAAGGTTTTCGTACCAATGATCAGTGTAATGCAAGACTAAACAAAAATTTCGTTTTAGGGTATGCACTAGAGGGAGTTAACAGATGACACAGGAAAGCAGAAACCTGAACCAAAGACAAAAGTACCTTCGATGATGATGATGGTGACGATGACAACCGTACAGGTGCGTATTCCCTGACATCATCCAGAGTATACGACCCTATTATCCGCTCTCCAGGAACCTTAGAGCAACATACAAGTTTTATTAGTAATTCAGGGAATGCTTAACAAAAAGTAGAGGAAAGCAAGGCAGGGGATGGAGCAATATATGCAGAACAACACAGTACCTCAACAATGAGTCGATGTGGGTAGGAAGGTTCATCCCATGCATAAGGACATGAGGTGTATGGATGAACAATGGTTTCTAGAGTTTCACATTTCTGCTGATATACTCGCAGTGTCTGCAAGATGGAAGTGAGCATCACTAAAGGCAGAGTTATTGTTGTCAATATTGAATAACATGTTCATAGAAGCAGCTCGAAATTTTGGGTGCCAGACTGCAAGCTGTTCTAGTTTGAAAGAGCTAATTAACAGTCATTAAATGCACTTGAAGTCAGTTGCCCTCAAATGAAAGGTCAGCGCTAGGAAAAAGTAGACATAGATGATATATGTTGCCAAAGAGGACATATAACAAAACATCATTGATGGTTGGTGGAAGGACATTAGTCGACAGGAGAAATTATAGTTGAAGAAAAATATTACTGCAGAAACTAGAAACAATATATAGTTTAGAAAAGAATGATTAGGAACTGATGTCTAATCCATTAATGATAAGGAATTTGGCCTCCAAAATCACCCCAATGGAAATGCAAAAGCACATAGCGAAGACGGGAGAATAACACCACCACCACCACTTAGTATGGGCCCCGCTTTTGCAGGGTCTGGGTAGATCCGGACGTAAGCAACCTCACTCCTGCAAGCACTCGTGAAAACAGAGTGACCGATTCCAAGAGACCAACAAAATATTTTCAAAAATGGTAGGATCATTGCATCTCTTGGCTTTGGCTCTTGTCTCTCTCTTTGATGAGGATAAATTGGGTTCAACCTTCTAATGTTAAAGATGTTTTGGTAGCATGGAGGAGATTGAAGAAGAGATGGGTTCTCGGGATTTGGAAGTTGGTTCCTTTGACTATTAGGTGGTGTAGTCGGAAAGAAAGGAACTAACGGATTTTTGAGGGCAAAGCTTTATCCCTTCAAGATTTCAAGCTCTACTGTTTGAGAATGTTGTATGGTTGGATCCAAGTGCTCAATTGCGGTACAAAGGTCTCTTTGGATTTTGTAGATAGAATCATGCATGAAAGCTTGAGGGCATGATGATTTTTGAACTTAGGCCCGTTTGTATATGGGTGTCACCCCCTTGGGGTCTCATTAATATAACTTTTGATTACTCATTGAAAAAGAAAAAATCCTCAGGGCACTCTCACGGTAAAAAGTAGTGTTCTTCACCATACAGTTTAACAGATGGATGGAATATAAGACATCTGGCTATGTTGGTAAGGTTCTTGGAGGCAATGTGAACTAGGTTTGAACTCTATTTCTATTGAGGAATATGCACAAAGGCATTGGAAAAAAAAGAAGAGAATATAGTATACTTGGTTTACAGTAAGCCCTAAAATACAGTCATCAATTAGAAGTTAAATTGGGTGCTGAATATAATACGGGCGATAGAAAGTCCTTATCAAAGCATCAGTTCCTTTGATGATCTTTCATATTTTAGGCCCTGTTCTTTCGGTTGGGAAATTGCAAGTGCAGGATGGGTGAGAGTGAGAAAGGGTGGGAAGGAGTGGGTGAGAGTGGGTAGGAGTGGTATTTTTTTTTTAAGTGTGGAAAAGGGGGGAAGGAATGGGAAGTAGTCGGAAAGAGTTGAATGAAGTAAAAGAGTTGATGTGAGTAACGTATTTTGTTTTTTTAATGTAATCTTTTGCTTGTGATAGTAATTATCGATGATAAAAAAAAATTTAGATTGAAAAAAATATTTTTCTGCGTGAAGTCAGGTACGAAATATTGTTTCGTGGCTGTTGTTACCCCCAAAAAATTGCAATTTTCGTTATTCGTAAAACAAATTACGGATATATTTTTTTCATATATTAACCGAATACGAACAACGAAAAAAATACAAATATGTTCAGGCTTGTTCTTGTCGTTGGTAAATCCAAATTTACCAACCTCAACCCACTTCACAAATTTCAAGAAAAAAATACCAATTTCAACCAACTTGAACTCACTTCAACTCATTTCAACCAACTTTAACCCATTTCCCATTATTTTAACCAACTTCTACCCATCATACAAAAAAAAATTCAACCAACTATTACCCACTTCAACTTACTTCAACCAACTTCAACTCACTTCAACAAAAAAATACACACTTCAACCCACTTCTACCAATCTCAACCAACTTCACCCATTTAACTACCCATATTTCCCAACGAAAAGAATATGCCCTCAGTACACGGAAAGCAATCATCTGCAATTTGTGTGAAGAACTTCCAATATTTTGTTACTAACGCACACAGGGAAAAATATACGCGCAGAATATACGTACAATACATCTGCATTTCCTATCACGAATTACAAATAACGCCAAAAAAATTTATACATTCCTTTATTATGCCGGAAAAAACACCTACAAATTTGACCCCAAATTACGATGAACGAAAAATAAATCTGTTACACATACAGCAACAATCATCCACGACCATCCACACTTTGATGACCAATAACAAATATTTCGTAACCAACGCAAAAAAAAATAAAAATTTAAGCATCTCTTCCATATACAGAATCAAACCCAAAATATCTATCAGTCACAAAAAACTAACATTTGCTTAACAAAGCAAAAAAAAAAATCATTTCTTCAATATATATAACAAAAATTACGTCATCTACAATTTCCAACACGACTAACAAATATTTCTATAACATACGAAAAAAATAAAAAATTTCATAATTATTATCAAAGTACTCATACACACAATTACATAAATTATAAAGTTTTCAAAATATGAAAAATAATAGTTATATGTAGGAGTGGGAAGGAGTGGGTGAAAGTGGATGAAAGTGGGAAGGAGTGATATTTTTTTTTAACGTGTGAGAAGATGTGGGAAAGAGGGGAAGGAGTGGGTTGGGTCCATTAAACTACGAAAATAACAGGGCCTTAGTATTTCATAAACTATCTATTGTCTAGAATAAGCTAGAAGATCAGGCATGACCTAGAGTAAAAGAACTCTTAGATCACACACACACACGCAGAGAGAGAGAGAGAGAGAGAGAGAGAGAGAGAGAGAGAGAGAAGTGCAACAACCTTATATGCTATAGGCAATGTGGCGACAAAGACACATAATTGAATACATTTTCAATAGCATACGCCAACAACAGAGATAAGAACCTTAACATTAAGGTAATGGGCATCCTAACTATAGGAATAAGATATGATGACTCAAACAGTGATCCATCAATTAGTAATATAATCACAGTAACACTATGAAAATCTCGACAAAGATAAGTGGGACATCCAAGCGCCCCCCCCCCTGCCGCACAAAAAAGGCCCAAAAAGAATAAACCGAATGTTGAACAAGGATCTGATGATCACTTAGCTGCAGGACCCTATAATCTTACGCTCAGAAAGAGCTGATTTTCAAAGACTAGAGTTTTCAGCATTGAAATTTTGGATAGATGCAGATTTAAGATTGCCAAGGACAACTCAAGAAACAAGATGACAGATAAACATGCTACCATCCATTCATTATCCTTATTCCATTACTTCTGTGATGTTAATAATGTAATGAAGGCATGTTATCCAGAAACACTAACCTCTTTTGAGAAATTATCAATTCTGTAAGGGACAAATCCTGTGTCATCATCAGATAGAAGGATAAAAATTGTTCCTGAATTACCCATGATGTTACCAGTGATCTGCTCATCTCGAAGGGCATCAGCATTTTGTACTTCAACCCGTATAATATTCAACGCACCAGAAGCATAATTTCGCATCTTGACTTGGGTATCGCCAAGATCGTCAGGAAGAAAACTGCCTGACCACTGCCACCCAGGTTCATCAAAACAGACGACAGTAAGTAACTCCCTGTGCCAAGTTCAAGAAGCAGATTAGAGCACACGCATGACCTTCGCCATACAGCTTCATAATTCGAATTTTTTAAAGAGATGGATTTCCAGCAGCAGCCTTTCTCAGCTCAGACAAGCAGCAAAGCTTAGAGTCCATCAAATAAGTTCTCTGTCAATATATTATGTGTAGAAGATCAACCATTGCACTGTTGCAACTGGCTACACGGCAAGCACTCAAAAATGTGGTTTCGGAAGCAGTATGGCAATAATGTTGCAATCGCATTACATATCACGGTTATCACAGAGCGAGCACGAGTTTCGTTCAACTTAAACCTCTCCGATGCGGCCGTTTAGTCACAGAACGACCACATTTTGAATCCATGCTACAAGGGGATATTGGTCCATTATACGTACGTACACGCATTTTACAACCTCAAATCAATTTTAACTGGAATAGCATTTGTCTAATTTATCTAAAATTGAATCTCATCATATACACATCCGTGTGTTTGTGTGTGTAATGCATGCCAAGTTCCACAGGATTTTGACTCCATTTGACATATACCTGAGCACTCAAGTTTTAAACAGCTAAGAAAGTTTGTAAATAGGAACTAACAAAACAATGAACAATGAAAACTGCAGAATCTAAAATTTTAAAAGCATAGCAAGCATGAAATGTGCGAACAAAAGATCATTTAGGGCTTATTCAGACCATGCAGCACAGTGACAGGTATCGAAAGGTGTTGGTATTGCGGCAAAAGGGAAAGAAAAGGGGAGGGGGAAGGTAGGGAGGGAGGGAGGTCACTGGAGTTGTCACTGCTTCCTGTTTGTTTCTTTTTCTTTTCTTGGTGGGGAGGGGGGCAGGGGATGGGGTTAACAGGGGGGGGGGGGGAGGGGGAGGGGGAGGGGGGAGCCAATGGACTAGCCGGTGCCTGCACCCCCTCAATCTGGGGTTTCCAGGCACGGCTTTGAGGGCCATGTTCAATAGTGGCAACATAGGCGGATTAGCATTGTGTGGTTGTTGCCAACGAATCTAAAGCTCAAGTCAATGGCAAAATACTGAATCTTATCTCATGAATGATGAAACCTATTATGTTTATACATAATGAACCTTCTTTTTACCCAAACCACAAAGTTGAATGAGTATGACGAATGTGTAAGTTATAAAAGATAAACCTTACTAGTGATGTCTATTAATAACATACCAGTGAGTGGTGAACCTGTGCATTACAGTTAACGGGTGATGAACCTCATCCAGTGCCGAAATTAGGATGAGGAACCAAGGCTGCATAAACCTAACCATCACGGCTATGGGTGATGACCCTCATCCAGTGTTAACATTAGTATGAGGAACCTAGGCTGCATAAGCGATGAGCCTACATGCTACAAGCAATTAACATAATCATCACAGGTACTGAACCCAACAATGCTATATCAGTGACACATGCGAGCATGGATTGGTTGCTTACTATAATCTAAGCTAAAAACATATTGGTACAAATTAGTTTTTTAAGCTGCCCTAAAAGCGGACATAAGGATGTATATGGCCAGACCTCAACAGAGTGAAGCGAGTACAAAATGCAGGTTATTGCTAGCCCAAAACATTGATGGCACTACCTTGTTGTATCTACCCAGTGAAGATGAGAATGTTGTCCGATGCTTAAACGGAAAATGAAGTCAGTGCCCTTTTGTTTATAACACAAATCCTTGCTGCAAGCATTAGTGATCACATATCTGCACAAAACAGGAAAGGAAAAAGGGACCACTTCAGATAATTTATATGTGGCCATCCATATAGAGCCGAACTATAAAAGCTTCAACAGTACAAACATAGCACAAGGTAGCCAGAGCTGACCACATCGCTATTCTGACTGATATTAAGCCAGATGAAGGCTTTAGTTATCAAGAAAATCAACCCGAGTCAACCCTCATATATTTCAATTAGAATGTTACATTATGGGTCAAGGGAAAAAGGATAGAAGTTACAATATAGGTCAAATCCATCAACACAATTTAGCTACACAAAGCACAATTTGGTTTGATCAAACCAAGCGGGAGGATTGGCTCAAATTCAACTCGAGTGGTTCCGGATCAATGAACATTGCAAGGATCCCACAATGATGTGGCAGAACATGATTTTCCCAGCAAGAAGGGCTGGCAGACAGTTTAGGACAGATTCTGAGATGCATGACTTTCGGGGAAGGTTAGTAGCTAGGGCATAGTTTACTGGGAAAAATTTCCAGCTGAGCAGAAGCACTGTAAACCTCAGTCAAGTCAACCTTAAGTTTTGTACTCTTTTGGCTCTGGCTCATTTCCTACTACTCGGTAACCTCAAGGTAATATAGGACATACCTTGGCTGGAACGTGATGGCTCTTGTTCGCCCCGTGAGAGGGCCATCAAGCAGATGTGAAGTCACTGATATAACTGCTGCAGAGTTTGTAGATGGCTGTGGGACCAAAACTGCAGTTGACCCACTAGGAGCAACAAGAAAAAATGGGCTTGACCATGAAGAGCTGTGCAGACTCTCATTGGTACACTCAGAATGGCACCTGCTTACTTGGACCATTATTTCAATAGCAGCAGCACTTGGATCAGGAGAATACATATAGGGCTTAGCGTTTACAAATTCATCATTGAAAACATTTGTGGCCTTGAATTCAGATTGATCATGAAAGTCCAACTGCCTGGTCGAGTTCATTGAAGCAGCTTCTTGAGCAACCAATTCTCGCTGATTCACAGATGGACGATATAAAGAGGAACTATGTGAAATTGACGACTGCCTCAGTAGTATCCCCGAATGTCGACTTGCAATTTCCTTAGATGAGAGAACATGATCTTTTAAGATGACACATTCAGTGGTAAAGTTCACAGATCTTGGAACTCGACTTTCCTCAGAAGATACAAGACAAAGTCCGTTCCTCTGGTCAATGAAAAGCCCCTGCTCAGTTGAATCATAGCAGGAAGGGACAGTGTAACAGTTTCCTTGTAGTTCATGGTCTGATCTGGAAATAGTGAGAGCAAATCCTGTACAGTTGTAGAGCAAAAATGGAACAAAAAGGCACAGCTCACGAGCACCAGATGCTGGATCCATCGTCTTTTCCACTGTAACATATATAGCACCTAAAAAAAAAATGCCCAAAAGAATGATAAAACTGACATAATAAAACAACTCATATAATGTCTAGTGAACAAATATGATGTACCACAAGATAAATCTGGAACAAAGGCTATCGTTTCAGTCAACAATAATCCAGTTCCGCCGGGCTTCGCTGTTGCATTGAATGTGTCCGCACGTGGAAATTTAATGGCTGACGGTCTACATCCAGCAATATGAAATGTCACGGCCAGATCATGTGAAGAATCAAAATGAAAAAATGTAGCCTCCACCTGAAAAAACAAGCAACACATAAACATTCGCTCACCTTCACAAAACACAAATTTATGGCAGAAGAACTGATTTTTTGGTATAAACTCAGTGAAGAAGGCTATATAAACCTCATTGAGCAATGCAGTGTGGCCAACTCCACCGCCTTCGATGGTGACAGAGACTGTTTGGGGAAGATAACTTTTCACAGTTAATGGTGTAGTCAATGTCACACGGTGAATGAACCTTGTCTTTAAATCATTATGATTATGCAGCTGATCAGAAACCTGAACTTGTTGCTTTGAATTAATATTGACATGGGGCGATCTCCTTTTCAGTCTACCCGATGAAGGCACGCTTATATCTTGAACTGATAGGCAACAACGAAAGAGATGACTGCTAGGATGAGATGGATAGCAAACAAGAGATCTCAAAAACCCACTCCTGCTTTCAGTTGAGAGAATCTTTGACAGATTGTGCACTTCACTCCATAGATAATTGTTACCAAGAGGACGCCACCTCATGTGGCCTGCTTCTGCCAGATGCAGAGGCAGAGGAAATTCCTCGCCAGGATAAATTGGATCTACAATCTAATGGTTAACAGGGATTATGAAACTGTAAATGTGGTGAGCAGTTGCAACCTAGAGTGACATAAGAAGTTTCTGATTTACCTTAGAGGTCATGCCAAAAGGAATGTCAAATCGTAGCTCCAAGGGCACTGATGTCAAATTTGTGAATATGACCTGCGAAAACAATGTGTCAGGCAAAAAGAGAAGAAACTATTTGACCCTAAAGAGCTCCAGTCATTGCACTCACTGTCGAATACAGTTGTATAAGCTTGCTATACTGCTGCACAGAGACATCAAATACTACAGGAACCAGAAACCCGCTATTTGCATCTGCTTCATTGTTGTCCTTTGAAAAATTCACTTCAAAGTAAGTTAGACCAACAAGATCCATAGAGATAGGTACCGATCTCTGAGATGTTCCCTCAAATTGGATGGTCATGAAATAATGGCCAGCCCTGTTTGAAGCTTTCTTACAAAGTCCTTCCGAAGAAGGAGCTGGTCTATAATTAAATACTTGCTCCTCTAGTGTTCCATCAATGTAAATAGGAACAGATGAACCTGGAGGAACAGTGTACTCATATGTCGAAACTGAATTGTCAACATTTTCAGCACTGCCAAGCCCTTCGTAGACGTGGAATACAAAAGGTAAGGAGGTCATATTACGAATGGTATAAGAAGCATATCTTCTTACACACAGATTTTCAACACACTGATAATTCTGAAATCTTTGACTCTTAGGAACCTCATTTATCTGCATTAAGCCCCTGGCTTCCTTAATCATATCTATGGCCCTTAAGACAACCTGCAAAAATACAGGAAAAAAGCCCAAGGGACTAATCTGTGAATTTGAAATTCATACGTCTACCAGTCGTCCTCAGCTATGAAGCATACCTCAAAGAGTGATGTTGTAACATTTACATTCAGTTCTGTTGTTGACTCGAGCTGTACCTCAGTCGTGGTGCCCGTGTCAAGAAGAGCAATGTTGTCAAACTTTCTCATCAAATTAATCTGAAAGCTCCAAGGTTCTACAAAGGGCTCCCACATGACCTACAGATCATGATTAACCATTCTTAACTACCAGGAAAGTATTGTTACCACAATCAGCAACACAATTAAACTGCAATTGACAAACCTTGTGGATGTTATTGTAGTTAACAAACAGGTCACCCTCAGTAGTAAAGTTTATAGTGTTCTGCAGAAGGCTCATTTCTATGCGTAAGTTCCTCATAAGAAGTTCCATTAAAGGTCCATTACAGCTCCACTGCATCAGAAATGAACCCACAACAAAGGTAATGAGAAACTTCATAGAAATTAGCAACAACATTTGTTTTTTCTTTAAGAAATAAAAATGGCACCAAGGGAATGTCACCCAAGTACAAAAGAGGCAAAATACAATGATAACAATGCCCTCATGAATTATCTTACATACAAAATCCCAAAAGGTTAATAATCGACTTCCGCACATGACTCCACCTAGAGAAAGAAATCAAAAGATAAAGTTTATACTCCTGGTAACGCATAATTAAGTAATACATAATTAAGCCCTCAAAATCAGATGATTTTTTTCTTTCCAAACACTCCCCCCAATCACAATTATGGACTTTCAAATACCAAGAACCCAACTCTTCATCATTCTTTTGAACTCACAAAACATGTTTGAATTTCATTAGCTGGACCCAACAAAACCCTATAACAGGAAACCCCATATGAGTAACAGGTAAACTATCATGGATGAAAATGCATATCGGTTAGATTCTTCTTCTTTTTCTTTGTTTGCTTGCTTCCTTAACGAGTAACAATCCCTCACATTGTATAGTTTTATAACAAAAGAATTCTGATGATAATTTTGAATAGATAAGATGTCCCCTGGGGAGGGGGGAGGAAGAAGAGTGAAGTGGCCATGCAAAAATCCTTCATTGCTCTCTTCACTTTGTAAATATTTCGACATTCCTTCTACAGCTTTCTAAATTTTTGAACTCAATAATTTCAAGATTGCATATACTTAAATGACTATTCACACTTCAGTAGGAAAGAAAAGAGTAGTTATGGTTTTACCGGTTGCTAGCAGAATGTTAGTACAGTTTTGACATCAGGGAAGAAGTTGTCGCTGCACCAGCATAGGCTCAGTAAATGATGGTTGAAGTGGTTTGGCATTGGGTCTCCCTAAGCAAGGTCTCGGGTTGAGAATGTAAGCTATGAGAGATCCAGTGATCGACATTTATGGGCTGGCAAATATCTTAACAGAGGATAACCCCCCTCCCCCCCCAAAAAAAGTGGCTGTTCTGGTGTGAATTTTTTTAAGTCTCAGTAATGTGGTTCTTGTACAATTACTCACAAACTTATAGCATACTGATGATACCAGTAGCACAACCTACTCAAATATATATCAAATAAAAAATATAAATAAACACCAATATAAAAATTGAATAAAACATATTATGAATGTGGTAGCCATGGTCCCCCAGGACAATGGCTTAAATACAGTGGTGATTTCGGCTGGTAGACGCCATGTAACTGCCATAATAACTGTTCCAGATTGCGGTTGCGACTCACTTTACAAAGTGGCGTTTTGCAGTAGTCATCTGGGAATCCTTGATCATGTGCCTACCAGTACTGCATTGCACATCACCGTTGATTTCATTGCAGCCGATATATTCAATTAACTTTCAACTTTAGCAGGATCTTTTCAATGACTTATATTACTACAATGCCTAATGAATTGAATTGATAACAGATTCACCTATGATCTTTAAGTTGCAAACTTCTTCCATAACCATTATGTGCAAATTGAATGTTAGCACAATTAATAGATTTCTTGCCACTCAACGCTTGTGATGAACCATATCTGAGTCAATCTTTTCTGTATATCCGGAACAGCATGACAATAATTTCAATTTTCAATCCCCAGTAGAACAGGAAATTACATGTAATGATGGAACTAGAATACGCTCCAAACTTTGGATAGGTAACAATTAGTGTGAGTCTAACATTGCTATTGGCTGAATGTACAAGAGATGGAATTACTCACATAACTAAGAAAGAAGCGGGTTGCGCAAAATTCAAGCAGGAGATGTACCTACCCTCAGCAAACACAAAACAACGAAATCTACAACCCAACTGCATAGCCACTATCACCAAGAAAACACATCCAGATGAAGGTTAAAGCCTAGAATCCGGGTGATAGTCGACGAGGGAGAAAGAATAAAAAACCAATGGGGGACTACAACATGAATCTGCCAACTCCAATTGCATTCTCTGAACGTTTCGCATAAGCAACCATTAATTCCAGGTCTATCATAAATTCACAAGCTATGAGTTGTTCAAGCATTGTATGCATTGTATTTATTCTCATGTTCACCAACCATAGGGACCATGAGGGAATCTAATAAGCCTAAGATGCACAACACTAAGAAAATTAATAATAAAGCTTAACCAATTAAACAAAAAATCTGCGGCATGCCGATTGAATCTTAACTACTGAATTTCACAATAAACTCATTGCTCCCAATCGCAGGAAATTGACTGAAACTTGGTTGAACATTCTTTGTGGCTTTGAATTATCAATACTAGATTAGACATTTTGCGAACAATTCCTATGAAACTTAGAAATTACTTTAAAGGTGAACATTTTTCCTTGCTGCCTTTTTTCGCCCACATGGAAGGTTATTCTCAGAAAAGAGTAACAGAAAAGGTACATGGTTAGACATGCACACTTAAGAGTTGCCTTTTAGCTTGAACTGTTGAGAACACAAATACATGCCAGGAGCAATAAACCAAAAAAGTACCCAAAGAAAGCTTTCAAAGATAGAGATGGCAATACCCTTCCATCAGTCAGCAAAAGGGAAACCTTCCTTAGCTGCATGTTCAAATCCACACTACCAGATGTGATATCTGAAGAATCAGCTTTGGCAGCTCCAAAATCAACACCATGCCAAAAGTAAAATACTTGATGCGAAAGCCAAACATTAAAAGCTTCACAATTGATATCAAGTTTGACAGCAACAGGGACCTTCTCGTACTCGCAAATTTGAATGTCTGCTCCAAGCTGAAATAGCTGGAAGAAAGGCCAAGACCGCACAGTGCCACTCTCACAAATTCCAACTGATCCTGTAGCCTTTTCGACATTAATTCTGATCTTCATATCAGTTCCATGAGTAAACAGTTCACTACTTCGACTGTGCAGAGTAACTGTCAAGAACTTGCTGTCCTTCCACCCACTCACTTGACTCAGAAGTTCTACGTTTGATCCAGTTTGACCATTGGAGTCAGATTGATCTATTGCCTCTTCACTAACCCACAAAGGAACGTGACATGACAAACCAATATTTTCAGACCTCACAGTCACAGAAAAATCTTCTGATGCTGATGTAAACTCAAAATTTAGTGTAGGGTGGGAATGTGGAGGTGTCTGAGATGGATTATCAACTAGTAGGTTATTTGAATCAGATGCATCAGAAAGTGAAGAGAGGGTGATTCCCTGAATGCAAGAATCTAGAAAGTCAATCAACATGGACCAATCGAACATATGCAGCCATATCTCCAAGGATGGAAGGGCTATGAGAAGCTTGATTTCATTTCTCTGAATAGTTGACATATGAATGTCAAGGACTGATGAAGATGAATGGTCTAGCAAACATCTAGCTAAGTAAATGGAGTTAAGCAAGGAGTACAGCAACAGAGAAGAGAAATGAATGTCCAAGTTCAAAAGAATGTCATCTTTCACAGTTGCTGATAGCATAAAACAAGAATCAATTTTCGCAAGTATGTTCCAGAAATTCGAACCTCCTTTTGAGCTGATTAATTTGACTGAGAGGGAGTCAACACGGCATCTAATTTCTGTGAGGACACTGCTTGATACATTGGGGAATCCACAAGCAGTGTCCTTTAGGGACTTCTTCAACTTAATAAACTCTGGAACATCTTGGGTGAAACATTTGGATTCCTTACCAACCCACGAATGCTGCTCTACTACATCCAAAAGAGCTTGGAACCCCGAAAAAAAGTAGCTATCTGCTCACAAGGCAAGTAAATACATTAAAAACGCATAATTTGTTGGGAAGGGGAAGATATTTACATGCATGATGATGCATAAAGGTATGGAAAACATAGTCTATGGTAGGTCTTAAGGTCAGAACAAAAGATCCCACCTTCAGCAACAATTTCACAATTTGTGAGATTCATCATGATACACGTTGAGGAACTCGTTTGAGATGGCTTACTGTCATTGGGAAGCCTGATCCATAAATCAAAACTAAATGATGGAACTAAGATATGATTATCGTGCTTAGTTATTTCATCAGGAGGTAGAGTATCAGAACCATCATCCTTCAGCAACAACAATGACAGACATGAATTGCGTCCAAATATATCCAACGAGTGCATGTCTTCAGCTACTTTATCCACTGGAACTGAAAACTCAGAGAAGATATCATTTGATGCTTTTTCTAAGGTGTCATTGTGAATAAAACTACAGCAAAGATGCTGTGCATCGAGCTTCAGAAACTGGTTCTCATTGCTTTCCACTGGGGACATAATGATGGACTCTAAAATTTCAAAATTGTAGACAGTGGCATCACTTTCAGAAATATGCCCACCGTTTTCAGTAAACTGATGCTCATTGTCAGTTGAACTCCAATCAGGCAATGAAAAATAGCCAATCAACACTGCTAGATAATCAGGAGGTACAACACAACAAACATGTTGAATGCCAAAACTTATCTCCAAATCAGAACTTGACCGGCAAACTCCTCTTCTTACTCGTATATTCAATACAGGAGATAGATTAGGTTGTGAAGGCCCCCAAAGAAACTCCTGGAATTTATAGGTCCACCAAGATGAGAAGAGACGAAGCCCCTCCACAGAACATAATACATCACAAGACCCACTATGACTGGTAACTGAAGCTTTACCAGCCGGAAGAGTGATGCTACCGACGATACATGATGCATCATGAAAATCTACGTTAATACTCAAAATATTTACAGCTAAGTGCAAGAAACTCGTGTCAGGGCTGCCCAACAAATGGCGGTCACTTTCATCTGAGACCTTTAGTTCTGGCATCAAAATCTCAAAATTAGGGAGACTCGTAATATTCTTCTCTCTTATGTTAAGACTTCTCCACTCAGGAATAATGGCATTCTCAAACTTATGGAGACCACCAGAGTTACGCATCGTAATAAATGGGAACTGATCCACTGGAATGCTTGCCCATTCAGCAAATTCATCCTCATAGAAGTTTGATAAACCAAACCTCTGAAAACCAAAAGAAGAAACCTCTGATTGTTTCGACTCCCTCTGGCTGAATGAATTGCCATACTGACGAGACCTATCGCATGCCATCACTTTATCACAAAAGCCAACCAGGGACCTTACTATGTCGGGATAGCAATGAAATTCTGTGTTACTTAAATGTATAGTACAAATATTACGAATCAAATGTCCAATTCTATTATATCCATAATGCAAACGAAAGCATCGATCAAATAATTTATCCTGTTCCCCATTGTCAGCATTCTGCTTTTGCATTTCACGAGGATGTGCAAAATCTGTGTCAACAGGCAGCCTGGATGAGCGTAAGATGCTCCTTTTACACTCATTTCTTTCTTTGTAACTGATGATATTTACTGCTTTTGCAGAGACCCAGCAATCTTGAACTCCATTCTGAGCATATCTATGAGAAAACAAGAAGCACGAGAAATACACATTACACATCACAAGTTTGAAACAACTGAGATAAACCACAGCAGCAGGAAAGGCAAGGCATGATACATGAAAGTGTTCCGTGTGATAAGATTAAAGGGGAGAGAAACCTGCAATGAAAAACAACAGCATCTCTTACCACATCACAGATATTTCCACCAATATTGAGATCTCAATAGGTGCATGAGTGTATTAGAGGGATTCTTGAAGAGAAATACACTGTGGATGTGAACTTGGGGTAGATTCAGAAGGAAGTAATTGCTTTAAGCACCAGTGATAAAGGGGAAAAGAAGGGAAAGAGTGCGTTGCAGAAAGGGGAGAGATTGAGAAGGAGATGAAGTGATGATGTATGAAGGTCTGGATATCTTTGTGATATGAGCACTTAAATGCTCTAGTGTTGATCAAAATGAGTTTTCACTGTACCTGATAACACGATTTGGGAAGGAGAACAGGGAGGTGGGGAAAGGGAAAAGGGGGAGGTGAGGAAAGGGAAGGCGTCTTTGTCTGCCTTTTTTCCCCCTTTTTGCCCCCAGAGTGTTTTTTTTTTGGGGGGGGGGGGGGGTTGAGAATTGCGGAAACTCACCGCAAATTTAAGTCTTGTACACAGAGCTGCAGGATAGAACTACTATCTCCATCATCTTCAAGATTGAGTTCCAATTTAAATGCCTTGAAATTTGCAACTAGAGAACAAAAAAATGGCATTGCCAGATGACTTCCTGTCCTCCTTGGTAAAAGAGGATCTTCTGCTTTGCCTTGTTCAGACTCAGAAGCTAAAAGGTGAAGACGATCAACCAGGCTCAAAATAGCACAATAAACAGAAGATGAGAACTGTAACTGAAGTGATGATATCACAAAATTAGCCTGCAATCAAAAGCAAGATATAATAATGATGATCCGGCAGGGGAGATGAAAGCAAGTTATAGTCGGTAGACAAACAGAATCACAAATATATAGATCTATCACATACACAAAAACAGATAAAACAATTAACCAGATCAATTTTCCTTGAAGCAAACAATATAGGGAGGACAATACATCCAGACGGTTCCTTGCAACCAGAACAAAGCTATAAAGGCATCACATGGAGCAGCCAAAAACAGGCACACATCTATGACAACAAAGGCCGCTGATTATTTTATATGATCAACAATATGTATGTGAAAGAAGGTGTCTATTGTTAAAGAGACATCAAAAGAGTTGGATATTAGGGATATTCGTCAATGAACAACCTTCCTTCGTAGGAATCATGCAAAAGGAGACTCCAGCATAAACGTGCTCAGAATGTAGTAATACTAGGATGGTTGACCACTAGGAAATCTTTGGGAAAGAATAAGCATGGACACCATAAAGGACTCGCATGGTCACTGGATGACAATCAAGCAGACATTTGTGAACTGGCTATTACACGAAGCGTGCTGAGGCAGCTACCTGGCTAGCGGCTAGCCAGGAGCAACAAGGTTTCTACGCTATCAATATGGGCATTACAATCTCAATCTTGGGTTCGCTACCCAACTGGCCTTGCAAAAATTAGCACTACAATCGTCAAAAAAGAGCCATAGTTCAAGAGATGGACAGACCGAACAATCATTACTGAAACGAGGAAGTCAATAAAATCAGGCAGTTTGACTGAATTATGATGATGCAATGTGAAATGGACAAGTGTGACTTTAAATTGTTGAGATAATTTCAGGGAATACACTGCCAGGGCCACAAGAAACAAGCAAATATGTTCATTAGCTTTGTGTCAAACAATTAATACTGCCTAAGAGCAATTCAGTATGACAATATGGATATGAGAACAATGAGGATTAACTGGCTCAAAATGATAGAAACAATTTTTGATTATGTTCGACCCAACCCAAAACAGATATATTTGATGCAACTTTTGACGACTACTTCACCGAAAATCCGAAAGCCAAAGTCATGATATAATGGCCCAAACATACAATTATTTCCCCTTAGCTTCAAGCAGCCTCTATAGCTCAAAAGGAAGACCGCTACGAAACTATGAACATGGGAAGAATAACGATTAGCTGAATGTCTATCAACACCCTTGAATGAGACTACAAATCGCTTAAAGCAATTGACAGGCAACCGACATGAGGTTTACAGGAAGCACAGCACGAAAGGAATCCATTTTTTGGATTTGAATTAGCGGAGGAAACTCTGCCCACAATTCCCCAACCCTTACCTAAAAATGTAAAGATCACAAGAGAGGGTGCTGCAATGAAAAAGGTTACCTCTAGCTGTTTCAATTCCATTTCATCTGGAATGATGCAACAATCAAGTGATACAGACGCACAAAATTTCTCCACGACTGATAATCCATGAGGAAAATGGGGTGTCATCAAGGTTATCTGCAGAATGAGTTCAATTCCAGCAGAATCAATACTAGGTTACAGGTTCCAATAAATGAAGCCAATGAACCTGAGAGAGACTCACCTGAAGATCATCCAGATTAAGATCATAGTGATCATACATGTCACGCAGCTCCAACGCATTCAGCACACTAAGAGCACCTTTCATTTTTAGGAACTTGCTCACAATTTCATGCTTATCATCAATTTCAGATGCACGGGGGTAATCAAATTTAGAAGAGAACCAGAGACCCCTTATATGTGTTACCTGTAGTTCTCGAAAAAGTGAAAAGAAGCAACTTGTAAGTCCATGTGAGAATGGATCAAAAGAAAGCGAGACAGATAAAACTTAAGTGCTTTTTTTTTTTTGTATTCATAATAAATAATAATGAGACACCAAGCTGGTGACACCCATGTACAAAAGGGGCAAGTACAAAAATCATCATGCCCTCAAACTCTCGTGCATAATCTTATCTATAAAATCCAAAATGCACCCCTTAGTACGGTACCACAATTGGGCACTTGGCTCCAAATTTATGAAATTATCAAAAGAGCTGGAAATCCACCAAGGATAAAGCTCCATTGATTTCTCTCCTTCTCATGCACACCACCACATAGCAAAGGAACCAATTTACAAATTCCAAAACCCAACTCATCTTCAACCATCTTCAGCAAGCTACCAACACATCTTTGACATTTGAAGGCTGAACCCGAGCTACCAGCTATAAAGGAAAGAGACAAATTGCCAAAGCAAAGAAGCAGAATAGCAATGAATAAGGAAGCGCTCAACTGATTCTTCTCATCATCGCACATTGGACACTCGCTTACTAAATTAAAATCTCTTCTATTCAGCATGACGTCCATGGGAATTTGTCTAAAACATTAAATTCTCCTAGGATCTTTGCTCTTCGAAATGGCCCTAGCAGGAATATCATGACAACTCAATGCATTGACAAGACTTGCAAAAACTCCACACAGAAAACTATCCACATTGGGCAACAAAGCCAAAAGGCAAAAATATTTTTCTCGTCCCAATCACTGGGCTTGTTGAGAAAGTAATGTTCCAATGGCACCATTATAAGAGACTACTTCTTGCACAGTAGCATCTTTCAAACAAGCTGATGCAGGATAAGGATAAAGGACGAATGAGAAAACAGATGTATATCTTAATATTTGCATATGTGAAGTATTTTGATATTTTATTATCTTAATAGTTTATTTGTTAGGAATAGATTATCTTTTAGTCATCTTCCTAGCTAGAAAGTAATATCTTTGTGATGTGGATGAAGAAGAAAGGGAATCTCTCTAATATTAGGATTCTAAGATTTATTTTAATATATGAAAACCTATGGTGTTTTGCTATTTTTATGTAATTTTTGTAGGTTTATTTATAGGCTATTTTAGATGAATCACAATAAGGATATTTAGGAGTATTTAGATAATATTGAGTTTCCAATTCTAAATAGGTTTGTTAGGTAGTTTTGTAATAGTATTCTAAGTCTACAGGCTAATATAAATCGATGATTTGTCCTAGATGATTATCATCTATTATCTGTCATACACTATTGAATATTGAATGCATATTGATACACTATTGAATATTGAATGCATATTGATTTGAGCACAGAGATGTCAATCCCTTTCTTCCATCCTTCTCTCTAGATTTCTCCCTTCTTCCCCTTCTCTCTGTCCAATCTCTATCAACTTGGTATCAGAGCAAGTTCTCAATTCCTAGTCAACTCGCATTGCAATTTCCACTGCCATCCAACCCAGAAGGTTTAAAACAGTGGCGAAAATAAAAAATCAAAACAAAGCTACTCCAACCTTCGAGCCCCAACCTTGCCATTGCCGCCATCAATCACTCACTGCCGCCAGCCCACCATCCTTTAGCCCCAAAAGTTTTGATCTTTGACCCTATGATGTAGGACGCTCTAAGAGCAATTCCGACAAAGGTGGATAATTGGTGCAGGATGCTCTAAGAGCAATTCCTACGGGAAAAATTCTCATGCAGAGATAGATAAGCTCACCCAAATTAATCAATATCATTCATAATCTGCCTTCTCCAATTACATAAAGGGGTTTATATAACCAAGCGGTTAGCTAGTATTAGAAAACCTAAATAATAAAAAATAAACTAGAAAAGGATAAAAATATATAACCTAATATTATCCTAATAGACTAAGAAACCATATCTTAATAAAATATCACTAAATATATTTACTTTGGCGACCTAAAATATGCGCATAAATAACCTACGAAAATAAGAAAAAAATACAAAAAGATCTTCAATGTCAAAATATTCGAATTTTCTAGATCTTTTTTCCCATTCTTTACTCCTATCCCGCATCATTCTCCCCTAGTTAGAAAAAACTCGTCCTCGAGTTTTAACATGACTCATGAGTAGGAATTGCCAACAAGGAAGAGGGAATTGTTTCAACTTCCATGAAGATGTTATAAATTGCATGCTTCCAAATCTTCTCAAGCACCAATAACCATGTGAACAGTGGATGAACTTCAGTTTTCTGAAAGAGCTTTTTAGGGATTAAGAATCCACCATGTTCAACAATTCTTGAGATGATACAAGCATCTTTTGACAACTCTTCTTTGATGTCCTGAATGTTGGAAAGATTGTCCTTCATCAATGTTAGAGTGCCCAATCACTTTTGCCTGATCATGTGCAATATCTTGAACCGAAGAGTTCATGCAATCAACTATGCACTCTGCTGCTTGGTTCACCTAATCAAAAGAATTGCCCTTAACATCAATTGCCATGTTCAGATCCAAAACTTCTATTCCTGGGACATGTTCTCTTGTCATTTAAAAAAGCTTCCTTTTTTATTTCCCCAATGGCAGCTCCCCCTTCATGTGCTTCTATGTATGCTGGATTTTTCTTTTTTTTCTTTTTTTTTGGTAAGTAATCAAAGAGGAATATTAAATGGACACCAAAGGGATGCCACCCATGTACAAAAGGGGCAATACAAAAACATTATGCCCTTAAGCTCTCATCCATAATGCAATACACAAAATCCAAAACATTTAAATCTTTGTTACAACTAAGCCCCACACTCCAACTGTACAACAACCTCAAAAAATAGAGCTTGAAATCTTGAAACAACAAGACTTTGTCCTCAAAAATAAGACGATTTCTCTCCTTCCAAGTAGCCCACCAAATAGCCAAAGGAACCATGTTCCAAACTCCAAGAACCCAACTCTTCTTCATCCTTCTCCTCCAAGCCACTACCACATCTCTCACATTAGAAGGTTGAACCCAATTAATCCCCATTAGAGAGAGATAAATCCCAAAGCGAAGAAACCCACCAAAAATGTACAAGGAGATGATCCACAGTTTCAGTTTCTTCCTCCTGCAAACACATGGAGCATCTACTTGGACCTCTAAAATTTCTTCTCTTAAGCATGTCATCCATGGGAATCTTGCCTAAGGTGGCTGCCAAACAAAGAAACACACTTTTGTGGGAGCTTTAGACTTCCAAATGGACTTCGTAGCAAAATCACAACCATCCAAGGCTTCAAATTGTGTGGAACAAAAATTCTTGACACTAAAGGATCCCTCAAAGTTTAGTGGCCACACCTTCTATGTATACTGGATTTGTCTCTTCCAAATAAGAAATTGATTGTTTCTTGGAGAAACTTTGGAAAGAAACCTTATAATCTTCTACAGAGTGCTGCCAAGGTATTCTCGGAGTTCTAGGTCATTCACAATCCAATTTGTAGCAAGGAATATACTGCCTACAGCCACAAATGAATTCACTAGTAAAATAAAGATACAACTCACAGCAATTTTCATAAATTTGACACCCTTGAAACCTGTGAAAGGCATTCATAGCTTCTCTTGGGGAATAAAAATTCACTGAAGCATGAAATTCACCCATTGTTCGAAACCTAGACATGTTTTCCACATCCCCATATAGAGAGAACATGATAAAGCCATGGCTTGTTATGTATGGCCACGAAAGGGGCGCGATGGTGTTTGTCACACCAACCCATTTTCATTGTAGATAACCTTCACTCAGATAAAACAAAAACTTCATGCCTAGATTTGATAGGTAGCAAACTGATATAAATCGTTGGAAGTCTAGAATATCAAATCAAAGCCGCAGATTCTAACACAAAATTTTCTTTTGTATAGTGTGGTAGAAATGACATCAAAGTAAAAGAGAAGAAAGACGGGTAACACTTGGATTGAAAGAAGGAAAAATGGTAGTGGCTAGATCGACAAAGCTCTGATTCTAAATTAATGTAGGACACTCTAAAAGCAATTCTTATAAAGGTGGATAATTGGTGTAGAACGCTCTAAGAGCAATTCCTCCGGGAAAAATTCTCGCATAGAGATAGATAAACTCACTCAAATTAATCAATATCACTCATAATTTGTCTTTTACAATTACATAAAGGGGTTTACAAAACCAAGAGACTAGCTAGTATTAGGAAACCTAAATAATAAAATATAAACTAGAAAACGATAAAAATATATAACCTAATATAATCCTAACAGACTAGGAAACTAAATCTTAATAAAATATCACAAAATATATTTACTTTGGCGATCCTAAAATATGCGCATAAAAGACCAACAAAAATAATTAAAAAAAATACCAAAAGATCTCCAATATCAAAATATTCTAATTGTCTAAATCTTTTTTCCCATTCTTTACTCCTATCCTACATCACCCTACAAGGGGGAGGGAAAAAAATATCTGCCTACAAAAAAAATCATTCTAGAACCCCAGATTCTGGCGTTTGCTGCTACATTGCTCATGTGCTAGATTATGTGCTGCTAGTCTGCTACCTTTTTTCTTGGTGTTTGATATTCAAGCATGGATTATGACGACCTAGAGGGTTCATGATATGTGAGTATTCATCATCAATTATATCTGATAACAAAGAAGGTTCTTTACGAAGTGTTTTCAATGTATGGATATGTGGAAGTGGCCATAAGATATAAGCGGCCAGTTGATTTTCATGCTTGTATCAAATTTTACTCAAAGAGAGATGCAAGAAGAGCTTTTCACGAACTTCACGGAAAGTATATACATGATGATTGTTGAGAGTTGGAATTATGCCATGCCCACTCTAGAAATCTCCCTAATTGTGGAGCCTATAAACCTAATTTAGTCACTGCACCTTTGAAATCTAAAACATATGAGGTTGCTTCTTATGATCTTGCTGGTGTCCTGGTGCTAATAGTCCACTAAAACAACTTGAGATCCATGGAAACACGAAGGAGGAAGTCATAATTGAATCTGAGTTTGATGTGCAAAACTCTGATCTAGGTACTAAGGTTGGGAAAGAGTCATTCAACACTGAAATTTTAGTAGCAAGAGTACGAAGCCTAGAAGAACTTGAAAAAAAAATTGAAGAATTGAATAAAGGAACTGAGGATGACATTTTAGAATTTGTTAAAAGAATTAATGCTAGGTGGAATGAACTCAGAGAATCGCTTTATAAAGTACCAAAAACTTGTTTAGTACTGAACCTCAATTAGACAACACCAAAAAGGTACTAGTACATGGAGAAGCAGAAGAAAAGCCTAGTGATTCAATTTTGACAACATTATCAGAGGTTACCGAAGCTAATACAGAAGCTACTAAAATTAGAAGCTTTTATTCCACAGATAGAAGCTCAAGCAACCTATGATGCAGAAGAAAGTCGAATTTGGGACAAGGAAATTGAGCATGAAATAACATATGAGGATGTTCATTCTATTGACCACATCATCAACTTCTATCTCGTGGTTGTCAAAGACCTATATCGAATTCTTTCAAGGTTGCTTCTCAGGGAGAAATTTCAAAAATTTTGTGTGCTGATTCTTCCTACATCTTGATCTTGGCTATGTGCTTTGACCTTCTTATTCTAAACCATTATAAAACTCAAGGACGAGTTTTTACCAAACGGGGGAGAATGATGTGGATGAAGAACGGGAATTTGTCTAATATTAGGATTCTAGGATTTATTTTAATATTTGGAAACCTAAGGTATTTTGATATTCTTACGTAATTTTCGTAGGTTTATTTATAGGCTATTGTAGATAAGTCAAAATAAAGATATTTAGGAGTATTTACATAACATTGAGTTTCCTATTATATGCAGGTTCGGTTAGATAGTTTCCTAATAGTATTCTAAGTGTATAAGCTATTAAAAATAGAATATTTGTCTTAGATGATTATTATCTATTATCTATCATACACTATTCAACATTGAATGAATATTGATTTGAGAATAGAGATGCCAATCCCTTTCTTCCCACCTCCTCTCTAAATTTCTCCCTTCCTCCCCTTTTCTCTACCCAATCTCACTTTGTGATCTTGTTTATCTTTTAGTTTCCTTATTGTTTTAGGTCTTTTGTATTTAAACTCCCTATTATGCATTAGGGAGTTAGACTTGAATAAAATCAAATTGAATTTTAAGAAATATTTGTGTGTGCGTTTCCCGTTGTAGGAATTGCTCTCAGAGCGTTCTACATAAAATTTTATATCAGAGCCACTTGATCCTCACCGCTGCTAGTTTTCTCTTTGCTTCTTATTCTTTGATTCCACATCAGCGCCCCCCCCCCCCAAAAAAAGAAATTGTCTCAAACCCTAATCCACGTGCACCCAGCCATCAATTCCACCTCCAATACACCACCAGATTGCTCACTGAAACCATAATGGGAACACCACCTTCATCTTTCCGAGCGTCAACCGAAGGCAACGCTGATACACTTTTAGAACTACCAAGCGATTTACACGCAAAGGCAACTCAGCAAGCTGCTGCACAAAGGAAGTTATCCTAACAGACATCCACCAATTCATTTGCATACCCACATATAGCAAACGCACTAGCTGGACCCATTGTTCGCAAGAATAATATAAAGCAACTTTCAACTTATGTCTTCCTTTTCAAGCTCCATAATGTCCTGTTTCTCATCCTCAACCCCTCGCCTGCAATCTGACTTCCCCTTCGCATTTGGTGCTTTCTCTATCGTCCCCATTACTGCCCAGTGATATCCTCCTCTTGCTTCATAAGCCCAACCTCTTGGTGACATATTTTGCCACATTACATTCCCTATAAATCTCCAAATCAGCAGCGCAACTTTCAAGGCAGATACCTCCATACGGAATTTCTCTTGATTTTGTCCAAATCCTTAGCAAACTTGAGCCCAAAAGATCACTTCAACAGTACCACTCATGTGGAGTTGTAAACAAAAAACATGAAATAAGTGGAAAAAATTGCCAGGTCACTCTTCAAGAAAGTTACCTTATGCCTAGACAGGAAACTTAATTTCCAGCCAACTACTCTCCAGGAATCTCTCAAACTGGTTTGAACGCAATTAAAGCAATTCCCACAAAGACAGGGGATACACAGATCCGAGCAAGTAACACGAAATCCCCCACCTAATTGCAAGTTGTAATCATTCTAGTCTAAATTTCCCCCATCACATTTGGGGAGGGGGGGTGTTATACCGTTATAGCCAAACAGACCACCTAAGATTATACGACATGATGTCCAAAAAATTTAGAAATCAAATAGCGAACTGCCAAACAAAGGATAGTAAAGAACTAAATATTACCTAAATGCTCTCAAATACCCTTATTTTGACACTTGTAAAATGGCACACAAATATACCTTTGAAAATATCTCAAAATTCTCAAAATACAAAGACTCCCAATATTAGAATATCTCAAAGATGCCTCCTCTTCTGAATATTTCCTTTACTCTTCATCTGCATAAAGAGTTTTTCTTCTTTTTTTTTACAAAAAACAATTTGAGTGTGTTTGTGTTTTTCGCACGTGTGGGGCGGATTAGGGAATCAGTTGTTTGGGGGAGGTGGGTGGGGGAAGGGGCCTTCTATATTTGTCAAAACAAAAATTGTGGAAATGCCACAGCATTATTCAGCTTGTTCTACAACAGCCAAAAAGGGTATTGATCTGATATCTCTAGCACAACCCCATTACAAACTTACGAAAAGAGGAGTCGGCATGATCAATGCTAAGCTTCTAGCTCACTTAACCCAACATCAACCAAGATTGCCAAAAATGCAATATAAGTTGATAAAATTTTGACCTCAGTCCCAAGTGACTGTTCCCAATTCAGAAACAAAGCTAATTTGCTTGATCAATGTTGACACTTGATAGCATGTCCTTGACAAGATTATTGGATAAACAAATAGTAGGTTGGAGTGCACCCCAGAGCTAGGATGGCCCAATTCCACCCCAATATCCACCAACCTTTCGTTTTTTGCTTGACCAGAAATATACAGGCCTGACCCTGATTCGAAGGACCTGCTTGAGTGGCCTACACAATCTGTTTTTTTTTTTTTTTTTTTTTTGGTAAGTAATCAATAGGTATATTAAAAGGACACCAAGGGGATGTCACCCATATACAAAAAGGGCAAATACAAAAACATTATGCCCTTATGCTCTCATCCATAATGCAATCGACAAAAGCCAAAAAATTTACACTTCTGTTACCACAAAGCCCGGCACTCCAGCTATACAACAACCTCAAAAAATAAAGCTTAAACTCTTGAAACGACCCGGCTATATCGTCAAAGATACGACGATTTCTCTCCTTCCATGTCGTCCACCAAATAGCCAAAGGCACCATGTTCCAAACTTCGAGGACCCAACTCTTCTGCATCCTTCTCTTCCAAGCTACCACCACGTCTCTAACATTAGAAGGTTGCACCCAACTAACCCCCATAAGAGAGAGAGCTAAATCCCAAAGAGCGGAAGCCCAATCTGTTCCTCTTTAAAAGTTGTAAAGCTAAAGATTGGAGTTCCAGCAAGACATAGGGGAGAGGTTTGCCAAAAAACTTTCTATCTGGATGCAAAATGGTTTCACAAAGACAATAGATATTACTACACAAGTGGATGTGGCAATCTCGCAACATCATTTCATTGACAACAAAATTGAAACTCCCAGAAAGAAAAAGTATTTTAATTGTGAGGAATTACCAAGCTGCATGGTTGGCAATCCATGTTATCCCAAGGCAAAGAGATTGAGATCTTGACAAAGTTAACATCCCATATCATTCTCTGTCGGCCTGACAGAACACACCTGCCAAAAAATGTCCAATTAATCTCATCTAGCAAGGCGTAACTCTTTGCTCACGTGGCACATAAAATCATAACTCTTTGTTACCATATGAGCATCACATTTGTGCTCAACAAAGCATTCTAGAGTGCAAAGGTAGTAGCTGAAGCTGCACTAAATGATATTAACCGCAAACAACCACCACCCAATGTGAATCCAGCCAGACTGCCAGAGCACAGTTGGGAGAGATCCAATTACGAAGCATTATCCATGACAAAAAGAGGTTGTAACTTGAGATTCATTAAGAACTTTTGACACCATTTGATGGATTTGAAAATCGTTAAAAAGTCATCAAGAAAAAGCTAAAAAGGAACTAAAAAGAAGCAGCATTAGAATACATAAACAGTAGTAATATCAAAGCACAGGATCAACAGGAAATAGCACTACAAGAAGTCAACACTTGTACAACAAATATGGCAAAGTAATGGACACAGAAGGGCTGGTTAAGCCAGTAAATCCAGAGTACTGATTAAACGAGTAAACGGAGTACTTGAGTAAGACAACATAAATTATGCATGTGATGTGAACCCAAGGATAACAATCAAGTACATGCAATTTTGACAGCAAAGAAATATCCTTCAAGATTTCAAGCTCTAGTGCTCTAATTTTTGAGAACTTTGTATAGCTGGATTCAAGTCTTATGGTAAAAATGCGGCTTTTTGGGACTGTGCAATTAATCTTAATCATGAGAGCCTACGGCCATAATGTTTTTGGTAATTACCCCTTTTGTACATGGCTGGCATCCCTTTGGTCTCTGATTAATATATATTTTGATTACTCATCGGCTCATCCAAAAAAAGGAACAGACCAGCTGACCAGGAGCTAAAATGAGGCAATCAAGCGACTAATGATCAATAAGAGATTAATAACTTCCATAAATAACGTCTGCCACCCTAGTCTGATACTGTTAAAAACTCCTATTGAGGGACGTGTCCAACGAAAAACATTAATCACCACATAACAAATGGTACACTGCACATCAGAGTTGTGCACCAAGTGCACACACTAACTTTGACGAGGGCAATCAAGGACAGCCATGGATTCAAAATGCTGTTTTGGTTGTGGTCATCATAACAGTTGCAACGCTGCAGAATAGCTGTAATGTGGCAATTATATAGCATATTGCGGTTGTGAACTTGTGATGGATCCTAAATGCAGTTTCGGTCATGATTGCAATAATAAATGTTGTATCCCAGAATTGCCCCAATGCCCTAGTCACATTGCAAATCACAATTGTTGCAGAGTGCAGAGTGAAAATCCAGTTCGATCAACATCGAAAACTGTCGGATGTGAGCCCTTCGTCACCTTGTTTTCAATTCATGGGTACAAATGCAACCCTCACTTAATGACAATGGGGTCATAATTGAATAAGCCCATTTCATGTCATGTTGCGTCAAACTAATCTCCACCAACGTTTCATAAATCAAGAGTTCAAGTAGTCCATGCATTTATGCAACAGATCAAACAAAAGCTTGGCATCTAGGGTATAAGAACTCACTCTTTTTTAGAAAGTAGCCGAGATCTAACATCTTCTATGTCATTCAATGACATAAGGACCTGTGATAGAGCATAACTATTATTATGTTCCATGCATGTTGAGTAAAAGATTGCATAAAGAGTTATAACCATTCAGCAGCATGTTAACATTGTAGCACAAACCTTAAGAAATGAAAGCCACAGCATGTCTCCAAAACTATAGAAGAAAGGTTTTAAAAACACTGAGGCCTTATGCAGACAAATTAAGGACTTTGATTAACGAAAGAAAAAAGTGCTCAAGGCAACTCAGTGTCGAAGCTTCTTCCCCCTGGTGATTAGTTCATGCACATGAAAGGAAAGAAAGGTTGGCCCTTCAGGACCAAGCTTCCTCCAACATGATTTTATGTTTTCCTTTGAAGGTAATTGTATAGTTGCATTTAGTTCCTCGAAACCATATTTGCATTTCCTTGATAGAATTAAATAATTAATTTTCTTGATGATAAGACCCCCCTCCCCGTGTTCTTTCCCTCATCCTACAGGGACACCCCATGGTGTCATCCTTAGTTTAAAAAAGTGCGCCTCATTGTGATGCATGCACCTTTACCTCACGCCTCCTACGACTAAGGAGTCACCTTGATGAAATCATTCATAACCTACTAACACCCCCCGAACCCCACCCCCCCAAATAAAAAAAGCAACAAAGAAGAAAAGAAATTCACTTTTACAAAAAGGAAAATGTTAATACACAAAAAAAAACAAACATAATTATAGAGAAGATGCAAAAACCTTGTCTAACAAAGTGCAGATCTATTGATGCCCTCTCGAAAAAACAAAAGCAATGGCTAATATACTCCTTTTGGCCACGCACGAAAGGAAAACCAAAACGAAGTAAAACGGACCAACAACTAAGAGAAAGCTCCTTGTCTATAGCTTAGAAAGAAGGGGAAAAATAGCTACCAACCAACGAAATGCATTCTACACCAACCTCATGGTTCCATTGAAAACTAGTGGGCATATAATCAGAAGAATACCCCACTTCTCCTTTTCTTTGGGGACTCTCCAAAAGACTCAAGAAATAGATTTGGAAGCTTAATGCATCAGCTTATATCCGCTAATGAGAACAAGACTTTTGATTAAGGGGCCCCACAAGGAAAATTAGTTTAGATTGAGGCAAAACTTTCAAGCTTTACAAAAATTACTAGTATGGTATATTTGTCACTTACTAGTTTTTGGCTTTCTTTTTTCCTGAGGATTAGTAAACAAAATATATACTAATAAAGACACAAAGGGCCCATTCACAAAAGGGGGCAAATACAAAAATCATCATGCCCACAAGTTTTCATGCATGGTATTACCTACAAAATCCAAATGAGACACCTTTCTCCACAATTGAACACCTTGCTCTAGCTATACAATATTCGCATAAGAATTAAGCTTGAAATCCTGGAAGGACAAAGCTTTGCCCTCGCAAATCTTTCACTTCCTTTGCTTCCACTTACACCACCAAATGGCCAAATGAATCTTCCAAGAAACCAACTCTTCTATGTGCATTTTCTCCACACTAGCTATGCATCTTTGACATAAAAGCAACATAACAAATTTCACTTCCACAAAATGAGGCCCAACACATCCACGTAGTTACCATGTAGCCTCATTGCTTCTTATATAATCAATTTGACTTGGGAACTTTGTTCTAAAAAGGCTTGAAAAGGTGTAGGGCATACGTAGTTCAGTTCTAATGACCGCCTCTGGGTCAACACGACCTTTCTGTTCCCCGACTATGGTCTAAAAACCTACTTGAGGTAGTATATGGCTCGGTGTTACACCCTCCGGGCATGCGACCCATATAGGCTGATTATTCCCTTCCTTAAATTTGCATAACAAGGAATTAATCTATCGAGGGATAAATAATCCGAGCAGGTAGCTCGTGGAGGAAGTATTGTAGTTATTTGTAGTGTCATATTTCTAGGTTGCTTGACTTTTGTATTCCTCAATTGGCATGACAACACAAGCAGAACCTAACGAAATTTTTCTTGAAAAAAATACCCTATTTTTACAATATTCCTAAGCTTGGTAGGGTTTAACTCACTCTTCATCAGCCTCAAAGGACTCCCTAGAAGGAGCTTCGACGATCTAACATACCTCTTAGGGGAGAGGAGTATTACATTCGCTGGAAGATTGAACCCAACTAAACCCCACCAAGGACAAAGTCAAATTCCAAAGCAAGGAAACCCAACGACAATGAACAAAGAGGTGACCAACAAATTCATTTTCCTCTTGCCCATATTGAGCCCCTACTTGCTAAATCAAACACCTTTTCTGCCTTTTTTGACTTTTCCTACGAACAATGATTAGTAATGGTATATTTATCACTTGTTGTCTCCTTCAGTCGAACCTTTGCTTTTCTTTTAACAAAATTTCCTGAATCTGCCAAAATTATGGTTCTCTTGAAATCAACCTGTTTAGATAAGGTAGACTAGATTGGGTCTTCCCAGCCTAGGTGTGATCTACACTAGGTTGTGTTGTTCTGTTGTTTGAGGGCAGAACTCTCACTATACAGCCTAACCAAACTCCTAAGGATGAAATTACCTTTTTATGAGGATTTTCAAAGCTCGCAACTCTTTTGCTACTTAATATCATTCCAAACTGTTCTACAAACTCCTTTAGCATCTTTTATAATACAACAGAAGCTCTAACATTGCAAGTGACATGTTGTTTTAACCCCTGAACAGGATTACAGTGTTTCTGGTCAAACCAACTCTGAATAGCAGCCATAGGCGATCCAAGGACTACAGTATTACCCATGACCCCACTAAACCTCCCATTCCTCTTGGCACTTAACCATAATGTCCGGTCATCTCATTCTTTCAAGGTTCAGAAATATTCATCACCCTCAACATTGGATGCATTCTTGGGGGCAATGTTTACAGTTTCATGCCAAGAAGTTATTTCACCAGTGCTCTACAGGAAGAGCAGAGGTTATTTTGCTTCCCTTTGGAGAGGAAGGTGGGGGTTCAGGGTATGAAGCATTTAACGAGTCTAAAGAAAAACACAAACGCCAAGAAGTTGTTTCGCCATTGCTCTACAGGAAGGGCGGAGATTTTCATTTTCTTTTATTCAGAGTATGAAGCATATGAATGAGTCTAAAGAAAGTCACATATTGGATGACCAAGCAGATACACCACATATCATAGGCTAAGCCAACAGAAACTTGAAGAAGATGAAAAGGTGCAATACAGAGTACAGACTGCATCGTCTTTTCAAGTAAAATTTGACCACCCTCTCCAAAGATTTAGAAGAGACTTGGGCATACAGTATACAAAAACAGAAACTTGAAGATGTTGACAAGGTGCAGTAAAGACTGTCCATCGTTTTTTCAACTAAAATTAGACCACCCTCTCCAAAGACTTAGAAGAAACTTGGGTATACAGTACACAACAAGTAGACCAGGCAAAGAGTGGTTTTGATCTGGTCAATATTCAGGTCAAATCACATTTCTAGCTGGGTGATTTTTGGTTCAGGTCAACTGGTGTTTCGTCCAATAAGCTTCTCTTGTAAAAAGCAACTTCATAAAAAATTCTGGGTCGATTCGGGTTTCAAGCCCAGTTTTGGATGAGACAGTTCGGGTGTTGGGTCGGATATGGGTTCAGTTCAGATTTCAGGTCTCATGTCATTTTTTCCTGGACTATATACAATAACAAATTCAACTCTCTGCAACTCTCAGGTGCATCTGCTTCAAATGCAGGATTTTCACGCATCTTTGGTTAGAAAAGAGGGCTTCAATTTTCACAAATCAAGCTCTTCTATTTGTGGATCTGAGCTTACGGGTCCAGCTGTGCCACAATGGTTACTCCCACCAAGTCTTTCAAAAAATCATTAGAAAAAGAAAAACAATTGATGGAAGCCCCATCTGCATGAGTAGCTTCTGTTTCACTTAAACATGCATGAACATTTCTTGCATTCCTATTGTCTTACATCTTTAATGACTAGTCTAGTTCTACACCACCTCAAAGAGAAATTGGATAAAGGTATGAAGGTATCATCAACAAAGTAAACCAATTGCAGATGCAGCAAAAGCAAAACAAAAGGTAAAATTGGGGGGGGGGGGCTAATCGTATACCCTCTGCTGTAGAGATTTGTGGGACTCAATAACCCTGTAAAATTCCATCAGTTGAAGAAGGAACATCAAATCGCAATAAATTTCAATTGGCTGAATGATAACCTGACCAAATAAAGCAAAAATCCCAGAGTCAGAACGCTGAGTAATCGCTTTCGCCTACATGGAAATGGTGAGGAAAATTAACAACATATCACTCAAACTGCAAACTACCCTGACTATCAATTCTGCTGTCCGATTCTCAGGCGAAACATCTACTTGGATGCTTGTGGAAGGTTTACCACTCAGCAATTCACCCTTTTCAGAAGCTCCCTGCAATTAAGACCATAAGAAATTCACAAGTGATAAAATTTAGCTTGCACAGGTAGTCATTGAGGTTTCCCGTGCTCCATGTGTTCAATAATCCAAGTGCTAGTGCCAATAAAATACAAAGTTGTCTTTTGAGCAGAAAGCAATGAACAAAATGATAAAATAGACTGGTTCCCAAAAAGATGAGTCATTCATTTCAAGAGACATAGTCCAGTCCAGGTCAAGATAGAAATGAAGTACTATCTCTCATGAATAGAATCCACCAATAAAACATGCTTAAGCCTCTAGAGATACAAACAAGGACCATAGAACTTACAAATTCATACACAACTTGTCATCTTTTCAAGGGAACAGATAGGTGGACCCCCCATGCAATAACTATGTTGTTTGTGGAGAACATGTAACAGACACAAGATTCCTAGGCAGCATATTTCCAATTTGTCAAGGAAAAACATGGTCTAAATGTGAGCCTAAAGATTTCAGATGTACAAAAGTCATTGTTGGTCAGATAGCTGCTACAGATAAATGAACAAGAAAATTTTAAAATGTCTCCACAGGATAAATCTAAAAAAAGCTCATTTTTTAATCTGTATGTACATATATTAAGCACATATTTAATTAATTCTCAAATTTACAGCAACTGATTGTATTTACCAACAAATGGACAACACACTGATTCTAGCAAAGGCAACTAGAATACTAGACCTAGAAAGGAACATTGAGGCAAATAGAGGTAGTAAACGCCTGGCTCAAACTCTAAACCCACCCCCCCCCCCCCAAAAAAGCATCCCCAGCCAAAGGGGGGGAGGCATAAACATACATATTACATAGGGGGGGCGGGGGGTGGAGACAGAGACAGAGAGGAAAGAAGAGAAATTATTTTGGATGATTGGACCTTACAATCACAATTTTATTTTTGCGGATACGTAATCAGTGGTATTAAAAAGACACCAAGGGGATGTCACCCATGTACAAAAGGGGCAAATATAAAAACAATATGTCATCAAGCTCTCACCCATACTACAATCTACAAAAAGCAAAAAATTCAAATTTTTGTTACCATTAAGACCAACACTCCAGCTATGCAACATTCTCAAGTAGAGCTTAAAATCTTGAAAGGACTCTGTCCTCAAAAGTACATTGATTTCTATACTTCCAAGTACCCCACCAAATAGCCAAAGGAACCAAATTTCAAACTCCAAGAACCCAACTCTTCCACATTCTTCTCCTCCCAAGCCAACACAACATCTTTCACATTATATGGTTTAACCCAACTGACCCCCATTAGAGAGAGATAAATCCCAAGGCAAAGAAACCCACAGACTATGCGCAACAAGATGATCCACATATTCTTCCTCCTCCAAACACATAGAGTGCCTACTTGGACTGCTAGAACTTCTTATTTTGAGCATGTCCTCCATGGGAATCTTACCTTTGGTGGCCGCCCAAGCAAAGAAACAACGTTATGAATGAGATTTAGATTTCCAAATCGAATTGGTCGCAAAATCCAAGCCATCTGATGCTTCAAATTGTAGAACAAAAACTCCTAACAGTAAAAGACGCCTTAGCGTCAAGTGGCCACACAATCTCATCATTTCCGTGGGATGGAACCTCCTCATCACCAAAATGCCACCATTCCACACCAAACATCATGCCAAAATAACACCCTTGAGCCATCCTACACCTCGAAATGCACTCAAGATTTGAAGCGCTCTAGACCTGCCAAAATTAATTTCCAGCAGCCCTGATCACATTTTTCCACATAGCATCATTCTCCTTCGCAAACCTTCCGAGCCTCTTAGTCTTCAAACCTTCATTCATCTCATGAAGAGGTCTTATGTCAAGCCCTCCCTCTTGTTTAGGATGATAGACTTCATTCCAATTGACCCAATGCAGACCATTACCATTATCATTGCAATTCCAAAGAAAGTCTCTCATGATTTCCTCTAAACAGCTAGCATTGCTAGTCTGGAAAGGTCAATACAAACATGAAGTTGAAAGGCAGCCTCCACAAGTGCTTTTAAAAGGGTCAATCTACCCCTCTACACAAAGGCTTAGATTTCCACCCCCTCTAGACAAAAGTTTAGTTTTTCACCCCGCCCATCTCTTATGAAACCTCTTAACAACTGGGTCACAAACCAACTGTGCTCTTATAAGAAGCACCGAGAGAAAGACCAAGATAAGAAGATGGTAGATAATCAACTCCACAACCAAAGAAACGAGCCAAGAGATGAACATGAGGCACCTCACCAATGGGAACGAGTGCACTTTAACATGAGGCACCTCACCAATGGGAACGAGTGCACTTTTAGAGAAGTTGACCCCTAGTCCAGACTGAGCTTCAAAAAGCAAACGGATGCATATCAAATAACCCAAATTACTTTTATCCAACTTGCAAAAACATAAGGGTATCATCGGCAAAGAGCAAATGGGATATCAACAAACCCTCTGAACGGAGTTACTAATATAGTTAGCAATACAACAGCCATCTAAGTAACCCTCCTCAACTCCTTTATTCACCAATTTGCCAACAGTCTCCACAACCAAAATGAACAACAAAGGTGACAAATGGTCACCTTGCCTCAAACCTCTTGAAGTAGAGAAAAAACATGAGGCTTTACCATTGATCAAGATAAAGAAGCGCATAGTGGAAATACAAAAGATATCCAATTCCTCCACTTGCTACAAAAGTCCATCTATTCAAGAGTATCCAAAAGGAAACTCCAAGAGACATGACTATAAGCCTCCTCAAAGAATACCTGGTTGTCCAGATTTGATATAAGGATTAATGCACTATATCGGCAAGAACTTTATACACTCCCCACTAAGCTAATGGGCCTAAAATTCTTAATGTCATCTGCTTCGGCCACTCTGGGAATCAAGCTAATAAAAGTAGCATTTAAACTTTTCTCAAAAATGCCTTTCTTATGAAAGTCGGCAAAAAATCCCCCTTAACAATATTCCAACAATGCAGGAAGGCGGCTATATTTGAAACCATCTAGCCCTCCAACTTTCTCTTTGCCTAAATCATTGATGGCACTCCAAACATAATCCTCGGTGAAATCTTTTTCAAGTTCCTTGGCATCATCAAGACTAATAGAGGCTAAAGAAATACCATCAAGAAAAAGCCTAGATGGTTTATCTTCATGATAAAGATTTTCTTAGAAGTGACAAATTACACTTTCCAACCCAAAATCAACATGGGTCACACCATCCACTTTAAATTTGTGAACGACATTGAACTGCCTTCTCCTATTTGCCACCTAGTGGAAGGATTTGGTGTTACGATCTCCATACTCAATCCAGTGTTGCTTTGCTCTTTGTCGCCCGTAAATATCAATGGAGGTACGCACCAAAGAGAGTTGTTTCTTAACTTCCAATCTTTCAACAGCATCCGCCAAAATGAGGGATTGTTAGTGCTCCTTCTCATCCCAAGACTTCACCCTATCCACCAAATTTGCCATCTTAAGCTCCGAATGGCCAAAAACATCCTTGTCCACTCTTTAAGTTTGGCCTTAGATTATAACTTGTATTGACCAAACCTAATCCTTTTCATTTATAGATATAGGTTTCGCAGCAAGAATGTACCAAAAAATCCTACGGTACCATAATCTATGATGCCTATAGCATAGATATGCATTGAAACTCTAGAGTGGAAGATATGAAAAAATTTAGCATTATAATGGCACTTTTTCTTCTTTGTTTAGTTCATTTCCAACTGTTCTTTAGTATTTTCAGTCAGGGTTTTCTCAGGTAGTATTAGCATCACTTATTCTTTTCATAATATAATGCTTAGTATTAAGAATCTTTTGGGTTGAAGTTGTAACTGGGTATTGTTTGAATTAAAGATCTAAAAATTACGAAAGTTTCTCAAACAATTATTTCAAATTGTGCCTTCCCATACACAAAATGATAACTCCCCCTATCCATGTCCAGATTTGGAAAATGTTCCTGTGCCCTAAATCTAGAACTTGATAGTCTGACACTGGGCACTAGATGTGTCCAACACCTTATGCCCAAGATCTTGTAACACAGACCAGACTCAACAGTTAGGATCATATCCATGAGATATTGAAGGACTCAAAGAACCTAATTGCAACGGAACAAAACTTCATTTGATATAATTGATAGAAGGAAAAGAATCTTCACTTGAAATTTAAAAAAAAAAAAAACCTTCATCTGGAATAAGTTGTAAAAGTTACCCCTTAAGTTCACAACAAATTGACTTTCAAGACTTTATTCATAACAGAGGGTGAGGAGTAATAAGTTGCAGCCTGCAACTTTTGACACTCATGTATTTTGTGGAAAGGCCTTGTTGGGCCTCAAAGCCAAGAAACACCCCATCCCTTCACCTCCGACACCCCCCCCAAACAAAAAAAATTAAAAAAAAATATATTGAGGACTCCTAAAACCCCATCGAAAACCAGAAACGGCAAAACTTGGTAACCAAGGGCTTTCAATTAGCACAAAATCCTTGAACACCTTTTTCTCCCGCAAGTCGTATCAAAGCACAAGAATCAAGCAAAAGTGCCAATCAATGAACCCCCCCTAGCTTGCTACCATCAAATTCTCTAAATGTTTGAGAAATCGGAGCTTTACTTCAATAATCATGTTAGGTTGGGATAGGAGCAATGGACCACTATAAAGAGAGAGATAAACAATAGAAAACCCTTTTCCAATATAACATATGGAAATACTCCAGCAAAAAGCAATGAAGGAAAGTTTTCCATTCATTTTTACCTCCCCAGAATCAAACCTTGCAAGCATCAAGAGAGAAACAATTGCCGATAAGAAAGGGGAATAATGGGGAATGAGTCAAACTCAAACTAATAACCCCTACTGCAAAAAACAGGCCTCCTTTCATCCATTAAGCATTTAGATACCATCTCAATCCATAAAATAAACTAATCTAGCATAGCCAGCTGTCTCAAAGGTAAGACGGAACTAGTCCCAGGAATTACAAACTCCTGCACTAGCAAAACTTCAATCACCTAAACAACAACCCGTTGGCTCAGGCCGTGCACAGGGGGCTCGATGGGATAGCAAACTCCTCCCCCGGGGGGGGGGGGGGGGGGGGGAAAAAATAAGAACCCTAACATGGACGGAAAAAACTCACTTATTCCTTGAAATTGGACCTAAAGAATTTATCTCAATACTGAAGGTCACCTAAACGACCAGATGCAAAGTAAGAAACTAAAGTTCAATCACAATTGACAATTACCTGTTGTATCTAAAAAACCTTATTTCCAACAACTAAAAATGCTAGCTATTTAAAAGCAACCTTCACACCAATACGTTTTTTATATAGTAACCAAAGATGCATTAGAAAGACACCAAAGGGGTGCGGGGTGCCGCCCATCTCCAAAAGGGGCCAATTACAAAAATCATTAAGCCCTTAAGCTCTCATGCATGACATTATCTACAAAATCCAAAAACTCAAATTTTTCCCATCATTAAGCTCAAGAGTCCAACTATACAAGAGTCTCAAAAAGTAGAGCTTGAAATTTTGATAGGACAAGGCCTTATCCTGAAAAATCCGACGACTCCTTTCCTCCAAGTACGCCACTGAATGGTCAAAGGAATTGTCTTCCAAACACAAGAAACCCAACTATTCTTCATTCTTCTTCTCCAAACCACCACCACATCCTTTATTGATGATGTTTGCACCCAACTAACTCCAACCAGGGAGAGAGATAATTGCCAAAGAGACGAAGCCCAACAACAATGGATAAGGAGATGATTCGCCATTTCCTCCTCCTCAAGGAACATAAAACACCTATTACGCCCGTTGAAATTTCTTCATTTAAGCCTATCGTCTGTGCGGATCATTCCTTTAATAGCCGCACAAGCAAAGTACACTTTTATAGGTTCTTTGGACTTCCAAATGGCATGAACGGAAAATCGATAGCATTCCCACCATCATCAAGCTTTTGATAGAAACTTTTGATGGTGGAAGAACTTTTAAGGTCACATGGCCAAGCAATCATATCAATACCCTCTGGTAATACATTCATCTTGGCCAGAGTTGTCAAAACATCACAAACAGTATCCTCTTCCTAATAATTGGGGATTCTTGAAAAAGAAATGATCTAATGGCTTTGGTCACCCTTCCAATAGAACACATGACGCATGGTAGCATATGCCACGGAGGTCTTATGGCTAGCCTGCCCTGTTGCTTGTAACAACAAACTTCTCTCCAACTAACCCAATGGAAACCACTACTAGTTTCATTGTTAGACCAAAGAAAACCCCTCATAATTTTCTCCAAACAATTGGCGATGCTGCTGGAATAGTGAACAAGGACGTGAAATAAATAGGGAGACTCCATAAGTACTCTTCAGTAGAGTCAACCTACCTCCTTTGGACAAAAGCTTTGATTTCCACACCGCCAATTTCTTTATGGACCTTTCTGGGTCCCACATTACTTTACTCTTGAAATCTGCACCAAGGGGGGGGCCTAACTAAGACAATGGGAGGTAATCAATTCCGTAACCAAAGAACTGAGCCAAGTGTTGAAGATCAGGAACCTCACTAATAGGAATGAGAACACTTTTTGAAAATTCACTCTAGACTAGACATAGCTTCAAATAATAGAAGGATGAATCTCAAGTAACCAAGATTACTCTCAATAGGTTTATAAAAGATCAAGGTGTCATCCGCGAAGAGAAGGTGAGACAAGGGAAAATTGTTACCAATCCAAAAACCTTCCAGAAAACCCACTTCGTTAGCTTTATCCACAAGTCTACTCAAAGTTTCCATCGCCAAAATGAACAACAAAGGGGAAAGAGCGCCCCTTGGCAAAGCCCTCTCCAACTAGAAAAGAAACATATGGCTTCACTATTGATCAAGACCGAAAAGCGGACAGTAAAAATACAAAAGAACACCCATCTCCACTTGCTAGGGAAACCCATTTTTTCAAGAATAGCCATGAGGAAGTCCCAAGAAACATGATCAAAAACCTTCCCAATATCGAACTTACAAAGAACTTTTAAATGCTTCAATTTGAGATACGAGCCGATGCACTCATTAGCAATCAGAGATGTTATTTGGTACTAAATTGTCGCATTTTTGAAACCTCTCTCGCCTAATTTTAGCTAGCAAAATAATAAAATTTTAGGATTTTCACTAGTTTTATTTAACTTTTGCAGGTAATAAGTTCCACCGAGCAAGTGCCGCGAAAGGGCTGAGAAGGAGCAAGGAAGTGAGCAAGAAGGTGAAGGACCCAAGAAAGAAGGTGTAGGTAATAAGTCCGCTGCTAAATGCTTCAATTTAAGATACAAGTCGATGCACTCGCTAGCAATCAGAGATGCATCCAGAATTCGGCAGCCTACAATGAAAGCATGTTGACTTGGACCAACAATTTGCCAATGACTTTTCTCAGTCTTAAGTCAAGGACTTTAGCTAAAGATTTGTATACACCTTCCTCTAAGCTAATGGGCCTAAATTGCTAGATGTCATCTGCCCTGGCCACTTTGGGAAGCAAGATTAATAAAAGTGGCACTAAGACTTTTATCAAAAACACCATTCCTACGAAAATCAGCAAACAGTCCCATAATCTCCCCCTTAATCAAACTCAAACAGTGTTGGAAGAATGCCATGTTGAAGCCATCGAGCCCTGGAGCTTTATCCTTACCTAAGTCATTGATTGCCTCCCAAACTTCCTCGAAAAAATCTTTTTCAAGTTCCACGGCATCATCAAGATCGATAGAATAATAAATGATCCCCTCTAGAAAAGGCCGACATGGATGATCTTCAGTATAAAGGTCAGCCTAGAACTGAACAATCGCCTCTTTAATTGAAGAAGACTCAATGTGGAGCTCTCCATCCGCCTTAATTTTGTGAATGGCATTGTATTTTCTTCTGTTGTTAGCCACCTTGAACCTTCACACCAACACTGATTGCTTGCACATCCTATCTCCGAGCACGTCATGTGAATAACTTAATTGGCTTCCATTTAGCCACATCTCACCAGTCCAATTCCTACGGCATACCACGCACTACTACAAGCTAGAACCCTTCCCCTTGTCAATTATGATTCATGATGCCGATAAGCTTAGCCAGATTGGCAGGATTACCATACTGTATATGATGCCAGACGATTACATCACAGGGTCTGTTCCATCAGAAAGGGGTTCTCGTTACAATTCAGTGCCTGCAGACATCGCGTAATAATACAAGTCCCTATGATTTCTGAAATTACAGGGGACTGCCCTGAGATTCTCTTCATTTGCTTGGGACCATTGAGTAATAACTTTCTTGCAGGGTGGAAAACTAAACCCACAAATCAACTAGAAGGCTCCCTTTGCTCTTATCTCTCTTCACTCAACGTCATCCCCGTGCCTGCTATTATTGCCCAATAAATGACAGTGTCACTGATAAGCTGGACACCGCCCGAGCAGCCCATGTAAACTCCTTGGACAAAGATGACCTTATCAGTTAACTCGCTTTGTTCTCACTCCCCCCTCACACTCCCTGTTGATGATCATTTTGTCTTTCTTATTCCCTGTTGCACTCCCGTATAAATTAATGACTTCAAGTTAATAAAATCTCATTAGACTTAACCACTCAAAAAATAGAATGCCAAATTAGTAATTCTTAAGTGACAGAGACTTGTGTTTTTATCTCACTAGAACTCAAGGCACTAAATGAAATAACTTCACTAGTTGCGCGTTGGGGTGGGGAAGAACAAAGTATTCCTGATTTTAGCAAAAATAAAGAACGAAAACCAATATTTATATTACATAAATCAATATAAGAACTACATAATGTAACAGTACACGCACCTTTTCCATTTGCAAAACTGCCATTTGCTTCGAAGAATTAATGACCTCCACAGACCCCACCTTAGCTATAATAGCTGTTGAATCTTCCCAGACTTTGCACTCAATTTTTGCCGCATTGCAACTCAAGACAGCTATCTCTTGGCCCGCACTACTGAAAAGTCAAAAGAGGCATCATTAGAAGAAAGTTAACTGTTGATTCTTTCCAGACAAAGCATTCACCACTTTTCGCCCAGCAAGGAATACTGAATGCAGAAACTCCAGCGAGGGCGTGCGGGAGTTCCACAGCAAGCAAAGTCTTGCAGTGGACGACATAACATTGAACAAATATCTGGGACAAAAAGGCACCAAATAAAGTCACTACTGAGGTTTCCAACACAAGAATTCCAAGAGCATGCAAAACTAAAATGCCACTAATAGGTTATTGTATGATAATATGAAGTGGTATAAGATTTTAGAAAGAGTTCAAGCTAAGAACGGCACTAACACCAAGTTTGGGGCGGTGGCGGTGGAGAGATGTGGCGGTGGCGTGGAGCCGAAGGATGAAAAAGAGCTCGGTCCGTCAAGTTTGGGGCATGATTCCTTTGGCTATTTGGTGGGCTACTTGGAAGGAGAGGAATCGCCGTATTTTCGAGGATAAGACCTTGGCTCTTCAAGATTTCAAGCTCTATTTTTTGAGGTTGTTGTATAGTTGGTGTATGAGGTTCAGTGACAAAGAGTTAAATTTTTTGGATTTTATTGATTGTATATTGGATGAGAGTTCAAGGAGCTAATGCGCTTGTATTACCCCTTTTGTACATGGGTGACATCCCTTTGGTGTCCTTTTAATATACTTCTATGTTTACTTACCAAAAAAAAAAAAAAAAAGAACGGTGCTAACACCAAGACACAAACATGACACTAACAACACCTCTGAAAAAAGCAGGATACAACAAGTATGATGGATACATATTGATGAAATTATTTCTTTAATTATCATAGAGTTTAATAAATTCCTCATATTGTATGTGCCTCACAACCGCAAATAATAAAGCCCGATGCCACATTAGTATTTGGCATGCATTTGAAAGTGCCCAAGGAGTATCCAAGAGTAACGTGCAGGACACAGATACATGACGTTGTAGAGAGTGTTCACACCTCTTAGGCCTCAAGGAATAAATAAATAAAAAGTTAACAACCACACCAACTTGCAGCACATTCCTGCCGGTTGCACTTGTACATGAATCGTATGCCATAAGCCACCAAGTACAGACCCCAAAACACAAGGGACTATTGCGATCATTGTCTATGAGTCCACAACTGCTCCTTTTCTTTTTCTTTTTTTTTTTCCTTTTTGTTTTTATTATTAACCAAGTCAATGGATGGCTACTACAAGGACACCCACGTTCCCTACAAGGGAAGTGGCCCCAAGAGACGTAGTGAGTTTTTCCCTCTACCCTTATCCCCTTCGGTCCCGTATCGTTCCCCACTGTAGTATCCTCATGAAATATGGGGCCCATAGATGGCCACATTATTTTTTTATTTTTATTTTTTGGTAAGTAATCAAGAGGAATATTAAATGCACACCAAGGGTACGCGACCCATGTACAAAAGGGGCAAATACAAAAACATTATGCCCTTAACCTCTCATCCATAATGCAATCGACAAAAGCCAAAAAAATTAAATTTTTGTTACCATTGAGCCCGACACTCCAACTATACAACAACCTCAAAAAATGGAGCTTAAATTCTTGAAACGACAAGGCTTTGTCCTCAATTCTTGAAATTGGCCACCTTAATTCTTGACTGCCAAACAAAAATTAAAAAGTATACGAAGAGGACACGAAGGGGATGTCACCCATGTACAAAATGAGGCAACTATAACTCTTTATCTCCACTTATTATATATATATTTCTTTGTATGAATCATCAAAAAAATTGTATTATTAAGACATTAAGCGGATGTCACCCATGTCTTCATAACCAATCTGCATCCTCACTCTATAGAACTTCAAATCTCTTCATATGAGCCAGAAAGATGTGATGTATCATGTTGGTATACCACATAGATGACACTCTGCACTTAAGATTGCCATCAAGATTTGGTATTTGTCGAAGCTACAGTCTCATTGCGGGTCTTCGCCCCCCCACCCCCAAAAAAATAATGAGAGAGACAATTTAAACTGAGAAAATGAAGCCTCTATGTCTCGTGTACTGTTGCTTCCTCCCACACACCCGTCTCTGGCTCTCACCCTCAACCATAGATCTTTTTTTTTTTTTTTGGTAAGTAATCATAGAAGTATATTAAAAGGACACCAAGGGGATGTCACCCATGTACAAAAGGGGTAATACAAGCGCATTAGCTCCTTGAACTCTCATCCAATATACAATCAATAAAATCCAAAAAATTTAACTCTTTGTCACTGAACCTCATACACCAACTATACAACAACCTCAAAAAATAGAGCTTGAAATCTTGAAGAGCCAAGGTCTTATCCTCAAAAATACGGCGATTCCTCTCCTTCCAAGTTGCCCACCAAATAGCCAAAGGAATCATGCCCCAAACTTGACGGACCCAGCTCTTTTTCATCCTTCGGCTCCACGCCACCGCCACATCTCTCACATTAGAAGGTTGAACCCAACTAATCCCCATAAGTGAGAGCGATAAAGCCCAAAGCGAGGAGACCCACCGACAATGTACAAGAAGATGATCCGCGGTTTCTTCCTCCTCCAAACACATGGAGCATCTACTTGGACCTCTAAAATTTCTACTCTTAAGCATATCGTCTGTGGGAATCTTGCCTAGAGTAGCAGCCCACGCAAAAAACACACTTTTGTGGGGGCTTTGGACTTCCAAATGGGCTTAGCGGGAAACACACAACCGTCCAAGTCTTCAAAGTGTGCAAAGCAAAAGCTCTTGACAGAAAAGGAACCCCTAGAACCTGTTGGCCACACAATCTCATCATTGCCTTGTTGAAAAACCTTTTTGCCAGCAAGAACGGCTAACAAATTACAAACACTATCCTCTTCCCAATCATTAAGATTCCTAACGAAATTCAAATCCCAGTTGCTAACTTCACCATCCCAAGAGACAACTTCTTTAACCGTGGCATTCTTAAACCGAGCCATCCTAAAAAGATTAGGAAAAAGATTCTTTAAAGGACGGTCTACACACCAAACATCGTGCCAAAAAAATACCCTTGATCCATCCCCCACCTCAAAATGCACTAAAGATTTGAAGCATTCAAGACCGGCTAGGATAGATTTCCAACAACCAACCCCATGAGGGTAAGGACTCCTCTTACTCCACCAACCGAATGCATCTATCCCATATTTTGCCTTAATCACCTTGTTCCACATGGCACCATCCTCTTTAGCAAACCTCCACAGCCATTTGGTCTTCAACGCTTCATTCATAAGACGAAGAGGTCTTATGCCAAGTCCACCCTGCAAACTAGGACGACATACCTCATTCCAATTGACCCAGTGGAGGCTGTTACCATCTTCAATGGAGTTCCAAAGGAAATCTCTCATGATCTTCTCTATCCGACTAGCAATGCTAGTTGGGATAGTGAATAAAGACATGAAGTAGATGGGCAAACTACTCAAAGTGCTCTTCAAAAGAGTCAATCTGCCCCCTCTGGACAGAAGCTTTGACTTCCAGCCTGCCAACTTCTTATGAAACCTCTCGATAATTGGATCCCAAATTCATATGCTCTTATATGGAGCACCAAGAGGAAGCCCAAGATATGAAGAAGGCAGGTAATCAACTCCGCATCTAAAAAAGCGAGCCAGCTCATGAACGTTGGGCACATCACCCACTGGAATGAGTGCACTTTTGGAGAGGTTTACCCTTAGACCCGACATAGCTTCGAACAGAAGAAGGGTGCACCTTAAGTAGCCCAGGTTACTCTCGTTCGGGTTGCAAAAAACGAGAGTGTCGCCGGCAAAGAGCAAGTGGGAAATCAACAACCCCTCGGTGTGAGGATTAGTAAACCCATTTAAGAAACCTTCCTCCCCTGCTTTAATCACCAACCTGCTGAGTGACTCCATAACCAAAATGAATAATAAGGGCGACAACGGGTCACCTTGCCTTAAGCCTCTTGAGCTTGAGAAAAAACCAGAAGCTTCTCCATTAACTAAAATAGAGAAGTGCACAGTAGAAATGCAGGAGATCCATTTCCTCCACTTGTCAGGAAAGCCCATTTTCTCAAGAATAGCCAAGAGGAAACTCCAAGAGACATGGTCGTAAGCTTTCTCAATGTCAAGCTTACAAAGGACACCAGACATCCCTGATCTGATATAAGAGTCAATACATTCATTCGCAATCAAAGCTGCATCTAAAATTTGACGACCAGGAACGAAGGCCTGCTGCGAAGGACCCACAACTTTTCCAACCACTCTCCTCAATCTTGACGCGAGGACTTTTGCAAGAATCTTATAAACACTTCCTACCAAACTAATGGGCCTAAAAGACTTAATATCATCAGCACCAGCCACTTTGGGAATCAAGGTAATAAAGGTGGCATTTAAACTTTTCTCAAACACACCCTTCTTATGAAAATCAGCAAAAAATCCCATAATCTCCCCCTTGATGATAGGCCAACAATGCTGAAAAAAAGCTATATTGAACCCATCTGGTCCTGGAGCTTTCTCAATTCCTAAGTCGGAAATGGCCTTCCACACTTCATCTTCAGTGAAGTCTTTCACAAGATCGCTAGCATCCTCCGGGCTAATAGAGGCAAAAGCGATTCCATCAAAAAAGAACCTAGATGATTGATCTTCATGATACAGGTTCTCATAGAACTTGACAATCGCATTTCTGGCTGAGGCAGCATCAGCATAGGACTCGCCATCAACTTTAATTTGATGAATAGCATTAAACCTTCTTCTCCGATTTGCCACCTGGTGGAAAAATTTGGTATTACGATCACCATCCTCAATCCACTGTTGCTTTGCTCTTTGGCGCCAGAAAATATCAATAGATTTTCGCACCATAGAGAGTTCTTTTTTAACTCCCAATCTTTCAAATCTATCCGCCCAAGAGAGAGAGTGTTGTTGCTCCTTCTCATCTAAACGCTTCACTTTATCCACCAGACTACCCATCTTGAACTCTAAATGGCCAAACACTTCCCTATTCCACTGTTTAAGCTTGGTCTTCAACAAGTTGAGTTTTTTTGCCAAAATGAAACTCGAAGAGCCACTAACGTTCTGAACATCCCAAACAGCTTTCACAAGGTCATCGAATCCACTCGCCTCAAGCCACATATTCTCGAATTTGAAAGGGCGTCTGCCTCCAGAGACTTCCCCAACCCGCAAAAGAATGGGAAAATGGTCTGAAGTAATCTTCGGAAGGGTAACTTGATGGACCCCCTGAAAATGATCTTCCCATTCCGCCGAAAAGAGGAATCTATCGATGCGAGATAACACCGGGACCTCCTCATGACTAGACCAAGTGAAACGAGCCCCTTCTAAAGGAGGGTCAACTAGATTGCACGAATCAATAAAACTAGAGAACTCTCTCATTGTCGAAGAGGACCTACCACCTGAGGATCTCTCTGAAGGGAACCTAATGACATTAAAATCCCCACCCAAGCACCACGGAATGTCCCACGAAGACATGAAGAGCGACAACTCCTCGAAAAAAGCCCGTCGCAAGTTGTCGTCATTAGGCCCATATACCCCAATCAAACCCCACTCAAAATTGTCCTCCAGAGACTTAAACCTACAACACACTGAAAACGACCCAATGCGAGAATCACCGAGTTCCAAGACTTGAGGGTCCCAGATGACAATAATACCTCCTGATCGACCCACTGAAGGTAAGAATAACCACTCAATCGGTCGACGTCCCCACAAACTAATCACTACCTGCCGGCTAACCACCTCCAACTTAGACTCTTGGAGAATACCAACATCAGAAGCAAAAGATCGTAACACCCACTTCACATCCCCCCGCTTGTTTGGGAAATTGAGCCCCCTTACATTCCATGCAATCAACTTAATGGCTGGCCCCATCTGAAAACAGCCTGACCCTGCCACCTTCATCCCCTATACTAGCTTCAACCGATTGTTCCCTTCTCAATCTATTTGCTTCCAACGATGCAAGAAAAGAAAGCAGCTCCGTTTCTCTCCCTTCTATGGCCAGACCCATCTTTTTACAAAAAAAGACCATTCTTTCCAAGACCCAAGCTGCCCCTTCAGTAGCATTCCCTGAGTCAAAAGAACCAGGTGCAGCACCATCCAATTCTTGAGGGTGGGCTTGAGGTAGAGCTTCCTCAAACGTTAAAGACCTTCCCGTCTCTTGCACAATAGGAGAACCCGCCTCAGAAGCGACTAAAATAGCCTTCCGGGACTTCTTCCTACGAGCGTAAACCAGCACACTAGTAGATGGAGAGCACTCTGTAGGATGCAACTCCTCCTCCACCACCTTCAGCGGTGATTCAGGAATCCTTGAGGCGCACGGAGTGGCACACGGAGAGCTATCGTGTGAGTTACACTCCCTCTCCGGTGACAGATCATTCTCCCACATGTCTCTCAACACTTTGAATTGGTTAGCACAGGGAGTCGGAGCCACCAGCAGCTCCTTTGCAACATCCTTCTTATAAGGCATCATCACGTCCATAGCATTGTCGTTGAAGGAGACTTTCTGTTTCAGCGCATCCTTGCTAAGATTGTGATCTTCACCAATCACAGCAGCACACACATCCCAAGAACCACAATTCCTACACTTCCACCCCTTCAAAGGCGAATTCGAAGAGCCACCCGGATGACCTCGCACCACATTAGCAAAAGACCTATCCCTACTCACCGGCACTCTGGAAGGAAACATTCCCTTCCTTGGTGGGGGATGGGGCTTCTTATGACCCTCAATCAACATCTTCTTAAGAATCTTAGTCAGCCTAAACCATCCCTCTGCCTTGGCTCCCTCAGGAAAAATCACTGACCTAACCTGCCCACCGTTGCCGAGCAGAGAAAGGACAATGAATCTAACTTTGGTGTTCTTCCTCAGTTGAAGCAATAGGCACCTCTGACCCCACCTGAGAGATTTGAACCACAATGGTTCTCCCTTTGAGAAACAAAATCTAACCATTTGTACAGCCAACCAGCGAAACTCCTGGGAGCTCAACCTAATAAAGGACCTTTTCCTCCTACTAGCCTCAGAAACCTTAAAAGGAAAAAGGCCTCCATCACCTCCAAACACCTCCAGGACCTTCCCTTCCACTCTCGCAGAGGCATACATGATCAAACAGCAGGCAATGCAGCTTAGCCAGGACAAACAGAAACCCAGAGCAAACAGAAAACCTCCCCTACTACCCAACTGGGAAAAGTACTGGCCGGGGGGAAGGAAGAACCGGAGAGACAGCAGAAAAAGAGTGGTAACCGTGGCTGGCCGGAGACCACAACAACCCCAAAGAGCAAAACAGGAGAAAACTCACCAGTGGAGAAGAGCAGAAAAGTTTCCGGCGAAATTCCGGCGGCCGGAAAATTTTCCGGCGACCGGAAAAAGTCACCGAGCTGGCCGGTGGCGGCAGAAAAGGCCGACGAACCCAATCACTTGACCAGCGAGGACCAGCAGCTCCCCCCCACACACAGAAAGTAGAAAACGGGAAAGCTCCCTTCGAAACCCAGAAAACCGTCGCCCGGCGAAGGGGTGACCGGCGGCTCCCGGAGACCCAAAGTCCACCGGACCTCAGGTACACCTCCGATGACCACTCCAGACACCCAAACTCCACCGGCCAGCTGGGTTATAAGACGACGGCAAGTTCCTGAGTGACCCGATGCAGAGGGAAGAGAGCAGAAGATGACGGGGGTAGAGGCCGAAGAGCATGGAGGTGGTTAGTGGGTGGCCCACCGATGACCGGCGAGTGACGGACGGCGGCTATGATGACCGGCGAGAGGGAGGGAGGCTCGGGATCCAATCGCCAGACCTAAACTTTTCCATTCAAAGAATTTGATAGATCACCCTCAACCATAGATCTTACCAGAAGAATCTTTCTCAAGCAACCAAAAGCCTTTCTCTATCATAGCACTGTCAACCAATTTAGTTGTCTTCTCCCCCCCCCCCCCAAAAAAAACCTACACACACAGACACAGACACAGACACAGGCACGCACACACAAAAATACGCCATAGACAAGCAATGACATCTGATTATTTTGTTTAGGGACAAAATTCCTCACTGCTCCATCTTTAGACGAAAGTTTTCCTGTTGGCTTTTCAGTTAGATCACAAATTGTCACAAACTAGCACAGAGCTCTCCAAAGATCGATAATATCATGCAAAGGATCAGTGCAATAGCCACCGGGAGGGGGATGCCTAACATAATAATGAGTGCTAATGAGTGATGACTGCATCCACCAACACATAGAGCAACTAGAGTCACATCAAGTGGATGACCGCCCACACTTATGGAAGATATAGCAAATGCCACAGCCAAGAACATAGTAAAAACAATACACACACAACAAGCTTTCTTGACAGCAAAGTAATAGCACCACACAATATGATGAGTGGTAAGGGTTGAGACTTGAAAAGAGAATTCAGTCTATCTGCATTAAATTCTTCCATTTTCATTCAATTGGAATGCAGAACAAGTTTAACTGCATGATCAATAACGATAAACTTCATTGATCACACACTATTCATATTGTACAAAAAGACAACTATGAATCGACACAAAAAAACCAGTACATTCAAGGGTTCAAACTACAAACACATATGCCAAATCACATGGTCCAGCAAAAGAATGTGTAGAATCCATACGAACTATTCATGAACAATGATATCTGCTCAATGCTGAAGTTCAATGCAAACAGGAACATGGTGCCACTAGTAGCAAACTGGACAGAAGAAACTGGCTGGAACTTTGTAGCTTCGCAAATATCCTGCATGAATGCACCTCATTAGACCTTAAGTCCTAAAATAAATGAAGTGATTTCTTGATTAACTAGATGCAAAACTTACCTTTATGACTTCATCAGAAACCACACCAGAGAACTGACTAGAATCTTCTGTTCCTCCAGCACCGAGCACACCACGGGACAACCAATTCAACCATCCACGTGCTTTACCAGATGCAGCCTCATCATTTGGTAATTTATCCCCACCCGTAGCACTGCTCTCCATCATCTCAGGGAAAGTTGACTTTAAAGAGTCCTACATGTAACAAAAAAAAAGTTCACCAAATTTGATAGGCTCACATGAGAATACAAGGGAAAATACAATATACTACATTAATTACCACAATATTTGACAGATAGATAGTCTTTGCATAGGTGCATAAAGCTTTATCTTCATAAGCTCATATGAGAATATAGGAGAATAAGCCAATAACACATTAAAAATTTAATAGTCTGTTCTTGTTTATACCTCAAGTTCCCGTTCAGCAATAGCTCGAAACTGCAAGATATCATCTATGTCTGAATCTTTCTCCATCAGCTCCAACTCAAATAGAACATCTTGGTCAAGAGGCTGGAAATGACATATGTTTCATGAAATCAGGTTAACATCCATCCCACATTACTAAAGAATGAATTTTTGTAAACACAAGCTAAAGCCGAAAAAGAAATCCAAAATTCATTTGAAAAAAGTGACATGATGAATGTTATGTAATAAGATACAACTGATCCCACCTCCTTATCACATAGTTGAATATTTCATGTGTTGTGCAACAAGTGCTCAATTGTCACTCTTTACATGAGAAGTTCAACACACATCATTAAGGTCACAACCAATATCAAAGTCTTCCACTACAATGTACACTTTACCAAGAAAAATCATGGACAATTTTGACGTAAACATCACCTCACATCCAGCAAAAAATAAAAAGGACAGTGCTCCACTTCGTCACTGAGACGGTTATTTATCGCATTGAATCATTATTTATCATGCTAATCTCTCTGTTTCACTTCAATCCTGTTCATTGCATCATTCATTTATTGTTTCTTCCTTGACCTTATTTGTTACTGATAATCATCACTAAAAGTATCCAAATTCCACAAATTGTAATGTGCCAAAATATACTTATCCCACCAATCACTTGAATGATTTCCTTCTTTTCACTTTTCCATTTATTTAATTTAATATCATCTCAGACACATATCGTTATATTTCAGTGATCTTATCAAAATGATCCCATCCACAACCACGAAGGACAAAGAATTAAGCTTCCTATGAAGATTATCCACCCTATGAAAAAATCTTGAATTACGGTCACCTGTCCATAGGCACAAAGCCCTGGACTCCTGGACTATTGCCTCCAAGAAATTTCATCCATGAGAATGAAATAGGCAAACTCATCTGTAGCAACTCTTTTTTGCTCAACTTTATCATTATTGACACTAGAACACTCTTCATTTACATCAAGAGAGTTGTCTTTGTCCATCAAGTCGTATTTTCATGACTTGACATCTCCGAAGACTTCTTTGTTCCATTTCTTAAGCTGTTATTTAACACACTTCAGTTTTATCGCAGCCACACGACTGGCAAAGCCTTGAAGTTGAGATTCTACCAGCCACTTTTTTATGAGATCAAGGAAGCAATCAACTTCAAGCCGCATATTCCCGTATTTGAAGGGTATCTGTCTCCTGTCAATCACTTCTGATTTATCTGAATTAAATCCAAGCAGTTTTCCTCCCGGTCCAGTCCACTGAAACAAGGAATCAGTCGAATCCTGAGCAAACAGAATCATTCCCTCTTCTGGATGATGTAAATCTCCCCCCTTGCAAAGGAAGTTCTGCCAAAGCCCAACAATTGATGAAGGCATGGAACTCCTCCGTTGTATTAGAGGGACACACCTGAATTCCTATCTTGAGGATGCAAAATCTTGTTGAACCATGCACCAAGGATCGGCCATCCATCTCTAATTTGAAGAAGCTCTTCCCAGAACCTAAGCTTGTCAGTTCTAACTTGAATGGATGAGCGTCATAAGCCCCCAGAAAAGCACAGTTGAAACCACCGTCAACCATTTTCATAGTTTAAGTATAAATGATCATCTTCCAATTTAATAAGGTTTGTTCTAATATTAGTAAGGGCGTTCCTTGAAAAATCATTAAAAGAAGATTATACCATATCAACAACTTCACTAAAGGTGGGGATAACTGTGCACCATGTGAAGGACATCATTTTCAAATAGGTGAAAGTTTTTATAATTTATATGAAATTCATATGTCAGCATGTAAACTAGTAATCCTAAACAAATGTGCAATTAAAACGATAAATTACACATCATTTTCAATTCTTAAATTGCAACATCTGGCCTTAGATACAAAAAGATTGGACATTCTCAACGGGCTCTTAATAGAGCACCTCCCAAGTCGAAACGTAACCAATCACACAGAAAACAGTCATCAGCAATGATGGTTAAGCACTTTAAACCAAAGCAACTAAGCAATTATCAATGTAACTCATCCTCAGTATTCCAAGTTCCTCTCATCAATAAGTTTCAAAATCGTGAATTTTCATCAACAGAAAACAAATGGTGCACCACTGGCTGCTTGACATCTTCTACCTATATAAAAAGGGAAACTCAGCCATGCAAAAGATTCCTTGACTTAAGGTCTGGCCTGCAGTTTGGAGTTTGCAAAGTTCTCAGTGGGATAAACTTCATGGTGATGAGCATCCTTAAAGCACACGGTTGTGAAGTGGTAAGAGTTGCTGTTCTGATACGCGCAATTAGTGGGTCAACTCCAGCCCAATGCCAACCTTCTCTTTTTCCAGCCCCCAACCTGCTATTTAGCATCTTTTTCCCCTTTTTCTTACCATTTTAATGTCTCTGATTTTCTTTTGTTCCCCAGTTGCCTTTTTCCATTGTTTTTCATTTTATCTTCCCAATTTTGATGGGTAAGCTATTTTCTAATAGAATCAATTTACATAAATATCTTTTGAACATCAGATATGCAATAGCCAATAGTTAATATAACACTATTGGTGCCAATATATGCATTCTAAGTTTATCTTTATCCATTTATGGACTGCTCTCCTAATAACAAGGAAACGGAACAATTAAATATATTATGGCTTGGCAACCATTAAGAGCATAGCAAAAATGTGTTGTCAGCTGTTATTTAAAAAAAAAAAAAAAAGTGGGAACAATGCCAAGTACAAGATTAAACTTAATTATGAGTTCCAACTAAATAAAATATATAGCAAACGAATACATGTTTGTAAGATGTTCTGCAGTCAATATGTTATTTATAATAATTTCTACTTTAACAAAAAAGGTTATTCTTTTTGTTTCATTTTGTTCTTTTAAGCAAAAAGCACACTTTTTTTGGTGCAAAGATGGGCAAAAAGGCTACTGTGGGTAGAATTCCAACAGATGTTTCCAGTAACAACTAGATACTTTACAAACTGAACTAATTTTCAATATTAGCTAACATATTTTAATCTTAACAGAGATATAAATAGTATCAGTCAGTAAGGTCTAAGACGCTTAAGAAGATAAAAAAGACATCTTGAAAAAATAACACAATTTAAACTAATAAAAGAAATCAAACCTTACTGATGGTAATCCTGTCCCTAGGACAGGCCTCCGAAACCGGTATGACATTGCTGCCAGGAAAAAAAGAATATTTGACAAGTAGGAATGATGGTCCCTTCCTGCTCTTTTTGACATAATGCATGTGTAGAGACATACATGCATGTACAAGTGGAAAGGCAAGCACAAGTTTACATGTATGCAAAAGCACGTGTGCATGTGAGTAGGACCTGTGTGTGTAAAGAGAATCTCATTCGCCAGTTTTCAGTGCCTTAACACCCAATCACAAATGTACTTCGGAGGAAGCCCTTAGCATGCAGTTCATCCTATTGAAATCTTAAACTACGCCAACATAAAATAGCAGGGACACAACAAAATGACACTAAAGTTAAAAAAAATGGTAATAGCTCTTACCTGCTCCTTTCGAAGCAAATCCAGTTTAACCTTGTACAAGTTCACATATTTCCGACGACGATGTCTGTGTTTTGAAAATAAATTGCTTCAGTGTAACCATCCAAACATGGAACACAAGAAAATGGGAAATGAAAGAAAGAAATAGAGAACACAGTGAAAACAGACTACTCATGAAAGAGAAATCTGCCAGCCTCACTCCCAGCTAAAAATATCCCAAGGGAGGAGACACCCCCCTCCCCCAAAAACCGCACGCCACACACACACATATGCATATAACCCCCCCCCCAACACCCACACAGATGCATGCGTATAGGTGCATACATATATTCTTGAAATGATGAGCACAAGCACATGGAAAAAGACACAGGCGCAAGCACACACCACATTTTTAAAAAGCTGAATGCAAGCATACAGATGAATCAAAAAAGGAACCCTCCTTTAAATAAAGATTTCAAACATACTTTTCAGCATCTAGCTCGTGTAGCAAGCAAAAGAAAACCACAGTCATCCAAGATGATTGAAAGATACTAAACACAAAATTGAATGCTTCCTTCTACCATTCCATTCAATCATCAATGCCAACTGGGAAACAGAACTTTTCAGCTTTCACCAAAACGATTTTGCTTTCCTATTTCTTTTCCCTTTTTTTCCCGGGGGGGGGGGGGGGGGGGGTTGGTCAGCAAAAAAGTTCTTCTTAACCAGAGCCACAATATCTGCCTTAGGAGTGGTCCACTTTTATGCTTACTCTAACTTTACAAAACTCCCAAACAATCAGTGTCGAGAAAAATCAGGGACAGCTAGACTTGTCAACATCTTAAATATAATTTGGCTATGATGTCACAACCGGTCCCAAAGTTTTTTTGTTATGTAAAAGTACTGATCCAATCAGGAAACATAATCCCATCCAAAATTATTCCAAGTCAAACATACAACACTACTAGGGAATGAGGTCTTTGAAATTTCTTTATGAAGAATTCGTCAGAACCAGATCTGTGAAGGAACTCCAAGTAAGGCAAGTCCCATAGAATCCTCAAGACAACAAGCATATGCATCCTATCACCCAGACCACTCAACCGTATCACTAATAGTCATAAACATTGATGCCATTCATCCACTGCGTCCGGCTATTAGAATCACTGGTTTTCGCACCTGCAAAAGGAGGAAGGAAGGGGAGGAGACCTTCATTCCCCTGCTTACCTGAGCGAGAGATCAAGGTAACATTACCATTATGCTCAAAACATGGCCGCTTTACTCAATGGTCAATACCAAGCCTTACCCAATAACAGCCACCAAATAACATTGTGCCCTCACGCTTCTAGGATAATCTTACCAACAAAATCCAAAAAGTCGATTTTGTATCGTGATCAAGAACTTGCCTCCAACTATACAAAGCTCTCAGAAAATAAAGCTTGAACTCTTGATATGACCAGGCTTTGCCTGCAAAAATCCTATGATTCCTCTCCTTCCAAGTAGTCCACCATCAAGCCAATGGAATAATCTTCGAAACTCCTAGAAGCCAACTTTTCTTCAACCTTCTTCTCCAAGCCACAAGCACATCTTTAATTGTCTCATATTGCACGTAACTAACGCCCAATAAAAGAAACAACAAGTGCCAAAGCCCGCAGACAACCTGGACAAAAGTTGGACAAAAAGGTGGCCTGACGATTCTTACTAGCTACCTTAAAATTTCTCCTCTTAAGCATATAACCTTTGAATCGGTAGCCGAACAAGCTAGAAAGCAAACTTAAAATTTCCCCCCTCAAGCTAGAAACTGTTGTGGACCAACCATTAGTTTTCCCAATAAGCTAGTGATGGAAAAGCTCTCAATATTGCCACAGAAATTTACAGTTTGCTTTGGTGAACAAAATCCACTTGCCACTTTTTGGGTATGATTCCGAGTTTTTTTTTTAAGTAATCAAGTCAAGAGATGTATTGATAAAACACTAGGGAGATGTCACCCATATACCAAAGGAAAAAAAAAATACAAAAACATTATGCCCTCAGCCTTTCATCCATAATAGAATCTACAACATCCAAAAAATTCAAATTCCTATCATCATTAAGCACCACATTTCAACTATACAACAATCACAAAAAAAGTACAAGTTGAAGTCTTGGAAGGATGTAGCTCTATCCTAAAAAATCTACCTACTTCTCTCCTTCTCATTAGCCCACCAAATAGTCAAATTAACCATTTTCCAAACTCCATGAATCCAACTCCTCTTCGTCTCCTCCTTCAAGCTACATAAAGCACCTACTTTGATAGCTAAAACTACTCCTTTTAAGCATGTCCTCTGTAGGAATCTTCCCTTTGGTGGCCGCCGCAGCAAAGAAACAGGCTTTTGTGGGAGCTCTAGATTGCTAAATGGACTTGGTAGGAAAATCTAGGCCATTCAAAGCTCCAAAATGCATGGCAAAAAGCAATAGTAAAAAAGCCCTTAGAGTCATGCGGCCAAACAATCTCATCATTGTTGTGAGCCATCCTTGTTAGCAAGTGAAGCGAACAAACTGCAAATGCTCTCCTCTTCCCAATATTAAGGCTTCTAACAAAAATAAAATTCCAACGACTATTGTCACCATTCCATGAAACCACCTCCTTTACAAGCAAATTCAGATTTCACAAGACAGGGAGACACTTAGAAGAATTCACACCATATATTCCAAGAATAGAGACAACAAAGATAGAGATGTCCATACTTCTCGGCATCAATGAAACATAGACAAAAGGAATAACTGCGAAAGCGCTTGGCAGTCCATAATCATTTCATCAAACTTGAATCTCTGAGTTTCAGATAGCTTCTCCTCTTCAATCAAAAAACAGAAGAAAAAGGTGCCACCAAACCTGCTCCCACATCAAATTCCAACTATATAAAAATAAAAGTCCTCAAAGATTTAGGCATACCGTTCCAGACAAATACAACACAGGAGGACAAACAAAGCATTCTTTGAAATATTATTCTATCTCTTTCTGTATAAAGTCCGCCAGTTCTGGACAAACAAGGGCTGCTAATTTAAGGGTAGAGACAACCTTTCATCAAAGCTCAGAATTCTGACACAAATTACTCTTCAGTGAGCAACAAAGAAACAGATGATCATTTGTGACCCCAGACGGGCATTCCAACAATGAAGTTTCCACATGTTTGCAACCAACTATACCTACATGAGAAATGAACGAGACCAGCCCTGGTAAATGAATCCTTATATCTCACCACAAAGTGGTCAAATAGAATTTGATTGTAAAGCCATTCTTAACCACCCATACAATACATCATGAGAAAGCCCATTCATATCTTTACTGGTCACAAAAAGTTTGCTCACACACCATGCACTTCAATTATTGCTAATCAGTCACCCCTCCAATTTGTCCAGCATCAGCCTATACTTAATTTCTCTAAGGATAAAAAGATCACTGCAACAACCAATGCCAACCGAAGCGACTTACCCTGCCCTAATCACTGCAATATCATATGTCTCCATTCATAAAACTTCTCATCCTCCCATCTGTGACGCCTTGAATATCTGAAAAAACCAAAGTCACTGCCTTCAACAATCTAAAGCTTCATTTTCTCGAAACAATATCTTTTTACCTTGCACTCTGTACTCTACAACCATCACCCCCCGGCCCCCCCCCCCCCAAAAAAAGATCGAGACAGCCACAGAAAGATAATATCACACGCTCGAAAGGTGGTTGTGCACGTGAGTCTTGTAACAATGCTACTGTTAGTCTGTTATTCACAAAACAGAACTACCAGAGTCCTGAGTGCTAACCCTTTACATACTCAGTTGGATGAACATATTATGTCAGATGGTTACAATCAAAATAATACATGATGACATAGAAAGATAGGGAATAAACCAATATAAGCATGTACATACAATCGCTGCCCAAGGTATCTCCAAGAAATTTTCTTTAGTTTCTTACGAACATCATAGAGAACCGATTCTTGAGCATAGCGCCACCAGATCTTTGGCCATCCCTTGGATTTCTTTGATAAAGGACAACCCAAAGGACGGTAGCGTCCATACCTGCGATGTAAAATAGAAAACTCAGTGATCTTCAATTATGCCTCATTGAAATTAGCAAGCATAACCAATGAGACGCTCAGAACCACCAAACTTATTTATACTTGGTTTGTTTGCAACAGGGGTGGCAAAGAGCTTTATGCAGTCTGGACATAGCATTCAGTGTTTCTAAAATGATGACTTTGGTTTTCTCTTTTGGATAAACAGGGTCAACCGAAAGGGCTGGCTGGATCTAGAACTAGTCATATTTGGTATTACCACCCATTTGTTCTGGGCTTCTTTTTTTGACATACATTAAATATGGTTCAAGGTGACCACTCATTTCCAGTCATGGCAAAGAAAACAGCTCCAACAGTTAAATGCCAATTAATGAAGAATATTATATTCAGCAGCAAATATATTTATTTACAATTGAAATTAGTTCTGAAAGACATCGGAATGGACCATTTAAGAACTAACAGTGGCATCAAAAAAGTGACCGAAAAAACCATTAATTCAGATTCAAATTCATAGAATAAGACGAATTTTAAGGAACAACATTTATCAGATACAGTAACTGAAAACAGACATCAAAGAAGTTCAATCCAAACATTCGACCAGCCTTTGCTAAGTAGTAGGATAAGCATACAGCATACTGCAATAACACCAACACCAACAGGTATAGATCCTAGAGCTGGTGGGACTTCTGAAGGCCACGAGAATCCAGTAGTTAAAAGCAATAAATATATGATATATCATTATCAGGAATAGCAAAGTTTTTCAGGGTGGGAGCGGGGTCATGTTTTTTCGGGGGGGGGCGCCCCCCCGGAAAAGATAGTATTATATTATATATTAGCATAGAATGGAGCAAAAGAATGCATGCTGCACAAGCATCCTACTAGGATTGACTACAAGTTTGCAACCCAAACTGAGGCTTTCCACAACCTATTTGCACCAATTGAAGAGGAATGAAAATTGCCCTTCTCCAGAAGGTATGAGCCACACTTACACAAAACTAATTTGCACGATTATCAAGCCAAACAGCAAACAAAAAGTATAACATGTCTATTGAAAGACTAATAACAAGGGAATAGCTAGATTATATCAAGCAGATTGTACTTTTCCCTCAGCTGACATATACAGATATAGTCTGAAAACTCCAAGATATGCTGCAGTTGAGCTGGATTTATGGTCATGACCTGAAAAGTTAACATCACAAGACTGCACCGTATCAATAAGCTAATCAATCGGTAAATAACTTATCCATTCCATAACATCCAACTCACCAATCGTGTTAACTCAGCAGTGATAGAATACTGTGGAGCATCATGCTCAAGCTTTCCCGACTTTATCACCTGGAAAAGACCATCAACATGAATAAATTCATCAAATCTATAACAACAAAATGATAGGGCACAATCTTACTTAAGACATAAGGGCAAAATAAATAAGTAAAGAAGAACTCAAATGCTCCAACCAAAACAACAGAACAAAATCACAAGCTTGGTTCACATGAATAAGTAGTTAAACATGGCAAGGAAACAAACACCATTGTCCTTGCTGTAATGCATGTTAAAGACTTTCCTTTGTGCATGTGCAAAACCTCCCAAATTGGTCTCGTATTTGAACTTCATTACTTTCAAAAATAAAAGATGACAGACAGAAATTGAGCTCACAAAAAATATAGAAAGCCCATGGCTAAATGACCAGAGATGTGGAATCAAAGAAGAATGCAAAAGCCAAATTAGGCACAGTACGGCCAAAAGAAGAGAGAAGCATTTCATGAAAAGAACATAGAATTTCAGGAATAGCTGTGTACCAGAAGAGACAGGTCAAATGGAACCAGCATATAGTCATATCCACCAGCATCAGTCAGTGCACTAAGCCATGGTTGACTCTTCTCAGCACTATCAGCACCCATGCAATCAAAAGATCCTTGAAAACGGCTACAGTGAATTCCCAGTCCATGAATCTCCACAACCTTACTTACCTGGCCACCCCTGGATTTTGTACTTGATGACCTGAAAAGTTCGAATATTAAGAAATGCATACAACAGAATGTACTACCAAACCCAAAGATCATTATAGGAGCTTCACTTCCAACATTTTGATCATGAATTCACGAATTTTAATATATTCCTATTTCCTAATTTTTTTTTAAAAAAACAAAACGAGTCAATCATTGTTTTTTGTTTTGATAAGTAATCAAATAATTGCATTAATACATCAAGGGGATGCCACCCATGTACAAAACAGCAATAACAAAAAAAAATCAGTTTGTTTATTTCCAAAAGTTTGGCTTTTAGCCTTTTGCTCACAGTCTACTTGGATTGAGGTGAGAGAAGGAGAGGGGGAGAGGAATGAAGGTTAATGAACTCTCATTCCCATTCCCCTTGTTTGGGAATATTAAATGAGGGGGGGGGGGGGGGACATAGGGGAACATTTCACCCTCATTACCCTTCACTTTCTTTCACCCTCAAAATGAGGGGAAAAGGAGGGGAAGGGAAGATTTTTAATAGTTACCCCTTCCCCTCCATTCCCTCTTATAACATATCCAAACAAGCTGACTATAACACGCATTCCTTCCCCCCCCCCCCCCCAAATTACCTTCCCCTCTCTTTTCCTCCCTTCTCCCCTCTCTATCTCAATCCAAACAGTGTGTGAAAGAAACTCCCTCATTACAAGGCTTAAGTGGTTCTTTCTTATCTGACAAGTAATACACATATACATATACATACAACACACGCACATACGTGCATGTGTATGTATTTGTGTGTGTATACCTCTCTCTCTCTCTCTCTCTCTCTCTCTCTCTCTCTCTCTCTCTCTATGCATATATATATACGTGTTATATATATATATATATATATACACACACACACACACACACACATATATATATATACATACATATACATACATACATATATATCAATCCAAGCAGTGTGTGAAAGAAACTCCCTCATTACAACGCATAAGTGGTTCTTTCTTATCTGACAAGTAATACACATATACATAAACATACACACGCACATACGTGCATGTGCATGTATTTGTGTGTGTATGTGTGTGTATGCCTCTCTCTCTCTCTCTCTCTCTCTCTCTCTCTCTCTATATATATATATATCTACTTGTGTGTGTCTATATATATATGACTCTGTGTAGTGATGGCCGCTTACATATATATATTGAAAGGATGCCAAACTCACAGGTTCACCCATTTCAGAATGCCAAGGGAGAAAATCGCCTCTTGTTATCATCACTATTTTTTTTTT
>JACYFF010002017.1:69269065-69287915 GCA_017589665.1 Selenicereus undatus | reverse complement strand
AAAAAAAAAAGAGAATCAATTAAACACGACAAAACACAAATAAAGCATTAAACACAGCTCAATTAGATTACTATAAATTGAACCTCAAAAACATAATACATGCTGCCAGCATGCCAGGAAGGAAGAGAGAGAGAGAGAGATTAAGAAGCACAAAAAAAAAGTAAGGGCTCGGTACAATTGTAGCATTGGAGGAAGCACCATTTCCGACCTCCTTGAAGCTGTAAAAGAACAAAAGGAAACAAAGAAAAACCTTCCATGGTTGTCCAATAACTGAGGAGAAGGATGGAGAAGGAAGTCTGAAAGAAGACAGAAGAACAAAGCATTTACTAGATTGTTGTCACCACGATTAGGGTTTCCAGCTCCAAACTCATGTTCAGTAGTAGCAATATGCTTTGTTTACTTTTAGTAACATCTTAATTGAAAGGCTTCCACAAACAAAAAGAGGGGTCGAGGTTCCTTAAAGTTTTTTTTCTTTTTTTTCCCAAATGGTCTGTTATGATCTATAAAGCGCGGGTTTTGTGGGCTTTGGGCCTCGGTCTGAAGCCCAAAAAAGCGCGGGCTTTAAGAATGGGCTGAGCTTGACCCATTCCAAGGCGCAAGAGGGTGGGCTTCGGGCTTTTGTGAGCCTAGGCGCGCCCCGGGCGCGCTTTTTTAAACACAGGGCCACTCACAACCAACTCATCCCAGAACGATTTAACAAGGTCACTAAAACCATCTACCTCAAGCCACATATTCTCAAATTTAAACGGGCGTCTACCTTTGGAGGCTTCCCCAACCCGAAGGAGAATGGGAAAATGGTCGGAAGTAATTTTTGGAAGGGTAACTTGACGAACCCCCCGGAAGTGGTCTTCCCACTCAACCGAGAATAAAAAACGGTCAATGCGAGATAAGACAGGAACCTCCTCGTGGCTGGACCAAGTAAAGCGAGCACCTTCCAATGGCGGGTCGATCAGGTTGCAACCATCAATAAAACTAGAGAATTCTCTCATTGCCCAAGACGACCGACCGCCTGAGGATCTCTCCGAGGGAAACCTGATGACATTAAAGTCCCCACCCAAGCACCACGGTATGTCCCAAGAGGACATAAAGAACGACAACTCCTCAAATAAGGCCCGTCGCATATAGTCGTCATTAGGCCCATATACCCCAATCAAACCCCACTCAAAATTGTCCTCCAGTGACCTAAACTTACAGCAAACAGAGAACGACCCAATACGAGAGTCGCCAAGCTCCAAAACTTGAGGATCCCAAATCATAATGATACCTCCTGAGCGGCCCACTGAGGGTAAGTAACGCCACTCAATGGGACGGCGACCCCACAGACTAGTTGCTATGGTACGACTTACAACTTCCAACTTGGATTCTTGTAGAATGACAACATCGCACGCGAAAGTGCGCACCACCCACTTAACATCCCCTCTCTTGTTTGGACAATTTAGCCCCCTAACGTTCCAGGCAAGAACTTTAACGGCTGGCCCCATCCGAAGACAAGCTCTCCCTTGCACCAGCATCCCCCCTACCCTCTTCTGCCACTTGATCACCTTTCCTTCTATTGGCTTCCAGTGAGGCAAGAAAAGAGAGCAGCTCCATCTCTCTACCTTCAATGGCCAACCCCATCTTCTTACAAAAGAAGATCATTCTTTCCAAGACCCAGGCAGAGCCGTCACTAACATTACCTTCATATGCAGCACTAACTAATGCATCATCCTCTCCTCCTTGAGTGTGGACTGGATGGAGAGGTTCCTCAAACAAAGAAAACCCTTCCACCTCCTGCCCACATGGACCACCCGAACCCGTATCAGCAACGAGCTTAGTCTTTCCAGTCTTCTTCCTACGAGAATAAACTACCACACTCGTAGTTGATGATCGAGCTCCTGGATGCAGCTCCTCCTCCATCACATTACAAGGCGATTCTGGGACCCTTGAGGCACACGGGGAGCTGCACTCACAATCAGAGGAGGGATAATTCTCCAAAAGATCTCTTAACACCTGAAATTGATTAATGCGGGGAGGAGCGACCTCCACACACTCCTTAGGACTGCCCACCGTGCCTGGAGACAGTGACACATCCTTAACATTATCCTTGAAGGAAACTTTCTGCTTCGACAAGCTACCACTGCCATTATGAGCTTCACCTATCACAGCTGCACAAACATCCCATGATCCACACTCCCTGCACTTCCATCCCATCAAGGAAGAATCAGGGGATCCACCAAGGTGGCCTCAGACGACACTAGCAAAAGACCTATCCCTACTGACCCGAAGCCTAGAGTGAATAGGAGCATTCCTTAAAGAAAGGGAACGCTTCTTATGGCCTTCAATCAGAGTTTCCTTGAAAACCTTAGTCACCCCAAACCAACCCTCAGCCTTGGCTCCCTCAGGGAAGATCACAGTCCTAACCCTCCCACCATTGCCCAAAAGAGAGAGAACAATGAATCTACCTTTGTTATTCTTTCTCAGTTGAAGCAATAGACACCTGTGACCCCACCTAAAAGTTTTCAGCCACAATGGTTCTCCCTTTGAGAAGCAGAAGCGAACCATTTGAACTGCCACCCATCGAAACTCCTGGAGGCTCAACTGAATAAACGACCTTCTCCTTTTACTGGATTCAGCAACTTTAAAAGGAAAAGGACCTCCCACACCCCTAGTCACTTCCAGGAACTTCCCCTCCACCCTCACAGCAGCATAACTGGCAGAATTGGAGGCCATTGCAAAGAAAGGGGAAGGAAGACAACCCACAGAACGAAACAAGCTAAGGAGGGAGGCAAAGAACTGACCACTGAACCCAGCAACACCACCCTGTGGCCGGAGAAGAGAGAAAAAGAGGAGGATTAACACAAAAGCCACTCACCGGCGATCGGACGAAGAGAGCAGCAGAACCAGGGGAGAAGACGGCAGAATCTGGGCCAGGGAAAGAGAGTTGAGTAATTTCCGGCGAGATTCCGGTGACCGGAAAAGTCGCCGGCGACCGGAACGCCGCCTCCGAACTCACCGGCGCTGACAGAACCCGTCGGCCAACCCAACGCAGAGACCGGAGATCCCCTAAAACCTCCACCGGCGCGGAAATCTGAAGAAAACCCAAGGAGGAGTCGCGAAACACCCAAAACGACCGGCGAAGAGGACGGCCGGCGGCTCCCGGAGACCTAAAGTCCAGCAGACCTCAGGTGGACCTCCGGTGACCGCTCCGGGCACCCTGAGCTTCACCAGCCACCGAGGACCGGCACCTGGGAAGAGAGGAGGAGGTGTCGTGCGAGAGGGGGGGAGGGGGTGTCGAGCGAGTCCATCTAAACCATCCACAAAATCAAGAAGATCAAGAGATGAGTAACAAATTTTCCCCTTATCCCAAATAGAGAGTCTTGATGAAATTATCCACAAAGCACTGAAGAGCCATCTCTACACCCGCAAAGAATTCCCTGTTTCCGTCATGCCAAATGGTCCAAAAAATTGCATGTGGGAATAAAAGCATTCTTCTTTTTAGTTTTTAGGTTTCATACAAAAGAAGCCCTCTCAAGCATAAAGACGATTCCTAACGGAGATAGATGCAACCTAAAAAATAAGTCCACTACATGATTATTGAAACGAACTAATTAGCATATTAAGCTAGTATTACAGTGATGAAATCTAGCACATCCCAAACTCCTGGATTTGAGCACGGCAATGGGCATTTGCAAGATTTTCACCCCAAAGACACCCAGAATGGTGGTACAGCGACTTGAACATCTAGGTCTATTAGAATTTATCCCAAATTTAATGCAATCAACTACAAGCTCCTCAAGTTTCTAAACTTATGAGTAATCCTCATACATAGATGGCGATCTACGATTTGAGTCATTGAATACCAGCATCAAATGGAACTGAACAAACTGTTTCATTTCAAGAAGGGATGTAAAAGTTTCGCAAGTGAACACCTGGACGATGATAGAGAGAACTAAAAAGAAACAAACGAACCCAATATTATGTATTTACGTACTTCGTCAAGGTTTTTAAACTGACCATGTCCATGGAACCTCGCTTCGTGAAAGCAAATTGCAATTCACATACAATCGCCACAGCCAATGCAGCAACCATTACTTTTCTACGTACCCACTCCCTCATACAATGTTGCAATTTTATTTGATGTATACTTGACAATATCCACTATTAAATATTAATAAGACAGAACTTTGCAGGCATAAACAAAACAAAGAAAACATTGAGTCTTAAGAACGTTCATGAGCAAAAGCCATGAAGCTGGAGAGCTGTCAAGTAGCACTAGTAAAACCATGACAGCATACTTCACCCCTTCACAACTATTGGCACAAACACCAGCACTGTTGTCGACCCCTCCCCTCTTTTCTGAACTGAGAATAATCAAGGAAGGATCTCCAACCCTGAGAGAGGCATGAGAATCAGTTTCACGTATCTACTTTGGGCAAGCATAATTCACAGGAGATTTTTCTGTTCCAATTACTAGTTGACAATATGCTCTTTCTTCTAGATAATTATTAGCCAAAAGACTCCCAAAATTGAAAAAATTCACAACTCACAGGATACATATGGATCAAAATACAGCCACTAAAAACAAAATAAGCAATCTTGCTTCATGAGGAACTACTCTAACGACATCTTCTTTTTTAACATGAGTAACAAAGGTTATATTAATTAGACACCGATGGAATGTCACCCATATACAAAGAGGCCAAAAGCAAAAATCATCATGCCCTGGGTAATCTTAACTAGAAAGCCCAGGAAAGACAACTTTCTACCACAACTAAGAACTTGACTCCAACAGTATGAAAATAAAGCTAGGATGCTTGATAGGACATATCCTTGCCATCGAAAATTTTACAATTTCTTTCTTTCCAAGTACTCCACCATATAACTAATGGAGTTAACTTGCAAATACCAAGAACCCAACCCAACTCTTGTTTCAACCTTCTTCTCCAAGCAACAACCACATCTCTCACAAGTGGAGGTTGCACCCGACTAACCAGCATCAAAGAGAATGACAAATGCCAAAGCCAAGAAGCCGATCGACAATGAACAGGGAGGTGGTATGTTAACTCTTCCACCCCAAGGCATATAAGGCACCGACTTGCCAAGATAAATCTTTTTTGAAGCATACACTCATATATCGCATTCAAGCAAGTCCATGCTTCTTGAAATGTTAGCAACTCTACATGGCAGCTCATCGCCCTAGGCCTTCATCCAGTTACATAATATCAACTTATAGTCCATCAGACCATGCCGATGAAGACTAGCCCCTCCAAGATAATTGTCTTTCTCTTGTACCAAATGGACAACAAAACTCTAAGAGGCAAAGCTCTCAATGCCTTTGGTTGGTTTGCCCTTCTAAAGCTAATCCCCATCCACCCTAAACAGTGGTCATTGTTTATTGAAAGAACTTCAAATTTTTCTAGTACAGTCCTCTATTAGAAGCTGATGTCCGCCTCCTATGGGGCTTGCAAGCATAATAAGCGCACATTTTAACCTTCACTTAGTGATGGAGATCAAAGCAAAAACTATTCACTTACCTTTATTCCATAATCAACTCTGAAGATAAAAACAAGTAAAATAGGGGAATTATAGCATAAAAACACCTGCTAACAAGATAAGGGCAATACTCCATATCCTAATATAGCTAAAATACTACTTTTCGAATCCTAATGTGACTAATATTCTAAAATATACTATGCTAAAAAATATCCTTAAAATAGAATCCAAAAATACAATTAAAAAGATCAAAATACATCCAAAACCATACAATTATGTCATAAATCATAAAATACAATGTTTATTTTTCCTGCTAGCCGCATCACTTAGATTTCTGAACCAGCAACACCTAGTTCTTGAGTTCAACTTACCTTGTATGCCACTGGCACACATCCCCCGCACCAAACCCTTCTTTTTTAAAAAGGAAAGCCAAAGGCACACAATATACAAATATAGTTAGCGTCTTCAACTTGGCTCAACCTTCACTGCATATATGAACTCCCTCAATGGCTCAATGTGCATGAAAATTGAGAAGTTAATGGGCAAAGCATTATTTTCAGATTGAAGTGCCAATTAACCAACAAGAATATCAAAAATTTAGTAGTTTGCATACAGAGGATGTCGAACACTGCATTCACGTTAGAAAACGTCAAAAGTCAAAATATCAACAAGGAAATGGAGAATATGCCATTGCAATATGAGACCGTCTAACCAACCCCTCATTGGGTAACTGGTTTCCATTAGCTTCGTTGAGGCTTCGTCCCTGGCCTCCTGATCCAAGGAGGTAAGACATTCCCATGGATGAGGAAACTAGGAGCAAATAGATGCCTTTAGGACCCGCCCAAATTATGCCATTCCCCCTTGACCCACAAACCCTCGGGTAGGCGATGCACAGGAGCATATAGGCCCTGCTTACCCTATCCAAAGAAAAAGAGGGGGGAGAAAGAAAAAAGAGAGAGACTATCTACATGACAAATTAGCAAAGTGACAGCAAAGCATATAAACAGCCACTTGGCACAAGGCAACACAAAAGCAGAAGCACCATGCTTGGGACTGACACTAAGCAAGCAAGAGCAATAGCGCCTCAACGAGCAAGTTAGAGCATATTATCATCAATCCAATCCATAAGAATAGATGGACTTACAACTTCATAGTTTAAATCATCGAGATCAGTCTTAACTCTTAAAGGGCAGCCCGGTGCACAAGCATCCCGCGTTTACGCAGGGTCCGGGGAAGGGCCGCACCCCAAGGGGTGAATTGTAGGCAGCCTAACCTGACTTTGTCAGTGGCTGATTCCACGGCTCGAACCCGTGACCTTTTGGTCACACGGAGACAACCTTACCGTTGCTCCAAGGCTCCCCTTCATCAGTCTTAACTCTTAACTCCGATAATATTGTCAATTTAGGATGGCATGCAACAAAACAGGGTTAAATTCTTAACAATTTCACTAAAGAATTCAAGAACCGAAGCTGAATTAGAGAAGGGGTTTTCCTCTTTTGCTGTCCTCATGGACCGTATGACCCAAAATCTACGTCATCCAGAAAAGAGATGACAGCAGCACACCGAGTTCTAACTGGTACTGGGGTTTGAAATTACCTCGCTTAAGAGAAACAGGCAACTGAAGGTAATCAAACGCTTCAAGAATAAGTTCCACATTCTCCAATAAGACCTCCTCTGCATAAAAATTAAAAATAAAAATTTAAAAAAAAAGAGCACAATATAGCACCTCAGCCCACTAACAATGAGGTTGAAACGAATCACACTCTATATATACTAGTCTAACTCTTACACCAAAAACCCATCAAGTCTTAAAGAAAGAATTACCATTCCACAAAGTGATCTTAAGCTGCTCTTTCTGAAAGTCTTTGATGTACTGGCCCAGATAGCCCAGAAGTAGTTGCCGAACTAGCCCTTCAAACATGCCTTATCTTATTTATGTTCAGCTTTTATTGGCTACCAAATCATCTGCAACAATATCACAAACCCGGCAGCTCAATAATGAGCCAATAACTAAATTTGACATCAAACGTATTGCCCAACACCACCCCCAAAAAAAAGGTTTTTTTAAAAAAAAAACCCCCATTTCTCATTTCAGAAAAATTGAAGAGATACAACAATAAGACAATGAATTACCTGAGAAACAAAGCTATCGAAAAATGAACTCCACCGTAGCCGAGCTAACTCCAAGTACGAGGCTAAACAATTTGAGGAACTGCAGATAGCATTCAACAAAAGTGGTAAGTAATTGGATTGAAAAGTTCTGAACAGAATGAACCCAGAAACAGAAGTAAACACAGCCGAGGAAATTGAATGTGCAAGATGCTGAATACAGTGTAAAACTTGCGGACAGAATGATGATGGGAAGTGGAGCTGTGGAGGTCGTCTCATTTTGAATTTTGATTTTGATTTGATTCTCCGTCAGCGATGGGCCTTGAGGGGCAATGAAGAATGAGAAAGAGAGGTGGGGCAATGAAAAATGAAAGAGAGAAAGAGAAAGAGACCCGTCAATTTTCAGAGCTTTGGCGAAGCCACGAAGGGGAACGGGGAACAGGCAATAATATTTCTTCGAGGGCATTTGTAAGATTGTAACGCCCCAAATAGTAATTACCCAATTACCTTAATTTAATCACTTATTATCGTAATTACAGCAGAAGCCTAAATAATTGAAGGTATTAGCACCATCTTAAGTCGGACAAGGCTATACATATATTCCATGATTTTAACTAGAACACTGCCACAATACCAAATCTTATCAAACTGAAGGTATTCGAGTCAACTTCAAATCAGAATTTAACCTTCACATAATCCAAAATATAACTGGATTAGATAACTTCTAATTCTCCACCTTAGGCATGCTTACTCAAGTTGAACACTCAGTATGACCTTTAAGCTTTGTCAAGTTTTCATGCTACACCAGAATCCACTGTAAGCATCTAATAACATTGTAAAACCCTCAAGATATAATGTGTCATTAATTTAACTTAATCACTTATTTACTTATGAATTGCAGCGGAAGTCTATTGATTGGAGGCATTACCGGTGTTCCGTGATGGAACAGGGATACCTGAAACTATTGTAACACTATGTTACCCTCGTAATCACGTGATTTACCAAACTTTGGAAACAAAACAAACATCTGTCAACTTATACAGTTCTTAATACATGTGATAACTTAATGCACCAATACCAAGCATTATCAACCCAAATTTCATAAGAATAAACAATAAGCAAATCTTCATGATGCTACCCTATAAATCACTGTGAGCAATTGGCTCTAACATCCAACAAAAGCTACAACTCTCGCTCATTTCTTGCTTGCGTCTGGCTTCCCAAAAGGACAGTTCAGTGGTCTGTTACCTAAAATAGAAAACACAAAAACATTCGAAATATGAGCTGAAACTCAGCACGTACATCCCTATGCAGTAAAATGGGCTTTGTGTTTAATTACTTGGCCACTCGCATTTCAAAACATTTTGTTTTGCAAACAGGCGAGAGAGAATGTGCAAATAAAGCTGATTTGCCAGTTATTACCTGAAAGTGGACCCCTCTTAACATCTGAAACAATCTTGAGATAAGTGAACACCTCCTTTGCCTGAGTTGCAGCTACGTGGGTAAATTGAAGGGCATAAGTCGTGAATCGTGATGATTGATAAATGATAGGACCACTTGCTTAGGTGGCAAAACATTGTATAAAATGATTCATTATATGAATATTATATTGAATTTGCATAGTTTGAGAAACATGCGAGTTTCCGAAGAGCACAGGCAATATACGTACCTAGTCTTTGAAGTTCTCTATCTGTTTAGTGAAAATCATTTGTTGGCAGCTTGAAGCAGTAGAGGTGGCCTCACTTCTGTTTCAAATATGTAAGTTTTGCAATTAGTGCGTGATTAAAATATTTTATTAAATTTTCTGACTGATTGAATAATTTAAATTCCCTTAACCTCACTTTTAATTATTCATATAATGATTATTATTAACGTAATGTGATTCTATTTTATTTTTGTTCTTGTTCCTCTCTTTAATATTGTTAACACTCATTCAATAAATGTCATGCTGCATGACGCTGCAACTCGCCTTGGGTTTATTAATACCGACGTTATCATCATTACCATTCAAATTATTATGATCATTATAAGCTTGTTAATATCATCGTTTTGTCTCACTTATTAGTACAACCATCATTAGTATTACTATTATTATTGTCATCATCGTCACAGTTATTATTATTAGTGTTAGCATTATTAGAATTGTGGTTACTTTTATTAGGATTATTATCATCTTAATCATTATTGGCTTTTTAAGGACATGCCATTATCAGTCGTAAAGTTATTTGCGATTCGTCATAGTAACATCATGTGCTTGGTTTTGGGTCCAGATCGAGAGACATTCACTTCGTTTCCTTTTTGCTAGATTCAAACAAGTGGTTAGCATTTAGCTCATCCACTATTATTAGGCTTATTAACTAATTTAAGAATGTAACTTAAATCTTGCCAGTACATAAATCACACCACAATTACCCCCCAAGTTTGCATACTTAACTTATTGAAGTTCCCAATTTTAGTTTCCAAGTCCTCTTAAGTGTTACTCATCAAGCTAATTCTCAAATTTACATTGAGAAATATCGCCGAATTAGTTCCAAACAATACACCTTTTCCTCCATTATCTTCTTTACCCTTCTCACTTGCAAATCAAGCTCACGGGATACATGGACACAACATTATCATACACATATTTATCTCATTATTTTCATTCAATATTCACTAGAATTCATCCAAAAATCATTGACTCAACACAACTAAATTTGGATTCCCATTCAAGCATCCAAACTCCAAAACACAAAATTCATGGCAATAACATACTTATCCATACTCATCTATCCCATTAATCTCATTCAAATATTCATTAGAATTACTCTAAATATCCTTAAATCAACATAACAAGTCTAATTTTCACTCAACTCACAAACCCTAATAACCAACTCATGACCATAACACACACATCCAATATACATAAATTTAACACAAAATTCTCATTAATTTCATTCAAGAATTCATTATAATTCACTTAAAACCACAAAATCAACCACAATCAAACTTGTACCTTTATTCAAATCACAAACCTTAAAACTTACATATCCATGGCAATGTTACCAATACATCCAAACAAGGGTATCTTACTAATTTTCTTCCAAACACTCATTAAAATCAACTTAATCATCAATGAATCAATATAACAAGCTAATATTCATCTTCAACCTCCAACCCACACACACCATGCTCACCTCTGTAATGCCCCGCCCGAAGGAGGCAGGCGCGTCACCGCCGTAAATGTTCGATTAAGTACACCCATAGGGCTTTCTAAACTTCTTAACCTTAATTAACCTGTTAATCGACGATAGCAGCAGAAGCTCTTCTCAAAGTCAAACTAAATCTTGGGTATGGTTATTCCAAAACATGCATTAAATACATACTTAAACTGTATCTATAATGTTCTTACACATATATAATCCCAAAAATACATTCCATACATGTAATTATGAAACCTAATCCACAACATAGCATAAACAAGTTATGCATCATCAACTTAGCTCTCCACAAAATGCATCTTACCCTAGTCCCGTGTATGCTCCTGTGGCTTCCTTTTTGCTTCAAAAGCCCGAAAGATGGTGAGGTCATGAGCTCCCCGAGCCCAATGAATAACCCTTACCTTTCCCGTTGTTACACTTTACACATTAACCGGTTAACACATGATCACATAGTACACGTATCTCATGACATATAGACAGAACATATCATATGGTATATAGAAAGTGACATAAGGACATGCATATGCTTCAAGAATCAAAATAAACTCATACCTTCGATATCTAATATGTTCATAAATATCACAAATACACATAACATATTTATGCCATGGAATGGGCAATTAAAGTAGCTTAGTCGTACTTTTCCCATACCAGGTACGATTCAAGGACCTTTGTTTTCATTTAAATCCCTGAACAAACTCTGCTATTAGTCTATTCACTAAACTAACAATGATTGTCTCATGCCAATCATGTCATTTGGGCTCATAGTCCTCACTAGAGTCCAAAAGAAAGCAAAATCTGCTAAGCAATCTAACGACTCGCCCATAACCATAATTGGCACACACATCAAAGCAACTTTATTACAAAAGTTCACATACTAACCATAAACACATAACATGTATTTTAAAACATGCTTATCAATCACATATGCATTTCAAAATCAATCACATGCTCATAGATATTTTGAATCAGCCTTAAAATCCAAAATCCAAACAAAAACCAATTCCATATCATATCCAAAAATCCAAATCCAAGCCAAATTAATTCCATAATACATCACACATCCTTAACTAAATGCAAAACTTTTAGTTAAGGGAAAATCAACTCATGACTCACACAAAGAACCATCACAAAATACAAGGGTCACAAACATATCCTGGAGGATCGGGTGATGCCCACTCAAGGTACCAACCAGGGACCCAACGGTCTAAAGTACGTAGATGCCCTCAAATCACAAACTGTGAAGTCACATTTACATCCTGAAAAATCAGAGACCCGCACAGCTCCCAAATAACACAAACTGAGGAGTTAATTGGCAGATCGGATATTGCCCACTCAAGGTACCAACTAACGACTCACACAGCTCCAAACACAAAGACAACTACTTCTATGACCATAGCTCTAAAACATCATCTAATAGCCTCAGGGCAAGACTCAAATCTTTTTCCCCAAAAACATAGCTTAATGAAATCATAAAATCCATATAATCACATTTTTATTCCTCAAGAATCTCGATTTCTCAACTTTTAACAAAACATAGTCGAAACAAGGCATAATTTCACCCAAAATAATTTCACAAGTTTCCCATGCTTCATCACACAACTAGAATTCTTAGGTAGCTCAACAATGGCCTTTTCATATCTAATGTACGGATTAAACATACAAATAATCCATAATTACACTAAACAAGATACTTTAATCCAAAAATTCATGACTTATAGCATACACAACCAAAATTCACCAAAGTTTACAAGCAATCACCCCATATCATAAGGAATCTACAATAATATTTTGGTGATTTTTATCCAAACAAATCCTTCAAAATAATTAAAACAGTCACCGAAAACCATGCAATCAAAACAGGGCAATCTCAATAGAAAATTCATAACTCCTAAAATACACATCCCAAATTCATAAAAATTCACAGAAATTTTCCAAAGATCCTCAAAAGTTTACAGTAAAAATTTCATCATTATATCCAACCCAATAGCTTACAGTAATTCAAACATTTTCTGACTTTCAGCATGAATTTACAGGGCAGATTCGATCACAAATTCGTAACTCACAAATCACATATAAAAAATTTACGAAAATTTATAGGAAATTTTCCAATATCATGGGTAACATACAGTAAAAATTTCATGAATTTTAGCCAACCCAATAATTCACAAAAAATTAAACAGTGCCCAGCTGTGTGCAAAATTTGAAATTCACCTTTATTCTTCTTCCATTTTGTTATTCCAACAACAATAATCAATCCAAAAATTCATAGTTTAGCATGTGTTTGGATGAATTCACAACATACCCATCAATTTATAACACTCAATCAATCCAAAAATCACAATTAAACATACAACTCATAGAGGTGGATTTTTATATTTACAAAGAATATGTCAAATTTTGAAAGGAACAAGCAATAAACATACTTGAAAATTTTTAAAATTCCTTCCCTTTTTATAATATAATTGTTCATGGCTTGACAGCGACGAAAATAGCTTCACCTCTGCTCCATAATACACTTTTGATGGTTACTGAAGTTCTTAATTAATTTTTGTTAGTTACTACCTTAATGAATGATTCATAGTTTTCCTTGACATTTTCGTTAGTTATAGATGCATTCACAACTATTTACTTAAGCACACAAATTGACTTTGGTTCTCCATTTGCATGTGTTTTCTTTGTATTAGTCTCGTTAATATTATCATCATAACTGATATTGATCTTATTATGCTATCATAGGTCTTAATATTGTTGTCCTTCCAATTATTGATATTAATGTTATTATCATTAAAGTCATTATGATAATTGCTATTATTGAAATTACATGTCAAACTCAGTAGCATTAAAATTTTCATTTCTATTATTATTTCTGACGGTTATGAAAATAAATATTATTATCGGTTCTAGTGACTTAATCACGAAGAGGTTTGAGATACTAAGCTCGACTTGTGGTTCTAGATTGATTTTAGATATCCAATCACGTTTTTGTATGCAAATCGAAAAGATTTTCGCTCCTTTAGGCCTGAAATGTACTTTGAGTTCTATTTATTACTTTGGGTTACAAAAACATATATCATTATTTCTCATTCAAACGTGAATTGATTGATCTTTATTCCTCTCTTTAGTTACAAAAACTCGTAATTATCTTTAACAGTAGTTCGAACCCAATAATCTTACCATTTTAACCAAGTCACAAGGGTCAAGCTCCACAATTACTTTTAGTTGATAATATCACTCAAACTCACACTCTAAAGTTTCATTCAATCTAGGGCTGGCAAAAATTCGGGTCCGGGTCAATTCAGGTCCGGACAAATCAGACATTCGGACAAAAACTTCATACCCGGACCCTGTTCGGATTACAAATCGGACACTCTGACCAGACCCGGACCCGGACCCGGTTGTCCGAATGTCCGAACCCGGTTGTCCGGATGTCCGAATTTGTAATATGATTTTAGGAGATTCTGACCGAAATTTTGTGTGACCGAACCCGAACCCGGTTTTTCAATGTCCGAACCCGGTTGTCCGAATTTATTTTTATAAAATTTTCTAAAGAATTTGGACTAAAATTACATATAAACATAGTTGTCCGATGTCCGAACCCGGTTGTCCGATTGTCCGAATTTGTCCGAACCCGAAATGGTTCAAAAATCCGGACAACCCGAACCCGGATTTCCAAACCCGAACCCGACCCGGTTTAAATTCGGACATGACCGATTGTCCGAATTTTAAATTCGGACATAAATTTGGTGACCGTACCCGGTTTTTTCCGGGTCGGACAAATTCGGGTAATCGGGTCGGACAAATTTTTGCCAGCCCTAATTCAATCCCTTTAAATTAACCTTCAATATCCTTGTTGGACTTGCTTTGTTTACAAAATCCCCAAAATAACATTTTCACTCAATTCTCATATAGAAATACATTTTATTTCAACAAATTACTTTCAAGATAACACTAAGCCATTTATTTCAAGGGAAATTATCTCATAATTGCATTTCCCTCCTTTACTCTCATCACCAACCTCAAGCTCAAAAACATCCATTTTCATGACACCACCACCCAAAGCACCACACACATACACCATATTAATTTTTCATTCAATTACCATAAGAATTCATCAACACTTCATAAGATCAATAAAACTAACATAAACTCATATTCAACCACCCAACATCAATTCACCATGTACACCCCATGAACTCACAAGCGTCTCCAAGCTCAATCTCATCGTCAAAACTTTAATTACTCACAAACTAACATTAATTTTTAAACAAGATACTTACTAACAAAAGCAACAATAAAAATAGAGGAAGTGAGGAATAAGGGTTTAAGGTTTCAACTTACCAAACCACCATTGACACAACAAAAAGAAGAGTTGGAGGGAGGAGATGGGACCCGCTGAAGACCGACGGCGAAAGCCGTGACCGGCGGTACGAGCGGCGTGGCGGTGGGTGGCCGGTGCCAGCCGGCAATGGGCAGAGTGGGCCTGTCGCTGACAGAAAAAACAGGGGAAGGAGGGTTATGGCGTGCGTGTGTTTTGGACCTTTTGGTGTGACTGGGCAAAAGCAAAATGGGGGCCTATAACGCCTATAGCGTGAATTAAACAGGGGGGAAGTCGAGAGGGGTGTCAGATTAGTTATGTGAATTTAACGATTTGTTTTGTTTTCCTCGTTTGTCTTGTTTTTTTTGGGAAGGGGGTTTCAACCCCTCCCTTAGTCTATGTATTTTTATTTTTGGCATTCTTGTCTTTCCCCTTTTTAAGTTAATAAATATTGGGATTAAAGTATAGGTTAATTTAAATTTTTTTGGGTCTATTATTAGTATATTTATGGTTTATTTGGGAGGGACTTGTAAATTCTACCCACATTAATCAATATGTCCTTCTGTACTTATTTTTATTTCCTTTACCAACATTATGGTCTCGTTTCTATGGTATAATTGAGCAAATTGTGTATTTATCTATATGTCCCACGATTGCTCGCTTTTATAAATTTGCCAATTTATTTATTTATTCATCAATTTATAAGCTCTAAATGATTTAATACAGAACATGACTTGGGCTATTCCGATATCATTTCGTTCTTCCAACCTGCAACTGTATAAGCATTTTAAAACATTGAATCGAGATGCGGCGCTCAGTTTTATTAAATTGAAATTTAGTATAGTAATTAAACACGGGTTGAGTTCAGGCTATTACAATATCCCTCTTCTTTAGATGCCACCTTCTCCATGATACTTCAATTCCATAAGCCCTTTATTTCTAGGTCCGATGTCCAATTGTTGGAGACTTGTTGTGTTACAAGTTCTCCTTGTTGATTTAGTTTATTTTATATTGTGCTCGTTTTGTTCCCCGATAAGTATTGGAGGTTTTGACATCATTCATTTAGTGCCCTACAGTTGTTTTTCTTGTCAAAATAAATCTTGGAGTCTCCATTATTTATATGTGAGTTTGATTATTTATGTATTATCTACTACTTGGACTTGGATCTAACTGTTTGCTTTTTTATCAAACAATTGGCCCGGGGGGCAATTGTCATTCTTGGAGAAATGATTATTCATTTCTAAGATTTGTTCATTTGGATTGTTATATGTGTCTCTCAACATCGTCAAATGCTGCAAGTTCAACATTAAATCCATTCATTATATCTCATACTGTGTTTTACAATAAAATATATACAAGTTTTTAGCAGCAGGGATAATATTTTCAAACATAGAGCTTGTTTAATTGAACTCCGACTTGTTTTAAAAATTAACTCCATTTATCAAATGATTTTTTAAAACAAACCAAGAGTTTGATAAGCATTTTTTAGAAGCGCTTTTAAAAATTGTTTGATGGTGTTATGTAACTTAACCTTTTTCCCTTCATACATAACTATGTATGTGTGTGTGTATATATATATGTAAAATATTTAACGTTATATAAAACGTACATCTTATACATCATCAAACTTGAGTTGGTTTAACATACTCACAACACATAGGAAATAAACCACAAAGCAACAGAGCCACACACAACCTTTTTCTTTATTTGTGAGTGTTGCAACAACCTAACCGATACACAAATATGTCACTCGATCCTAAGCATGTATCATATAAAGTAATAACATTTAGGATGCAATAACATCAATTTTCATTCCACCTTGACAATGGCCTGTACTAGTGCAGATGAAGTAGTTGTGGCCGCTCTTTAACTTGATCCTATCCTTGCCAGTTTGGTAAACTTTGGCCCCTTTTGGACTGCTGCAATTGTCATACCCCTTCTTGTCCACGTGAACCACATTATGAGCAGTCTTGTCATAGTTGAAGGCTGCAAATATTGACATACATATCCCGCCATTTTGCAAAGGAGTTGGGTCAGAGATATTTGACTTAGGAGGTGTTTGGTAATAAGAGCTGTTTGAAGGAAAATAGCTATTTGGGAGGATTTTAGTTGTTTTGATCAAGTCAAACAGCTAAAGAATGTTTGGTAAAGAGTTGTTTACAAAAGACTGTTTGGCTCCAAAAGACTGTTTGAAAAAACTATTCTCATTGGCCTTTTGAGAAGAGTTTTTGTGAAAATGACATAATTATCCATAAATTTGAAAAAATTACACACATTTCATTAAAAACTAATTCATAAATAAGGGTATAATTGAAAATTTACCAACATATTTTTTAGAAACATCTAGTTTTCACCAAACACTTTTTCTAAAAACAGCTAATTCAAACAGCTAACAGCTAACACAAACTGCTAACAGCTAACACCTAACAACTGTTTGTCAAACAGGACCTTAATTTAAGCAATACTAATTAGCTAGTTATGAAGAAACAATCAATTAGCATCCTATATACCTCCAGTAGCATTATTTTAGTTTTTATAAGATGAGCTGGCCACCTTATTTAAGGTTATTTATGATAGAAGGTGGGGTTAAATAAGATTCAAAGGAGATTTTAGGCAACGCACGTTGATTATCAGCATACTGGTTTTCTTATGGGAAGCAAAATATCTTTTACTCCTAAGCATGGTTATTCTCATGAATTACTGGATGTATTTGAATTATTTATATGTGTCATATAAGTTTCAGTATCTTTTACTCCTAAGCAAAATATCTTTTACTCCTAAGCATGGTTATGCATATCATGTGAGTATATAATTTTAGGAGAATAACAGAGGAATTGTTGTTTGAAATTTATCTGTAGAGATCAGTCATAAGTTATTTCTTTTAGTAAATATACTTTTTTTAATCATAACCGTAAATACAAAATTAATATTGAAAGTTAAGGGCATTTAGCCAAAAACTAACACACACACAAAAAAAAAAGAAAAGGGAACAGCTTCTTCATGAAATAGTTTCTAGAAAAAATTGTTTGAGTGAACTTATTTCCTCTTTGTTATACAAATATTTTTCCTCTGAAGAACAGCGAAAAATACTTTTATTTGGACTTTTTACACCTATATTTTTCAGGAAAGTTGAAAATTCTATAAATAAAACTATAAAAATAAGGAAAACATAGTGTGTAAAAATTAAAGCTGACCTAGAATATCACTCGCATTGAAGGACTTTCCAGATGACCAACTATTGACATTAAAAGTCCAGCCAGCAGCTCCTCCAACTGTGTAAATGGCTCCAAGGGCTGGCTCACTCAGTGCCAATGTGCATATTATGGCAACTCCAAAAACCAAACAAGGCCTTGTTGCACTGCCTCTTCCTTTAGCCATTAATTTGTGAGCAAAGCTCTCGAGGGTTGAAAGTTGAGAGAAAAAGAAAGGGGAGAGGGAAATGGAGCCTAGTTTATTGTATTTGTGGGAGTGCCAAGCTATAAGTGAAGTAGCACTATTAATAAAGGTGTTTGGTGCTGGTGGGATATCATATCATATAGTAATGTCATAAACTTGAGGTATTATAACACATACTCTTTGGGTTCTTTTTTTTTTATTTTTAAAAAAAGATTCTCTGGGGGTGCCACCTAATATAATTGTTAGTCTTTAAATTAAAGTTATCGTCAACGATCTGAATTTGAGTCATGCCTACATCTATCTTCACGCATCATAAATGCCTATATATATATATATATATATATATATATATATA
>JACYFF010002017.1:69232155-69268665 GCA_017589665.1 Selenicereus undatus | reverse complement strand
ATATATATATATATATATATATATATATATATATATATATATATATCCTTTTTTGAAAATAGTTTTTGGCTGTTAGCTGTTTGTATTAGCTGTTAGCTATTAGTTACTTGATTTAGATGCTTGTATTAGCTTTTTGGATTAGCTGTTTGAAAAAAATATATTATTTTGTAAAATTAGCTGTTTCTGATAAAATTGTGAGACAAAAATCAAATTTTTTAAAAAACTCATGGAACTAACCTTTTTAAATTAGTTTTTTAGACCCAAAGAGCTCTTCTAAAAAGCTCTTTCATCAAACACCCAAATTAGCTTTTTTACTTGGCCAAACAACTAATTTGTTCAAAAAAACTCTTTTTGGCAAAAAAGATCTCTAAAAAACTGTTTGTCAAACACTCCCATCATTATCCCTTATAAGAGAAGCGCAATATATATATATATATATATATAAATATATAAATATATATATATATATATATATATATATATATATATAATTTAACATAATCTGATAATCCGCTTATGCACGAAGGTTTGTTATAGGAGTACATTTCACTTGATATTTAATTCAAAATGACATGAAAATTTCAACATTAAAAATTTATGTATCTCATTGCACCCCAAAAAAAATAAAAAAAAATGATGATCAGCGAGCGGAGCATTGAGGATCAAACTGGAAGACATAAATTATGATAGTAGGGAAGACTTTCAATTGGGTTGGGTCCCATGACCATACATTTGTTCTTGAAAATTCTGTAAGGTGCTGTTTCAGGACAAAAATTTGGGAACTTTTGGGCCCTTTTCAATTAAAAGTGTGAAGCTCAACAACTCCACTAGCAATCACCACAAGCCTCCACTGTGAAGTGAAATAGATGAAGAACATAAGAGAGGGCCACAAGTTTTTTTTTAAAAAAAAAAACAGCAATGAGAACTTTTTTAAGAATCCTATGATCTAGGCAATCATTTCAAACAATATATATAAGATTCGACCACATAATACATAATCAAATAATTTGTGTTTTAATATGAAGACTTCATAAGCATAGCAATCTATAACTTGATCATTACTTTTTTTCGTAGGTATGTGTTAAATTTTTATATAATTGGGTCTAAATCAAACAAGTTAAGTATATAAGATCGGTGAAGTTTCATCACAAAACTAAGTAGCAATGGATATAGTGGCTCATTAGCTTATATACAAGCTTAAAGCCTCTTAGTTTATCAATGTAAATCAACTCCGGTATTATACATTACAACCGCCTATATAACAACAACAACAACAAACCCCGGTATGACTCCTACTTACGTAAGATCTAGGATATCACAACCGCCTATAATTTTATGAAAATTTGACGATAAATTTTCAAAATTTTCTCCAACAGTTCGAATCATCTCTGAGCGATTTGGTTTATTAGTCTTCTTCTATTGAAATAAAGACTTATTGTTCCACGCCAGAAGTGTTTATTTTAACAAAAGAAGATCATTGACATCATTATTGTTGGGTTGTTGTGATAACATATAAAAAGGCATGACTTTGGGATTTTAATTGCAAGCTTATTTTCCCTCCATAAAAGCTCATGTGCCCAGTACTTTTGCCTGCAAACCCCAGGACCAGGGCTGACTTCCTTTTTAATAAAGTTCACTGGAGTTAGGGCAAAGTTAACAAAGCTAGTGGAAGATATGGTAAACATTACCTTACTCAATGGCTATGTTTTATTTATTTATTCTTTTTTTTTTTTTACTTTTTTGGAGACATGGTTATGGGTAAGACTTAATAGTTGTCTCCATTATTGCCCTACCCATGAATTTATCAAGACCTTTTTTTCTCTTTATTTCCCAATCAAGGTGTGTTAATTGCTGGGCTAAATTAATCTTTTTATTGTATTTTTTTAATCAAGGGTCAAATCTTTTTATTGTTGAATTAAATAGAAAATTTGAAGCATTTTATGAAATAATATTCTAAAATAAAAGAATTTATAAACTCCTTTCTTTAAAAATTGATTTTCAAACTATTTTTCCTAGTTTTCCATATTGGTTTTCTATAACCAAGGAACAAAATCTTATCCTTTAAAACTAATTCCCAATCTATTCTTAAATATGTTTTAAAAAGTTTTTGAAATTGAAAAAATATTGAGCTACTTTTCTTTTAATTCAATTTCTAACTATTTTCAATGACAGTGAAACTTACAACTAAATTAGACTTACAATGGGTGATTTTAAGAACAAAAGCTCTTTTGATGATATATTACAATTACAAATTTCTTAGAATGAATTTCGAAGAAAATAAGTCTATATGATTACTATCTTTAATCCTAATAAGCATCATATTATGATTTAAGCATAAAATATTTAGTTAATTATTTAATTTGTATTCATCTATTATTTTAATTCAAGTTTATATACAATTAAATATAAGCTAAAGATGCAAATTTCAATTATGTAATTTATTTGTTAAATTTTGTCAAACAGATAAATTAAACTTCGTTGTATATCAAGCACATTTCAAAACCATAAATGACAATACAATATAAAAATGGAAAACTAAAAAGCCAGGCCTATTATAAAAAGGACCATTTTCATTTGCTGGCATGCGTATCATGGTGTATGATATGTTCACATCGTAACATAATATTAGGTCTGCAACAAACACTAAGGATGACAAATGGTCGAGTGGCTGACATGGGTATATTTCATGTCCCCGTTCCTACTCGGCTCCCATACTGTTCAATCCACCCTGCATGAGCCCCCCTTTCCTGCTCCGAATAGGTTCCAAGTTCTCCAAATTTTTAGTAATTGCTGCTCCAAATCCATCGGAGATTCAACAATTCATACTTTGAAAGGGAAATCGGGGTTTGGAGACCTAGAAATGGACAAAAACGGCCAATGAATCCAATAACATCGAATATTGCATCATGATGTTGTGGCAAAGAAGAGAACTAGCTTACAATATAGAAAGCATATTGTCATACAACCTCCAAAGATATAGTGTCTTCACTAAAAAAAAAACCTACCAAACATACCATACTATTGCACCGAGGGGGGGGGGGGAGACAAAACCTATATCATTCTTCCCGGGATATATGCTCTCAGGAGCAGCGTAATTAGATTTATATTTAAGAATTAATATATAACAATCACACGTCAAATAAATATATATACATAGCAGTGCATATAAGAATTTGTTTTCGGGGGAAGGGGGAGAAGAATACCACAACCTTTGAGTTGTTCGCACAATCAAACAACAGAAAAAAAAAAATAGTAGAGGTAGAGGGAGAACAGTTGAAGAGAAATGGAAGTGCTTGACAACACCTGTTGGTCCTAAAGAGGAAAGGTCAGCTACAAATGCAAGCAACGTTGCACAAGGCCATGCGGATGGGTGAGTGTGCAAAAGTGGCAATGAATAACAACAGATGACGAATGAACGTTAGCAAGCAATCAAATTGCTTTATAAGCTCCCTTTTCGGCAAAATTATATGTTTAGGTAGCAGATTACGGTTCAAGTAGCGGATAGCGGTTTTAATTTAGTTAACAGATAACTCTTTAGATAAGCAGTTGAAACAAATGTGTTTGATAAATTTAATTTTTGGATTATCTGATTAATGTAAATTGACAAAAAATGATATAGATCATTTCAAAAGACAAAATTTTCAACTAATATTTTCTGGCAAAAAAATATGAAATGTTGCTTTTGAATGCCAAAAGCCAATATTGTTAAATTGCATTTTGTAAACGTTGCTTAAACATCAATGCCTCGTGAAATGCTAATCAAAACACCAGGGTACCCAACACTAAAAATTGACTGATTAGTGCATTGATTTGATCAAAATACTAAACGCCACTCAAAATGTCGTTATCATACATGATCAAGGAGTTGACGAGGGATGCAGAGGCTAAGGGGGCTCAGCATTAAGTAACAACCAAAGTATGATTTCGAAACATACGAGGATATGAAAGGAGACAAGAAAATTTGTTATGTTAGATAATTAAGATTTTGTTGAAGTAAAATTAGCCATATAACCTTATGTTTCTTATATAATTTTTTTCAGATAGAGGCATATGTTTAATTTTAAATAAACAAACGGGAATTGGGCCAAAATTTTACCCATCCCCGTCCTAGCACATTAATTGAGTTTTTGACCTTGGTCTTGTAGGGAACGACTTTCCCCACTGCAGGGTAAGGCCTCAACATCAAGAATTCCCGTCTAATTGTCATTCATAACAAACACTAAAAAAGGCAGGATCATTGAAAACATAGTCAACCAATGTCTCAGGATATTGATCAAAATTTTTCTAATGCAAATAAGTATATGAACACTCACTTCTAGAGGAGGTGTTACATGACAGCGAAAGTTGATGAAGCACAACCTCCTTAACCTAATCCTTTCCTCTCACAACCCATGTTCAACAACTTGTTTTTGTTTTTGTTTTTTTTTTTTGTGGTGGGAATAAACTTCTATACTTATTAACAACTCCTAAAAATTTTATCAATTAAGATAAACGACAATCACGTTTTTCATGATTTGGCTGTGTATTGGGCTATTGGCTTTTTCGATTTTGATTTTCTGTATAGTTTCCTAGATTATTAATGATTTTTTAAAAAGAACAATCTTTTTTTCCCCTAATTTTTGAACCCCTTTTTTGTTAAATGAAAGGTGGGAGAAGGATAACAAATCTGACATTTTCCTTCTTCAGCAGATAAATCAGCGGAAACTCTGCATCAGAACACCCACTCTCACCCAAACTCCATCAACAATGGCCGTAGCACAATCCGAATCATCATCATCATCATCATTCTCAGATCAATCTCTCTATCTCTACTGCCTTCTCTCTCTCTACCTAATCGGGCCTCCAACCCTAATCGCCCTTCAATTCATCCAAGCCCCATACGGCCGCCACCGCCGTTCCGGCTGGGGCCCCACAATTCCGCCATGGCTGGCCTGGTTCCTCATGGAAAGCCCCACCGTATTCTTCTCTCTCCTCATCTACTCCCGCGGCCAATTCGCGCTTTCTCTCCAATCTCTCTGTCTTCTCTCCGTCTTCCTCCTCCACTACATCCACCGCACCTGCATCTACCCACTCCGCCTCCGCCGCCGCACGACGACCACCACCTCCTCCTTCCCAGTCTCCGTCGCCGCGATGGCGTTCGCGTTTAACCTCCTGAACTCGTACGTCCAATCGAGGTGGATCTCGCACTACGCCGATTACTCTGCCGAGGGACGGTGGTTCTGGTGGCGGTTCGCCGCCGGAGTGGCTGTGTTCCTCGCCGGCATGGCGGTGAATGTGACATCAGATCTGACGTTGGTGGGCCTGAAGGCGCAGGGTGGGGGATATAGGATACCTCAAGGAGGGATGTTTGAGTTGGTGAGCTGCCCTAATTATTTCGGAGAGATGGTGGAGTGGTTGGGTTGGGCCATAATGACTTGGTCTTGGGCTGGGCTGGGATTTTTCCTGTATACTTGCTCTAATTTGGTGCCTAGGGCTATTGGAAATCATAAGTGGTATTTGGAAAAGTTTAAGGAGGATTATCCCAGGCATAGGAAAGCTGTTATCCCATTTTTGGGTTGATTTTGATTTTGATTTCTTTTGTACACACATTGAAGGGGGGAAGTTTGGCGTGTGATGTGATGTCTTGTAATGTAAGACACATTTTGTGCTGCTAATTAATTGTGGCATTTGGGTTTGTCAAATTTTGGGTTTAAGAATCCGTCTATTATTTACTTGTGCTAGTCTTACGTAACTTACGTTGTTCTTTTCTACAAATTTGAATTTGTTGTATGAGGTTTTGGAAATCGAATCCCCAGATGAGTAAAACAATTGTTTTGGAAGCAGAATAGACATGCAAGTTCTTATAAAGATTTTACTAATAGAGTTAGCCACTGGATATGTGAAGTGCTAACTACGTCGAATCAAACGCTTGTGGATACACTTGTAGTATTGATGTTTGTGAAAAATGGGATTTGTTTTCACATTTAGTATTGAATAGTATTAATATTTTATAAACACTTGTATCCATAAATTATAAAATTTTAAAATCCATCTCCAAAATGAATTAAAACATCGTGTTAATATCCAAAGCCACACAATGTTGACGTGCATTATAAAGCATATCATAGGTAAACCTTAAGCCTTAATTTATTATTTATTGATAAAATTAGCCAAATGGCCTATAAAGTATGCATGACAAGTGAATCTACCTTGTAATTAAAAAAATAAATACATAGCAAATTGGTCATAGCTTATGCATGAGCAGTTGTAAGGGTAAGATTGTTTATATTTACATCTTATTTAATTTTTTGAAAATAAAATTTATATTGAAAGTTGTTATTGTTGTTGTAAAAACGAGAGACACTGAGTTTTAATAAATGCAAGATATTTTATTAGCATATCTAACCTTTGTTTTTGTTTTTAAAGAAAAATCATCAACAACTTATCTTCTGAGAAATATATATGTTGAGGAAACCTTGTATGATGTGAACTTATGCTCAACAATCCCCACTTGCTGTTGGCATTTCAGGGCATGCAAGTGTCCATTTGGGGTACTAGGATGTTGGGGGGGGGGGTCGAAAACCACCAGGGGTGGCTGGAACCAAAAGGCTGGCAGCAGTTGCTGCCGTGAAGAGGGAGAAAGAAGAGAGAGGGTGTGTATATGTTGTTATGTTTACTAGGTTAGAATGACTCCAAAAAACGTTTGGCTGAATTTTATCATTCCAAATTTTTTTTTTGCTAATTAAAATTAGGCATAAATGATAGTAATTAACTTAATTTAATCACATCAAAATTTTCGGGCCCAAATTTTAACCCAAAATGAATCGGGCGGCAAATCAGGCCAAAATGAATTGGGCCGAACTTAATGAATTTGAGCCCAAATATTTTTGCATGGGTAACCATTAAATTTTTGTGACATTAAAAAAAATAATTTAATGCTCAATCATAATCATCGAGGCTCGCCTGAAATTTAATTAATCAATGAAACTTGAATTAACAATAAATGAAACTTGAATTGCAAAATGGGACCCAAATAAAAAATCTTCCAACCGGGATGATTAAATACGATACATGAATGCGAAAAATTTAAATGGCATAAGGTAATTTGGTAAATATACAAATTCAGTGTAATTGAATTAATAAACATGATTTGGTTCAACAAATAACCATGGGTAATTAAATCCATAGAGATGATAAATTAAATAAATAAACATGATTAATTGAATAAATAAATATAATTTAAATAACTAAATATGGGTTACGGTCGAGTTATTACAGGATATACTAGGTTTAAAGTTAGATTCAATGTTCCCCTATTATATTGTAATGATATATACCGCCTTTTGTGACTCATTCGGGCCAAAATTTTAAAAAGTGATCTTCAATAATAATAATAATAATAATAATAATAATAATAATAATAATAATCATTATTATTATTATTATTATTATTATTATTATTATTATTATTAATAAATTTACAAATAAGTCTAGACTGATATATTTATTAAACCTAATTTTTTTAGATATTTGGGCCTCAACTATACTAGAAGTGAACTACTGCTAGATTAGAGGGATAAATGTCCAATTAATTAAACCAACATGTGTTGAATGGAGGCAAACTAATTGGGCAAATCACTCGATATGGTCGTTTAGTTGGCTCATCGTCTGAAATTTTAGTTAATCATAATTTCTGTTTTTTTTTTCCCCCTGTTTTTTCCCCTTAGTGGTACACAAAAGTTTTCTTTTGTTATCACATCTTTACGTTAGGAGTACTGATCTCCCACTCCAAGCTTTTCTCTAGTGTCAATAACCAGGGCCCTCTTAGACCAAATGCAGCGTTGGGCTCACAGGCCCAAATAACAGCTTGGCGCACGAGTTTGCAGTTCGAAGGGTTCAGTACACTGCATATATAGGGTTCATTCCAGAGCAACTTGATTTGGGAAAAAAACATAGGTTTTGACAATCACTTTGAAACTTTTGTAATGTTTGATTAGATGTAATTATTTATGTAATATAAATAAGTTTATAATTGTGTTTTTATTATCTTATTTGGTTATATGAGAGTAATGCAACATAAGAATTATTTTGTAATTATGGTTACTGCAAACTAAGTAATCATGATTGCATTGTAAAGTTAAAAAAAATATATTTTTCTAAACCCAGGCCCTTCAAAGATGTGGTTAAAGTAGAACTCGGATTTAGGGATATAGGGATATGGTATTAAAATGATCAAGATTGAATTTGTTGACAACTCAACATTTTCAATAATAGGAAAAAAAAGAAAGAAAGAAAAGAAGGTACAATTGAACTAGTTTACTTGAATTATTTTCTAATATCAATATGTCTTCAAAGTCTATATGTGTCCATCTTTTCTCAAGTTAATTAGCAATGGAGAGGATAGAAGAGGAAGAAAACCTTCTTTGAAGAAGTGAGATCCACCTCACTCGATCACTCCTATTCATGAAAAACATAGATAATTGAAAGTCATATTATACTTTAGGATGCATTTTTTTTGATGTTATATAAAGTGGTTAAAAAAAGAGACAACATGACCAAGATTTAAATCAAGGTCTATGCCTGAATTTATATAAGTTGTATTAATCAAATTAAACTAGTTGACATATAAAGTCGGGTCTAGCATGAATTCCTTATGTGAACTGTATTAGTCAATCTAGTGAACGCATAGTTTAAAGTAAAAGTTTTAGATACTTATTTTTGTAGATTCTCTAAACTTAGCTGTGGAGACTTTTGTTTAGGCCATAGTTAACATTTTAGATTGTTGATTACGTGACTTGATTTGACTAGTAGACTGCCTAAGTATTAATTAGGCAGTTTGTTAAGAAATGTCTTTGAGAGATATCCTTAAAATATAGATGAATGAGGAATAATTGAGGATATAGGAGAAAAATTGGACTTGGTGATGAAAAAAGGCATATAAGTCCAAGTTGAGTCAAGATTCAACTTGTTTATAAATCACTTAATTATCATTTTTTCATTATAAAAAATAACTACATTAACTCCTTTAGTTAAATTATTTTCTTGCATTAACATGCAGTTAAATTCAATATCTGTTGTCCATATTTCTAAATACTTGTTTTATATCTAAACATGTTTTAATATAAGTGTGATTATATATGACTAGTGAGAGCGTATACTACTAAGAATATGTTATAGAAATTAGATGGGATGTGAGATTGACATCATTCTTGTTGATTATATTTGACTAGTTGATTGCATCACGATTGGTTCAAGCTATGAATGACAAGAATATGGATGTGTTTTTTAGTAGTTATTTACGGGGAAAAAGTCAATCTATGACAAATTTCAATGAATAGTGCGACTTTGGCATAAAAATCTCAACATATTCTCAAAAACCCCTTTGCTCTTCCAGAACCCTTTGAAAATCTCTTTTTTTTTTTTTGGATTCAACAATGTCATATGTATACCTTTCACAAACGAACATGCACATATTTCAGAGATTTAATTGATAAAGAAAAATTATTTTCCTTGCAAAATAAACCATCTTCAAACCAAATTCTTGTTGCCCATCATTTAGACAAGAGAATTAAAGCGAGACACAAGCATAGTGGCATCATTATATAAAACTAGTAACATACATTATTTCATGAATCATTGATATATTAATACTCTTTAACCAGACTTTCTAGTGACAACGATACATGCACATGCATGGCATGAACTATGTTGGAGTATGAAAGTGAGTATTGTCCGATCGCACATTGATAAAATTAAAAGGCTCGAGCATGTCCTTTCCCTTGCTTTCCTTCCGAAAGGATACATCAATCTAATTAAATAAAACTACCTAAATTGTCGATTGAAAATATAATTACGGAGCATTAATTAGCAGCATCAAGTGCTAATTAATTCAGCAGCTAGCAGTAATTAATGAACTAAAAAAGTGAGTAATTAATTAATTAAAAAGCATAAACACCAATTTTCATGCCAGTTTGGCAGTGGCGAGGGACAGTGCAGATGAAGTAGTTGTTGCCTCTTCTCAACTTGATTTTGTCACTGCCACTTTGGTAAACTCTGGCCCCCTTTGTCTTTCTGCAAGTGTTGTAACCCTTCCTGTTCACTGCTACTACATTGTGCATGCTCTTCCCATAGTTGAACACTACCTACAATTTCCATCCATATATATTAACATTATGTATATGCACCAATTTTCTAATCAATCACTTAACTTCTTTCTGAATGAAAAGTAACCATAGAGGATCTAACTAGATTGATGTAAATATGGCTTAAATTTAGAATTTTGAGACTAATTACTTAAATTTTCATTGTTAATGTGATGAGAAGTTAATCGATTGGATCAGATATGTATATGGGTTACTGTTTTCTTTTAAAAAGCTAAAGAAAAATTTCATATGTTAAAAAAACATGAATGTAACCAATACAACTTCATTTAAGTGGTTTGATATTTGTTCATCCTAAGTAAGATATCAGATTCGAGTCTTGTGATAAAAGCTATGCCTTATAATGCGCCAATAATGACCCAACTCCAGTAAAATCAAAGATAAAAATCCAAAAAGCAACATGAGTCTACATTCAAAATTTTCTGTAGGCCATTAAATTATACTAATTTTTGTACCTTATATGGAAAGGGGAAAAAAAGAGAGGGAAAATATGGAAAATGGAATATTACCTAGGACATCACCTGCCCTAAAGTTCTTGCCTTTAGTCCAATTGTTAACATTGAAAGACCGTCCAGAAGGTCCTCCAACAGTGTAGATGGCCCCAAGAGGCAAGAGCAGGCTCAGTCAGCACCAACAGGCAAATAATGGCAACCCCAACAACCAAACAAGGCCTGGCAGTGACATGAGCGAAGCCAGGAAATTAGGAGAGGGGGGTCGGAATTAATCCGACTTCTTTGACACGACGAAATGGAATTGATATTTACATCACAAGGTGGTTGTGGTTGAGTAACATCGTTTCCACCTTCTTCATTCAATGACGAGTTTTCAGATTTCGAACTTGAAGGTAACGAGTAGTTTTTCTTACCTCTCTTTTTGAAATATCTATGCATTTTTTCCTACAATTAAAATTAAACATATAAATCAAACATTTATGAGACCCCTAAACTATAACCAATGATTAATTAGCATACAAGTCACAAGATAAATGACCAAAACTACTACAATTGCATCCAGCAATTGAAATCCAACAATTGCATCCAACAATTCAAATAAATGGCAAAAGCGTAGAATCAAGCAAAGCAAATCCAAAACCCACTCACGGTGTCTTCTTCAAGTCTCAAACATGAGAATTAAAATCAACGTATCAAACTAATCTACAAATTCAGATTTAACCTACAGTTAAAATAAAACCTACAAAATGAGATTTGAGAACTCACAAATTTGGATAGAGATGTGAGGCCGTGAGAGCCTTGCTGCGCTGGGCAAATAGCAAATCCGTTGGCAGCGGGTGGCGGACGGTAAGTCGGCGACGCGGTGCAAGTGGCTGGTGAGCGGTGGGGTGAGTTAGGTCTGGGCAGTGGAGTGGCGAAAAATTGAAGGTCGAAGGAGACAACTGACCTCACGACCTCAAACGCGAAAGGGTATTGGTTTTAAAAACAAAAACAACAAAAAAAAGTTGGGAAAAAATAAGGGAAGGAGGAGGTTTGAACCCGCAACCTCAAGCACACCAAGCCAAGGCAATAACCACTAAGCCATTACAAATTTCATGCTTATCTTCAACAAATATAATACATATACTTAACTTTCAATTTTTTTAATTTTCTTACATATATATAATTTTTTTTTGAGAGGGGGTCGGGTGACCCCACTGACCCCCCTTGGCTAAGCCCTTGCCTGGCACTGCCTCTTTCCCCAACCATTTTTCAAAACTCAGGTGGTAATTAAGACTAGAGAGACAAATAAGAGAGATAATCACAACTAAGGTGTACTTAATTTCTTGGACTTTGAGAGCTAAGCTTGAAGCGCACTATGCTCTATTTATGTTGTGCTAACAAAGAATTTGTTGATTAAAAGAAGGGATGTATTTGGAAGCACGATGACCGACTTTTTTGGATGCTTCAGAAAAAAAAAAAAAAAATCCACCTTCGTAAAATTCTGTGAAATACCCAAAAATTAGGGTTTGCAAGTGGTAGACTCGATTTATTTATTGGTGCAATTAATTTGGATCAACAGGTAAAAATTACTTGCACAATTGGGTGATTGGTTTTCTTCCCTAGAATCCGAGGTTTGTCAAGATCTCATTCTAGATGGTACTTCATTATTAATGAAAATCTTGCAGAAGTTTATTATTGGTGATGTTGTCTAGATTTAGAGAATTGAGACATAAGAAATATTATCTCTATAAAAACACTCAACTACTGTTTAGTTAAAAAAAGAGGTTGAGAAAATTATGAATGACAATAAGTTACGTGCAATTCCTAAAGTTCATGGTAGGCGTTAACCGTATTATGAGAAATTGGGTTCATTGTGAGTGGTGAATATCTATTAATTGAACTGATTGTTTTTTTTCTTTGGGTGCAAATGAGACACAAAGGTGAATAGATTGATATAAGCGGAATGCAGACCTAAGACTCTGGTAACAATTCGCATAAATTTTACCAATTGAATTAGTTAACACCCATACCAATTAACTGAATTGGTATAGTAGTTAATAGTCCTCATCAAGTCTTCAGCTGAGAATATATATATATATTTTGGCCGGAAATTTTTTGTCTTGGTTTTGGTGTTTGCCGGAGAAATAATGGATGAGCCATGGCTGTTGGAGCACCATAACGATACAACCACCACTACATTGGGTTGTCAGAACACCATGGATTGACCTCCATATTTTGGGGGCGAAACATATGAATTGACTATGAATATATACGTTCATGTTTTGATTCAAATTCTCCTCTTTTTCACAAAGCTTATCCACCAAATGCCTTTTGTATTCATATATATGTAAACATTAATTATCCTAAAATTTTCGAAACAGTCTTAAGTGCCAAATATTATAACTTCTTCACACTTGTATTCAAATTCCTAGCCAAGAATCTCAACTATAATACCGTGCTCATTAGGTAGTAATATCTAGTTCGAGGTTTTATAACTACTAATTGATTTGTTAATGATATTCATATGAAGCTTTTACAATCTGTGCACTCATATAAATTACCGTTTATATAGTTCTTTGTATTATAGATAAACTACATGCATGTTCTTTTCAAATCTATAACTATATTATACTTCTAAACTCCTAATGTTTTTTAAATTCCTTTTGACAAGTTTCCGATTTTTTAAGAAATTGTAAAACATTATCTAGTTTTTTTTAGTTGGCACTTTAACACCTTTAGTTGAAAAGAACAAGTCTAACATGTTTGTACCCATCTAACTATACATCCTTGTCCAACTATTCAAATGTTGATAGACAACCAACAAAATTGCTATAAAAAGTTAAAAGTTGAATTAGACATGGTGAACATGCCATTCGTTTACAGTTTGGGTTGGCAATTGTCACTAAAAAGTAGTGTTCGAGTTCTGTTTTTATTGATGGTTGGACTTCTCTTCGTGTATTACAAACTGCTACATCCTTGATTTGGTTAATTATGGGTTTAAGCTATGTGCATATGTCCATAGATTTTTGGATTATCATATCGAAGGCTACTTCGGCTTGGTTAATCCAAAATGCATGGAGTACCATTTTGCCGGCTACTTTACAACTTCATATGATTTGTTCCATTACAATTTTATGTTTCTTTTAAACTATACATAGTGTGACACCACCAATGTCCAACAAGCCTCAAAAGACAAACGGGGGAGGGAGAGGAGGAGGGGAAGAAACAAAGAGGAAGAGAGCGGAACCGGATAACATTGAAGACATGATGTTTTAATTCAATAACACAATAGTTACGTCTTGATATCAATTTGGACACATTTTTCCTTGTCTTGTGTCTGATGATCTAAGATCTGACACTCAGATACAACCAACAATGCATAAGCATGAATTACACAGTACAGACAGCATAATGACGTTCGTTACTTCAAATTGTGGAACACAAATCACAATAGTTGTTGATAATTGGGCCATTGTCTTTGATAGGGACCAGCCAACTTCAATCAGTAGAGAGCCAACGTCAACCAGGTACTCGTGGTTCTAAAGCAGATTTCAACTGGGAATGTAGCTCATACCAGGACTCCAGGTTTATTAGTTTGTTGAATTCAGAAAATGTAGCAACCTTGTCCAGGTGACCCCTAGTAGTTCCTTTCTCCTTTAAAATCTTCAAGGCATCGACCATGGCCTTAGCCGAAGCATATACTGCTGTAAGTGGATGGACAATTAAGTGGAAGCCCATTTCTCTCAACTCTTTGGGGGTGTGTAAGGGAGTTTTGCCGCCTTCAATCATGTTAGCAATCTTGTAACCCTTTACTTTTCGACCAATCTCTCTTAGCTCTTGATCGTTATGACGTGCCTCAACAAAAAGGCCATCAGCTCCAGCCTATACAGAAAACAACAGCATGATGCATCATTGCTCCAAGTACAGACGAAAATTCACAAAGGATTAGTCTTCTCCAGGATTCATGAATCCTTCGGAACAAAAGTTCTTAATTATGGTAGGTTGGTCGACACTTCTTTCAGAAAGATGAAAGTTTGGAGGAAAAAAAAGATAAGTCCAACACTCAGAACTTAACTGTAGCCCCGGCAACAATAATCGCAGAACACATGGAGGAAAGCATAATTTTCGTTTTTTTGAGGGGCCACCTGTGAAAATAGAGGCCTTATGGAGATTCAAAAGAAAGAAAAAAAGGAGAGATTGTGTCCTTGGGACTACCTTGCAAGGTAGTATTGGGGCTATGTTATAATTTGTATTCAACAACATACAAGTCAAAATATGTCACATACAGGCTAACAACGAGCAATATCCAGTAATCCACCAGATTTTCAAGCAAATATGCAAGTGATGAAAAGTTGGAAACGGCTAATTAGCTTTCTTAAGCTTTTCAATGCATTCATTGACAGTTCTTTCACTTTGGCATCACAGCCTTCCCCCCTCCTTCCTCCTCGTGGGAAGTACACGAATTCTTTATTATATGGCCCCCAAAATCCAAATTATTTTGTTGAAACTCGTCTTACATTTTTGTTGGAATCATTTTACGTTAGCATCACAGTCAGCTCTTTTATTCTGTTTGATTTTGAAATTCTCAACTGCCTCTGAAACATGGTGAAATCCACTATTGTTGGGCATCACAATTCTCTCAGAGTTTCTTTTTCAAACAGAAATTCTAAAAAGCCCAAGCTGCCCCTGAAATCATGACTCGTGTTTTTCCCATTTGGCAACCCGAACTGAAACGTCCAAGCTCAACTTTGATGTGTCATTTATGGATTGCAAAAACAGCAGAACTTCATACCGCAGCTGGCAACAACAATTATGTGCCTCAAACTGAAAAGGCAGTGATGCTTGCATAGGTAAGATCGCCTACACTGGATCTCCCCAAGCCCTGCGCAAGCGGGACCCCACACTGGGAGTAGTTGTTGTAAACTGAAAAGGCAGAAGGGATGCTTGATTGAACAATAAATAGGCCGAATAAATCAGATGACGTTGGAGCCAATCCAGATTTTATGGCAAAGAATTCAAGCACAATTGCAACCAAATAAAATGCATGATTGATAGAGGAGACTGGTATGCAGACCAAAAAAGCTCAATCTTACAAAAAAGAGATAAGATAGGAGCTAGTATGCTAGCTAAATTGATGGAGCAAGCGGAGTGCCTAAAGCAGTAGATTCTCTGAGCAATTTCTATTCAGCAATTCAACTAGAAAGATTTGCCAGTTTGCACGCCATACCTCCCAGTAAAGATTTGCCCTTGATATTGCTTCTTTAAGACCAGATGTTGCTCGTGCATCGGTCCGTGCAACAAGGAAAAAATCAGCATCCCCGATGGCATCTCTGGCAGCTTCTATTTTGAGTGCATGCTCCTCTGCAGGTACTACCTGGATTCAGAAAAAAAGGAGAAAAAGAAAAAGCAGGGAAGAAAGAAAATGTCATGGCTTTGTCCGGCAACATATTGTGATAACTGCAAAACCATCAATTATCATCCAAGCTTCAATCTAACAGCAAATACAGCACTAATAATGGACAGAAGTTTTTTGTTTCTTTTAGGGTAATAAAAAAATGCATTAATAAGACTCCAAGGTGATGTCAACCATATACGAAAGACGGCAACTACAAAAAAGCATCATGCCCTCAAGCTCTCTTGAGTTCACTTATCAACAAAGGCCTTGTTTGGTAAACAGCTGTTAGCTGTTAGTGTTTGATTTAGCTGTTTGCATTAGCTGTTTGAATTAGCTGTTTGCAAAAAAAGTGTTTGGTAAAGTTAGCTTTTTCTGGAATGTATATTTGATAAAATTCCAATATTGCCCCTATGTTCAAATGAACTGCCAGGGAGAGGAAAGGTTAATTAATGGCATGAGTGTAATTTTCTTGAACTTCTGGGTAGTATCGTAATTTCAATAAAAAGTTGTTCCCAAAAGGCTATTAAGATTAGCTGTTTGAAAAAGAGCTGTTTGGGGTAAAACAGCTGTTTGAAACAGCTGTTTACCAAACACCTCTTTAGCTGTTTGACTTGGTCAAAATAACTAAAGAGGTGCCAAACAGCTCTTTTTTATCAAACACCTGATGCAACCAAATAGGACCAAAATCTAGAAAAGCCAACTTTGTACCAGAATCAAGAGTTTGACTCCAAATATATAAATTCTCAGAAATTAAAGCTTGAAATCTTGACAGAATTTTGAATTATTTGAAGTTGTTAGCTACCTGTTTTCCTTGCATATGCCCTGGGGAAGGCAAACAGAGGGCCAATTAATGTCAATAAGTCTCCTTCAGAAATAAGGCATACCTTTAAGATTTTCCTCATAATAAAAGAACAAAGTGATCTCGACTCTTACCACACCTCTTTGGCCACACTTGATCCTGTTAAAAAGATAAAAAAAAAAATCACTTCTTCTGAGCCATAGGCCTCAAGAAACAGTAAATATGAAGAAGTTTTTTAATACACTCTCTGAAATGAACACGGAACTGAATAAATCAACAATTATCATGCATGACAAGCCTCTTACCTCTAGAAAACAACCAGCAGCACCAGCTTCAACCAATTCTTGGACAAACCTCTGGACATTAAGAGCATTCCCCCCACCAGTATCTGCCACAAACAACGGAACAGCCTTGAAATGGCTAAACTGCTGTTAACAGATGGTGGAACAATAGGATAGAAACACCACTCTGCCATCACTCATCAGATTTCAGGCATGCACACAATAAAATATCTTGTTCAGCATCAATAATAATAAGCAAGTCACAAAGTACAACAAATCTATGTTACTTGGACTTGCCCATGTTGAAGTGTTAACTGTCGATTGTGCAACACAGGTGCTCATGTCAAAGTCGGCAATTTTCTAAAGAGGTTTGTACATTCTTGTCCAAACTGAAGGGGCGTCCAGACTCGTTTCCAGTGTCAAGTGTCGAACACAAATACTTAAAGAAAAATAAAGAGTCAAAATAACATAGCAATAAATAATACACCTCTGGAGCTTTTAAGATCATAAAATGCTGTGGCCCAATGGATGCTTATAATCCCTGGTTCAAAAGTACAATAGAATATTCCTCAAGCTCATACGAGAAAGACTTGGTGATCCATTAAGCTAAGCAGCCGGTGGCACTAGTGAAACAGAATTGCAAAGGAAAGATAGCAGATGTTCTGATTTCAACAAGCTATTAATGCCAAGCCCGAAAAAGCAACCTGAAAGATCAGGTAAGCAAAGGTTTGCACACCAAATTATATATTGAAAGCTCACGTTGTGCTTTTTATAGGGCTTAAGAGTTCCTACCTATACCAAGAAGAGCTCTTACTGCAGGACTGAAAGAATTGTGCCAAACGGCTGGACAGATGAGGGATGCTGTAGGCTAGGGCTGTTATAGATATTAGCATGCAAAAATCAAAATGGACCTTCTTCGCATTTTATGTCGATCCTAGACAAACTAGGATAAGCAACCAGCATGACACTGCCAGTCCATAAGCTGACAAACTCAACTTCGACTCACCCTTTATTAAGGAATTTGAAGGTTTTAATGATAAAGCTATCCTCAAAAATTATCTTTGTAAAAGTTCATCTAAAACCCCTCATCTCTCAAACAGAGGTGATTCTTGATTGAATTGCAACCTTACAGTAGAAAATTCCAGGATTTCAGGCACTAAAAAATTAATACTAAAACTCAGAATATCCTTTATTAATGTCAAAAAATACTAATTCTTAGGTTACGAGATTGAAATGTTTGGTACCTATTGATGAAACTAAGCCTTATGGTCACTCTGTAACTCTTAGAACATACCATCCATGTCAGCAAAAGTTCAAAGATTTCAAGCTTCAATCTTTAGGGGTTGTGCCAACGGTTTGAGATTAAAACAAAAATCTTAACAAGAGTTTTCACTTAGATTCTCATTTTTTCAGCAGGAAGTACTAACTACAAAGGGATCAAGAGACCATTTTGGTACGAGGATGAACCTGCTAGTGTGAAATGTTACACAACACACTGAAAACTGCAACAAGACATCCCTAAATTCGCACTTTACTCAAGAATACTTGATATTTCATAACAATTTCACGATTGATAATTGAAGGAACAGTTTCAACAAAAAACAATCAACTCTGAGGCGTCAGAACTCAGAACCAAAAGATTTTTTTTTCCCCTTCTTTTGGGTTGGGGCTTTGAATGGAGGGGGGAGTTGGATTGCTGAGGGGAGAGAAACTCACCAGCATCAACAATGACAGGTAAGTCAGGTACACCAGAACAACACATAGCGAGTAACTGCAGTGACTTCTGTTGTCCTGCACAATAAATTCATGGCTATGGTTAGCATACTCTTTTTTTTTTTTGATAAGGAAAAGGATATATAATTATATTAAGAACCAAATCTGAGTTACACAGTGAGCACTGTATAACAACTATTTACAACCCAAGAATACTATGGTTAGCATACTCTTCCAGGACCAATTCCCAAGTTCATTAAAAGCTTAATTGCTTTTTGCTGATGAACAATTCTAGCATATCTAAAGTCAAAACCAATTCTAATAGTATCTTTATACATCTTAATAGTTAAATGATCATTATTTTGCTTAAACCCTAATCACATAACTCAAATTCCAGGAAAACACTCCACTCTTTCCAAGTCGAAAGCAACATTCCAGTTATGAAATGCACACATACAATTTCACTCACATTCTAGAATGCAGTTAACACCAATCCCCCACAATAATCAATCCAATTATTCTGATTATGGTGAATTTGCATAAACTAAAAAGCTTAGAACTAGACGGAAAAATGAGAGAGAGAGAGAGAGAGAGAGAGAGACGTGAGAAGGCCGAAGTCGGGCTTATCGAGGAGAGACGCGGCGACAGCATAGCCGGAAACAAAGCCGGCGCTGAAGCCGGACTTGTGTACGATGGCGGCGGAGAGGGCGTCTTGGACGCCGGGTATCAAAACAATCCCCTGCTCCTCGATCAACCGCTGCATCGTCGTCGGCGGCAGCGTCACCGTCACCGTCGACATCGGCCGCCGCCCCGGGGATGCCGCCTTCATCGCCGCCCGGGCCGTGGCCCTCACGACGGTCAACATTGGAGGAGACAGACAGAGACTCACGGAATGAAAGACCGACGGAGAACTTAGTATGTGTATTATCCACGTGACCACTTTCCACGGCACAAATCAAACGGTTGCTTCGTGAGTAATGTGAAGATTCTATGATGATCGATTTTGTGTGGTCAGGCGGCTGATCGTTCACATTGGTGTTCAGCTTGTAACAGTCAGATTGGTGTTTTAAGCAAAATTCAAACGCGAACGACGATACAATTGCACAAAAGAGGGGGAAGGGGGGGACAGACATGGTAAATATGTCATTTGGTTCGCTTACAGATCGGGTTAAATTTGGATTGGATTATATTTTGAACTAAGTGATGTTTTGGATCCGTTCAGTTTAGATCGTATGAACTTCAGTTCAAGTCGATTTCAGGTCAACTGATTTTCGATCCAATACGTTTGTCACATAAAAGTAAGCAACTTTGTAGAAAATTTCGGAACAGGTACGGTTCGATTTGGGCCAATTTGAATTTTGAGTCCACTTTTAGGTAAACCTATCACGGAAGTCGGGTCAAATATGTGTCCGTGTCGTTCGATTCAGATTTTAGGTCTTGTGTCAGTTTTGCCAAATCTAAGAATAATCGAGTCCGTTAGAGTTTGAGAGTGCAGTTAATTCCTAGTCAATTAGGAGTATGCTAGTGAAATTAATTCAATACTCCGGATTGGATTTTTTTCGGGGGGGGGGGGGGCCGATTGGCTTGGGTTTTGTCGTTAGTTCAATAAATTTCTCTTAAAGAGTTATAAGAGCCTTGTAGGAAAGGTTTTTCTTTTTTATTCAATGAGAATTAATTTGTATTAGTGTAAAATCATAATACATCTACTTTGTGTCTTGCATTGAGTGTGAATTCAGACTGATTAGTTTAAGAAATTAGATACCGATTAAATAAATTTGTTATTTGATTCAATTTCAAGTTGGGTCGTGTTTAGGTTAATGGATGTTAGAAAAGAGAAAAAAATAATCCGTGAATAGAAAGGAAACACTTGTTTCTTTCACTAGTCTATAGAATGAAAAAAAAAAAGGTCAAAACAAAGAATGAATCAAATTTTTGGATAGATGTCACATCGAAAATTTCATTAAAGATGTTCATACTATATTCAAATGATCAAATCCTCACATAATAATCACATATGCCCTGACCTCAATATTCAGAAGACAATTCAGAAGAAGATAACAATTAACAAATACTTGCTACATCCTTCGATTTTATTGTTGCATATCACACATTAGAGATTAGTAGGTTGCCACTTGGGGTTTGTCCTCTAACCCTGGCATATCCGGGCCTAGCTTTCTCAGTTTGATTTGTTTTTTTTTTTTTCTTTTCAAAAACACTAATTTTTAGATGAATGCATCTGTCTATGTATATATTTTTTCCGGGAAGGCAATCGATTATGGTTTTCTAGTGGTACCATCTAATTGCATTTAGATAGCCGGATAAGTTTGGAAGAATGCATAAAGCTGAATTAATACTCGTTTGGGGGTTGCTTTTCTCAACCTATAATCCTGACCGCTAAACGATATTTAACAGCATCAAATGTCACAGAAAAATATAGTTATGTATTTTTAATAAATACTAAATTGTTTCCAATATTAACAATAAATACTTATAATAGGTTGAAAATTACAAATCTTCAATAAAAAATTCAAATGTTATACTCAAATATCCAATTTATTTTAGAGTGTGGGCTGAAAATAGTCGATGAATTACTCCTCTTACCTTTTTTGGTTTGGGCAAGATGCATTAGGGAACTGAGGGCTATTCGGACCACTTGTTGGTCTTAAGGGTTCTTGCTTGGAAGTTAGATCCAATTTGAGTCAAAGCAACCATACTAGATGAAAATTTGTGTCATTTAAACTATTTGTTAATGATAAATATTTTTCGATTATTGTTTAAGAAAAAGGATACATGTTTTGGTGTCTACAATATATGCAATTTTTAGTGAAGTAAAACCTAATTTTTGAATCTAGGGAATATCTCTCTCCCTCTCTCGCTATATATATCTACATATATATATAATTGTTCCATAGGTACATGAGATCATTTTTGATAGGAAGAAGATTTTACTATTGCTCCATAGGTACATGAGATCAACAGTAACAATCATGTTAGATCATTGCAATTTGATACCTCAAAGCCCCACCTAATGAACGTGTTTGGGTGAGATCGGCTATAACATCCCACCCTAACTCCTAGTCTTGTTTAATTATTTCTAAATCTAAACGGGAGGGTGGAATTGAAATACCCTGAATTGCTATAGGATTTGGGACACTTCCACAAAAATTGTGGAGAAAGTTCAAAGAGTTTCAGGGGAAAACTATGATCATGTAGAATGGCCTGACACCACTAGAAAGTACTTAAATGTGAACGCTAAAATCATCAATTCTCACAAGAACAGGAGAAATCCCAATCTCCCAACTCCTGGAACACAGGATACGAACAACTGTAACATCATGCATTAATTTAAGTTCATGACAAGGAAGACACATTGATGGAAGTCTTGATATCAATTTGATACTTTCTTTTGTTTATTTCTGATTAAGATACTTGGGATTTAACACTCAGGCAGACATGTCAATGCACAAGTACGAGTTCTTGGTACACAAAACATAATTGGAGCTCATTATTTCAAATTGCAAAATACAAGTCAGTACACTATTTAGAATAGTCTAAACTTCAATCAAGGCTTCGAGGAATATTTAAACTTTGAATCTAGCTCATACCAGGACTCCAAGTTTATCAGGTTGTTGAATTCGGAAAATGTAGCAACCTTGTCCAAGTGATCCCTGGTAGTCCCATTTTCCTTTAGAATCTTCAAGGTATCAACCATAGCCTTGGCTGAAGCATATAGTGCTGTCAGTGGATGGACAATCACATGGAAGCCCATTTCCCTCAACTCTTTAGGTGTGTGTAAAGGGGTCTTCCCCCCTTCAATCATGTTGGCAATCTTGTAACCCTTTACTTTCCGACCAATCTCTCTTAGCTCCTCATCGTTATGAGGAGCCTCAACAAAAAGGCCATCAGCACCAGCCTATGCAAAAGACAGAATGATGCATAATTGCTACAAGGTAAAAGCTCACAAAGTTTTAAGTTGTCTTCTCCAAGGATTCATGAACCCTTGAAGAACAAGGTTTTTATTTATGGCAAGTCCACGACTTCTTTAGGGAGGGTAAAATAATTAAGGACTCCAAGAGCATACACTCCAAACATGTGTCAATTGTTATGCAGGTCATCGACAAGCTCTCCATGGAAAGATGATAGAAATGATGAAGATTTGGAAATGACCAGATAGCTTTTTTCATCTTTTTGATGCAATTTGTTGACAGTTCAGTTTACTTTGGCATCAAAATGGTCAGCTTTCTAATTCTGTTTGTTTTTAAGGTTCTCATCTACCTCAATGAACCACTACAATAATATTCCCCAAATGCTTTTACATATGGAGGATTCCAAAGTGCCAGTACTCGATCCAAATCCAAATTTAAATTCATACACTTGAGTCTTGCATAGGAAAGGAAAGTCACAGGATTCCATCTTTTTGGACAATCAGACGTCAGACCACATCCTCCCCATGAGTCTTGCATGGCAAAGGAAAGTCACATGACTCCATTTTTTTGGACAATCGGACTTCAAACCACATCCTCCCCACTCAGTGGCGAAGGGAGCGTGGTGTCAATGGAGTCAATTGACACCCCTCCCTCCCAAGAAAAAAAAAAATTAGTATATATCAAAACTAAAAGCTTGGAGTTTCAATATATGCGCTTTAAGGCATGCATGAGCATAGCAACGTAGCTGGCTAGACGGTGAGGAGAGCGCACTGCAATTTTCTGGTCTGTGTGGTTGGAGGTTCGAGTCTTGCACTTGTACATCTTATTGCTTTGTTTTTTTAAAATTTATTTTTCCCAATTTGAAGTTCAAATTTGTTTTTTCTCTACATTTGAAGTTCAAATTTTATTAATTCTACTTTAGTACTTTAGTTTGTTCCTTACTCCTTTGTTTATAGATTAATTTGCTTTTTTTGTTTAATTTCTAAGTTTAATTTGTCAATTTCAATTCTACTGTTGTTTATTTTGTAGGTTTGATTTCAATTTTATATCAAAGGGTATAAATATTTAAAAAAGATAGAACTTTAATTGACCTCAATAGTTCAATTTGCTGCTTAACCCTTTAATTTGAGGTTAATTTATTTTTTTAGTTTTGATTTAGGAGTTTAATTTGTCAACTACAGTTGTTTAATTTGATTTCTAACTCAAAATGCATATATGTTTCAAAAAGATAGCTAAAGAATAATTCTTCCCGTCAAGCACTAAATCTGAAAACTCATCATTGAATAGATAGATAAGGTGGGAATAATGTCGTCCAAGTACAACCACCAACTTATTTCCGACACCCATTCCCCAAATTTCTGGCTTCGCCATTATCCCCATTAGGCTTTCAGCTACGTTATCGTCAGACTTTAGATGCTCACTCTGTCCGTAGCTAACATCTCACTATACTCATCAGCAGTTGTCCCTCCCTAAAATCAACCGTCTTTTTCCTCTCTTCAACACTATTTTGATACTATGTACATTTTATCTCTAGCCTACACCTCCCATTCTTAAGTCGGAGTTTCATATGAAATTCATGATATCAGCCTAGGAGATTAAATTGGTAAGCTGACAACTTCCAAGTGATATGAAGGCAGCATTCACGCATTTGCAGACGCTTAGCTGCAGTTAATAGTAATAATCACGTGAAGATGACTGCAAATTTGCAGCAAACAGAGGTCAAACTTCATTGGACAAGATTAGAGCAACACCATCTGATGAACTTCAGTGCTGATTTTGGCAAATTTCTTAGACACTTGTCGTCCTCTCAGGTGGCTGACAAAGCCTGAGGAGTTTACTAAATCGGGACTTGGTTTGTTGAAGTAAAGAGGAGAGGACCATGGTTCCAGTATTTTCGGTGGACCATCTCCCTGGTCAGTGAGCAGCTTTGCAGTATAAAGCACTTGGTATTGCAATCTCTAGAAGGACAAATGTGGCACTTTGTGCTACTCGGGCTTATCATTTCACTTGAATTAGTTGAATACCTATATGGTTTACTCATAGCTTTTGCATGAGAATACAATCAAAACACTTATTTAGACTAAAGCACACAAAAGCTTTGAAAGATCTCACAACCTAGGTCATTCGAAGTACTTGCCAGTCAAATATGGGTGTGCGGATGAGTAATAATAGCTAGGGCAAAACCTTTAAAAGCCCATCCAAGCTTATGACTTATCTACCATGTATCATTGGGAATGGGTGTGAGATTGGGAATGGGTGTAAAGATGTTCTCTCAGAAAAATCCTCGGTGGCAGCAACCTTTCTTTATCCACTTTCCTCATCTCTATAGCTTATTGCCCTCACATAATACCATTATCCCAGAACATTTTTGTGTACATTGTTAAGAAGCAACCTTTTTTTAAAAAAACAAAAAATTTCCTTTAGTTCATTTGTATTGTCTATAGTATAGTGCTCCCATCACTGAGAATTGTATTACTTTTATATAGAGCTCCCATCTCAGATTCAAGCCAAGGGATAAGCTCCCTGTTTCTGTGAACTTCTATTGACTTGTTTACATGTTTATTGGGAGGAATGGTCTTCTCCCTTGATGATACAAATAGGTTGAGGACTTCTCTTCTTAATGATAGCTAATTGGCTCAGTTCAGCTCACGAAAATGGTGAGATGAACCCAGCTGCCTTGGCCTGGGACCAAAACAGCACAATTTGATAGACTGAACTGTGAGTTGGAGCCATGTGGTTCTTCTGTTCCTCTTAAATTCTTTTTTTTCCTGCAAATTCTAGTTTCTCCCCAACACAAATGGGAAGGAAAAACCGAATGAATGAACTTCACCCCTCAATAAGACCCCAAGGAATGGCTAAAATGATGCTTAAAAAGAATTTTGTATGATTATTATATCACCAAATGTGCACATCCCTTTTAAGGAGTTCACTTCTAACAATCTATAGGCTCAGTTTACATAACTCGTAGGATATGCAACCACCATGAAAGCTTGCGAGATAGTGCGTGGGCGAAAACAATGTGCATTTGTAGGGCTTGAAGTTACTTCCCTCTGGCCATAAAGGTGATTTGGGGTTATAGATCTGTACTGTACTATGCTTACGGCCAGAAAGCAGGGAGGGCATTGGGATTGTTTGACAGTCAACAACACATATAAGTTCAACACATATAAGTGTGTTGACTTCATTCATTTCAAATACGAGGACATTGCAAACTTCAAGTAGGGGCATATGTTGCACCTCAAGGTTGGCAATAATGAGGCTCAAAACGTTTTCTGACTACTTGCATCAACTGCTCTTTTGAGTTGGAACTTGGAAGACCTTTGGTTTTCAGATTTGTGCAAAACTATTTCCATAGTTGATATAATTTTCTTTTTTTTTTCCATAGTTGATATAGTTGATATAATTTTCAAATCAGACAATGTATTGCACACTTGATGGATGAATATTTAACACCGTCACCCTGGAGAAATTCACTGTCTTTGGGCACCAACATTCTCTCATAGTCACCATAGCAACCAGAAATTCTACAACTTGCAGTAACTGCCCTAAAATGATGACTTTTATTCCCATTTGGCAACCAAAATTGAAGCATGCGAGCTCAACTTTGATTCATGGATTGCAGAAGGACAATACTTCATACTGTAGCTGGCAGAAATTCTGTGCTTAAAATAGAAACGGTGAAAGGCCTGCTTGATTGAACAATGAATAAGCCTAAAGAATTGGGTTGGAGCACTTGTTTATTCACAAGATGTTACGGGAAAGACATCAAGAAAAATTGCAGCCAAGTTGAGAAGACTTGCATGCAGACCAAAAGGCTCCGTGTTACTAATAAAAGATAAGGCAAGACTGGTATGCTTGCTATTTTGATGGAGCTAGTGAAGTTATCTACTGTTGTAGATTCTCTAAGTGAGTAGTATTCAGTATTTCCAGTAGAAAAGTTTGCCAGTTTGAACATCATACCTCCCTGTAAAGATTTGCCCTTAATATTGCTTCTTCAAGACCAGATGTGGCTCGTGCATCAGTCCTTGCAACAAGGAAAAAATCAGCATTCCCAATGGCTTCTCTTGCAGCTTCTATTTTGAGTGCGTGCTCCTCTGCGGGTACTACCTGAATTCAAAGAAATGGGCAGAATGAAGTTGTTATAGTGTTGTTCGCTAACATATATATGGTGATAACTAGAAAACCACCACTTATCCTCCAAGTTTTAACAGTATAGACAACAATACTAGCAGACAGGAGTTTGAACTTTCTTTTTTTTTTAAAAAAAAAAATGAGTAATGAAAAAAATGTATCAATAAGACACTAAAGGCATGTCACCCATGTACAAAGGAAGCGAAATGAAAAAGGCGGGCCATTATGCCCTCGAACTCTCCCGCATAATCCTATCAACAAAATCCAGAAAAACCAAAATTGCACAAGAACCAAGAACTTGACTCAGAAACAATAAAAAATTTTTCAAAACATAAAACTTCAGATTTCTCAGGAGTATGAATTATTTGAAGCTAGTTACCTGTTTGCCTTTCATATGCCCTGGGGAAGGCAAACAGAGAGTCAATCAATGTCAGTGCATTTCATTCAGAAATAAAGTAAACCTTCATGTTTTCCCTCATAATAAAAGAACAAAGTGATGTTGACTCTTACCGCACCTCTTTGGCCACAATTGATCCTGTTAAGGTGATTAAAAAGTTACTTCCACTCTAATCACAGGCCTTAAGGGACAGTAAATATAAAGAGCTTTTTAAATATGCTCTTATTACTGAACACAAAAATTAAATACATTAATAATTATAATGCATGAGAAGCTTCTTACCTCCAGAAAGCAACCAGCAGCACCAGCATCGATCAAGTCTCGGACGATCCTCTGGACATTAAGAGCATTGCCTCCACCAGTATCTGCCACCAAAACAGAATAACATTGAAATGGCTATGATGCTATTAACAGATTGTTGGAATACAAGGACAGAAGTACAACTGCTTAATTAGGTTTCAGATATGTACACAATAAAATATCTTGTTCTCCTTCAGTAATCATAAACAAGTCAAAACTTAATTGTTCGGTAAAGAACCACATATCTTAGGCTCATTGACAATGTACAACAAATATTACATGCCTGGAGCTTTAAGATCAAACTGCTGTAGCCCAATGGATGGTGTAATCCTGAGTTGAAAAGTATAACAAGATCCCCCAAGCTCATCAAAGAAAGATTTGTTGATGCATTAAGCCATACAGATAGTGCCAACTACTGAGTCTGTGTTTAAAAAACCACGCTCGGGGTGCGCCTAGGCACACAATAGCCCAATGCCCACCCTGTTGCCGCTTGGAATGGGTCAGGAGTAGCCCATTCTTAAAGGCCACGCTTTTCTAGGCTTTTCTGGGCTTCAGACTGAGGCTAGCCCGCGCTTTATAAATCATAACAAATCATTTGAAAAAAAAAAAACTTTAAGGGGTCTCGATCCCTCTTTTACTTTGCGGAAGCCTCCTAATCAAGTTGCTACTGGAAGTAAATAAAGCATATTGCTACTTTTGAACTTGAGTTTGGAGGTGGAAACACTAACCTTTCCCTAACCATAACATTTCCCTAACCCTGGTGACAACAATCTAGTAAGTGCTTTGTTCTCTTGTCTTCTTTCAGACTTCCGTCTTTATCTTCTTCCTCCTTCTCTGCTATTCAACAGCCATGGAAGGTTTTTCTTTGTTCTCTTTTGAGCTTTTTTTGGGGGGGGGGGCTTCAAAGAGGTAGAAATTGGTGCCTCCTACAAGGCTACAATGGTAACAAACCCTTGCTTTTTTTTTTTCTTCTTAATCTTTCTCTCTTTCTCTCTCTCTCTCTCTTGCTCGCTCTCTCTTCCTGGCAGGATGGCAGCATGTGTTATGTTTTTGAAGTTCAACTTATAGTAATCCAATTAACTTGTGTTTAATGCTTTAATCGTATTTTGTTGCGTTTAATTGATTCTCTTTTTTTCTAGGGATTGGTGAAAATAACTTATTTCATGCCATTATCTAGCTTATTTTCAAAGAAATATGATTTGGAAATACGTTCAAGCATTTTTTAGTAAAAGTGTGCCTTGCATCTAAAAAACCCGCTCCCAAGCCTCTAGGACTCTTTATGCTTTTTTGCACCTCGGGCTTTTTAAATCTAAGCTACTGACACATAAGTGCGAAGGCAAGAAGATAGCACATGTTCTGAATTTGATATCAATAAGCTAGTATTCCCAAGCCCAAAAAAACAACAAGAAAGATTACATAAGCAGAGGAACACTTTAAATCATATATATAAAGCATGCATCTTGTGCTATCCATAAGGCTTAGAAGCAAGGCCAAGAAAAGCTCAAATAGCAGGATTGAGTGGGTACGAAGTGCCAAGTGGCTGTATTGATGTGAGGTGCCTTGGGCCAGGGGTATTATAGATAGTATGCACGTAGATCCACCAGGAGAAGCAAAGCAACGTTGGCTTAGGGGTTGGTGGAAGAAGCATTGGTTGAACCTCCATAAGCCCCTGTTACAAAGGAAGGATTGTAATATTTCACATTTGATACATATTGGTGAAGCTCATGTATTATGGTCACTTTATAAATCTTAGAATGCACCATCCATGTCAACAAAAGTTTAAATATGTCAAGCTGCTCATATTCTTATTTTTCAAGCTAGGAGTACAAACTATAAGAGGCCCAAAAGACTAGCTTGAAATGAAGATGATCCCTCCCATTAGTGTGATATTGTACACAATATGCCAAAAACTGTCCTAAAATCATACTCTGATGAAAAACACTTGATATTTGATAATGCTTTCATGATTGATATTTGATGACTTTGTACATCCAGTTCCTCTTTCGAAGATAATTAAAGGGGCAATTCCAACAAAATACAATCAAATGTAAGCAACAAAGAAGGGCTTTCTTTGGGGGGGGGGGGGTTGAAGGAGAATGACTCACCGCCATCAGCAATGACGGCTAAGTTAGGTACGGCAGAACAAATATAGCGAGTAGCCGTTGTAACTTCTGTTGTCCTGTACAACAAATCCACTCTTATAGTTACCATACTCTTCCAAAAAGAACCTCCAAATTCATCAAAACCCTAATTTCTCTTGAATAATGAAGCAGCCCAGCATGCCAAAACCAGTTCCAAGTGCATTTTTAAACATCTTTAAAATGATCATCATTTTGATTAAACCCTAATCAGACAGCTCACATTTCACCATAGTTCCACTTTTTCCAACTTGAAAACAACATTTCCGGTTATCAAAATACACATACAACTTAATTCACATTCTAAAATGCAGCTGAGAGACAGAGAAAGAGATACGTGAGAAGGCCGATGTCAGGCTTGTCAAGGAGAGTAGCGGCGACGCCATAGCCGGAGACGATGCCGGCGTTGAAGCCGGACTTGTGTACGATGGTGGCGGAGAGGGCGTCTTGGATGCCGGGCACTAACAGTATCCCCTGCTCCTCAATCAACCGCCGTATCGTCGGCGGCGGCGGGGCCAACGTTGACATCGGCCTCCGCCCTGCAGTCGCCGCCTTCGTCGCCGCCGGGCCGCCGCCTTCATGAAGGTCGACATTGGAGGAGAGAGACCAAGAGCAAATAGCAAGTCGGGGTGAAGCAGGACGAATATAGCAGACTAGACTGTAGACCAGCAGTGAAGCACTCCAGTGGACATAAGTAACAGGTGGAAATTTGGGACAAATTAATATGTACATCCACGGATAAGTGTTCACGCATCTAATTTATATATATTTTTTTAGAGTGTATTTATCACGTATTATATTTTTTAATGTATAATTACTTATATATCATAGAAAAGTATATATTTTCGATTGTACGATATAGATTTTGGAGATTTAGTCCCCGAATGTTTTAATTTCCACGCCATCAACGTAGAAAGTAAAGGGGATTTTAAAAAGAAAATGATTTTTTCTTTTTTGGCGGGCGCTAAACGAGTGGCTCAACATTTTCAAGAAACACTTGATGGGTTTTCAAATAACAGAGATCTAGTTAGGGTAAGCCATACATTCAAAATTATCAAAAGGGGAATTTGAGTGACACCATTTAATAGCAAAGCAATCAATCAACCTATTTACTTATTGAAAACAATGTCTTAAGGTGATTCTACGTCGCTCATTGAAGAATAAATATATGACGTACTTTGATGATAAAGTAGAAGAATTTATTTGGTCTCACCAGTTGAACAACTTTAGAGACAACCCCTTGAGAACCAACCTTTTGATTCTTCAAACTTAGGCAATTTTTAGGCCACATAGTTAAGTAAGAAGCTCGACTTGTAGCTAGGGAGGAGTAGGTTCCAAGGCTTCAATCTAGCAAAAGGTGGTGAAGTTATAAGGGTTGAATTCATTTGTCTTATAGGACTAAAGCGCAGTTTGTATGCATTCTTGCTTATGGTTATTCTATCTTATGTAAGATACACTATGAATGTGTAGTTGGACACAATGAAAGCATCTTGCTTTCTCATCCATAGCGTCAATAACGCGAGGCAGACGTGCTATTTGAATGGCATGATATAGGATTGTGAATATAGTAGATTAGATTAGCATGACCCTTCGTATTTGCATGGCATGATATGAGATTGTGGATATGGTAGATTAGATTAGCATGGCCCTTCCTGCTAGGGAACATTTGAGTTTTATAACTATAAATTTGCAGTCAACTCTTTCTGAAACATGATAGAATGTTTGTCACGGCATGCATCCATGAATTGTAGACATACCTAAATAATGGCCTAAATCTTCTATAGTTGAAATGCCCAACTATTCACTACCTGCTTTAGCCAGTTCTCAAGTTGTGTTTTTAGAGAAAAAAACCATCGATTTGTGGAAGGTAACTCTTTAGTTGAAGTAGCATTAAAACTATTAGATCATATAACTCTTGCATGATCCACTGATGCTTTTTAAAATAAGATCCAATAAGTGATCTACTTTAATAGGTTGAGATTCCCGTGTAATTGAGTCATCTCAAAGAATTTTAAATAATGCTTTTACAAAGCGAATCGGCAATTGTTGTTTTAGAAGAATCTCCCTATTTTCTAATACAAGGCCATCAGAGACAATCAGACAATTATTTGACTTCTCAAGCTCCAACTCTACAACCATACATCCAGTTTGCCCTTTCTTGTAATGCATTAAAGCATCTCTAGACACTTGTAATGTTATCAAAGATTTGACACCCAAGTACGAACCTACATTGAGAATGCAAAATGAGCTTGTCTGATGTAAATTTTAAGCATTACTCCATACGGCTATAAAATTGCTTATGGTGGTTAAGTTATACTTTTCCATTTTTGTGAAATTGGTTCTCGTGGGCCTCTAATGGACCGATGGTACAGTAGCCTGGTATTTCCAACAACTTTGCCCCAAAAAAATTAAAAATAGAAGTCAATTGTGCAAATAAAGATTAGATGGCCCAAAGTCACGTACATTAAGAGTAACGACCAAGGATGCAGATATTACAAAGCAAATAATATCTGTCAATAACATTGATGCAACTGCTTTTTTTAAAACACTCCGCCTCATTGAACTTGCTTGTTTGAGATTGATCACATACTTCAATCGCTCTATTCACACATCATTTGTCAGTAGAAGATGTAAAAAATAAATATTAAAACATGTCAATTTATTTATATAAATGAGAAAAAAAAACATTTACACAATATAAGCCATATCGATAATGATATTTGATTTCATGATGCATTCTTAGTTGCTTCGACATATTTAAGAATAAACATGCCACCATTATTACTAAAACATAAGCATGAATATTACTGCATCATAATTATGACCTTCTTATATTAGACAATATTAAACTTGTGGAAAATCTAAAATTATTGATGAATTTTCTTGCCTTTAAGTAATGGGAAGTTGTACTCCAAATGTGGACACATCTCTAAAAAATCTACTCAATTTAGGATGATTTTGCTAAACTATATAATGATGCATTAAATAGCTGTATTGTGAGAATGACAGTATTGGATTAGGACTCATGACCCAAAAAAATCACACATAATTATATTAATGGCCACATTAATTTTGTAATTACCACATGACAAGCAAATTCAATATTACCTTTTGATGTATACAATCAATTCAAAAATACCATCTTTTATCTTTCATGCTAAGCACAATTAGCATCTAGCTAATGTCTTCTTTTATCATCCAACAACGGGATATAAACCTGTGTACACATATAAATTGGTATCTTTGGTGAATAATTTACTAGTTTAATATTGCAATTTATGTGTACCCATTCCACTAAATCTGCATAAATATCTACAATTTATTTATATATACTTGTTCCATATGACTGGTATCTTTTGGAACATATCGTTTAACAACAGCTTTGTTATTTGTGTCATTTCTATATGACATGGCTCTCTATAAAATATAATGTTACATTTTTTCACATACATTTTGGTTGTAATTGAAAATAGTAGTAACCAGAAAATTGATTTAAATGAAAATTTACTACTTGAAACATGATAGGTTAATACAAAACCTCCCATTGCTTCATTCTTTACCTACTTTAAATTGTAGATTGAACAAAAATGTGTTTATACACCATTGAACAAAAAACAGTATTATATTTCATATTTTCAATAATATATTAGCATACTAGTTAAATGATATTGTATACATATACATACCTCATTTGTTACCCTATTGTCTGGATAAAAATGTATCAAGTCCCTCATGTACAAGAATCCACCAAATTTAGCATTTCTATAGGCAATTTCAATTCCTTCTTTTTTCCTATAAAAAATATTGTTACATATTCTTGCTTGTTCAACTGTCAGACAAGACAAAAATAATTTGGACAATTTAGGATAACCATGTGCAACACTAATGTCTTGATCATCCAAGATATCATCATGCAAAGATATAGGCTGTGACAATAACAACAACAACAACAACAACAACAACAACAATGGTGATAACAACCGTAGTAGTAGTAGTAGTAGTAGTAGTAGTAGTAGTAGTAGTAGTAATAATAACAACAACAATAACAACAACAACAACAATAGCAGCAGCAACAACAACAACAACAATAGCAGCAACAGTAATAACAACAACAACAATAGCAGCAACAGCAACAACAACAACAACAATAGCAGCAACAACAATAACGACGACAACAATAATAACAATAATAAATAAATATTAACAACAACATACTGTCGCATCTTTCTTTTCCCAACACAAGTTTATCAAGTTATTTGGATCAGATGTGAATGTCTAGACATCTTATTCGAATCCGATTTATTGTCATCCCTGTCTATATGTCTAGACAAATTACCTTATTTATTTATTTATTATCAAGGTAAAGTATCTTATTGGATGATAAAGCGAGGGTTCAGAGATAAGTCCTTTTGCAATACTTGTACTCAATTAGAAAAACTGAAAAACATGGAGAGTTGGTAGGAAATCAAGAGATGTTATAGTCTACTATAACAGATATCGTGATCGATCTAGCTAGCACAATTCTAAATTTTAAATTTGAGTGTTTTCTATTATTATAGTTAGCAACTTGGACACTTTATTAAATCCTATTTATAGATTATTTAGTTGACAGAAGAACCAACCCTGTTTTTAAAAGAGCTATTCAATTATCCTTTTGAAAACTATTTTTGTTTGATATTCAAACAAACATATGTTAGATATCTTTTGCCCAATTCAAGCCAGCAACATATGTTGAAACTCTCTAGAACAAGTAGGATACATAAAGCACGAAGCCTCTGAATAGATTAAATTTCATTTTAGCCAATGACACACTACGTGTGTTTTATCCCTTTATTTTAGTTGGAATTTTATTAGAGGGTCTAAATAAAGAGGAATTTGACTAAAAGAGTAAGGAAGAAAAAAGGAAAATAGTTACTAAAGAAAGGGCATACGTGGGCATCAAACACTTAAGCCATCTTGTTAGTTACAAAAAAAAGTCATTGCAACATAAACTCAAGACATTTGAGTATGACACGGTACAAATTATTTACTTTTGTGTTTATATATGCATGGTACAAGTGCAAATGGACACGTATAATATACTTTAATTGTTAAACATAACTATATTCATTCATTTTTACTTTTTTTGGTCTTGGATCATCTATTTGATTGGCGTTAAGTTACTGTTGACGCAATAAGAAGTAGAACTCTCCCATAATAGATTTTTCATTGTAAACATAACTATATTTGTTTATTTCAACTTTGGTACATAAGCACCAATTATTGTACTTTAGAAATTAAAAACACAACCGATAGTTTAAAAAATAAAACATAAAAAATGACACTTGCATTTTGCACAAGGGCAAATAAACTAAATAGCGAAATGAACCATTCTTCACATATTTGAGACACTTTCCTTTGCTTCAGGTGTGAAACTGTTGAGCCTGGATTCCAGGTTGTACCAACTCTCCAAATCCATGAGCTCGCTGAATTGAGGAAATGTAGCAAGCTTGTCCAAGTCTTCCCTGGTGGTACCTTTGTTTTTGAGAATGTTCATTATGTCAAGTAAGGCACGCGCTGTGGTGAATACTGATGTAAGTGGATGTTTAACCAAGGAGAACCCCATTTCCCTAAACTCTGCTGGGGTATGCAATGGGGTTTTGCCTCCTTCAATCATGTTTGCAATCTTGAATCCTTTTACTTCCTGGCCTATTTGCTTCAGCTCCTCATCATTAGCTGGTGCCTCAACAAATAAACCATCGGCTCCAGCCTATACAGAAGTTCACTGTGAATGAGCAATACTTTGGTCCAAATTTAGGGGAGGGGGCAACGGACGCAAAAAGCTGGGCTTTACGTAACCAAACATTAGTATACAATAGAACACACACATAAGTGATGAAAAAGTTCAACAATCAAGTGGCTTTGATTCAGTATGAAATCTAGTTTAGGATGGTTTGCATGACATTTGGTTATTTTGAGGACAAATTATGATCCTGATTCATGTTTTCTATTATTGATTAAACGTTCTTAGAGAAATTCTCTGGGAGGTTGTGTGACTGAATATACCTCATAGTACATGTTTGCCCGTGCAATTGCATCTTTAAGACCATTTACTGATCGAGCGTCGGTCCTCGCCACAAGGAATAAATCAGCATCACCAATGGCATCTCTTGCAGCTGCTATTTTGGCTGCGTGCTCCTCTGCTGGTACGACTTGTTTGCCTTGCATGTGACCACACTTCTTTGGCCATAGTTGATCCTGTTCAGAAGTGGAATATGGATTCAATTTTTTTTGGGGGGGGGGGGGGAGAGGGTTCAACCACAAATCCAATATGCAAACTATTCTAAAATTTAGTACGCTTTAGAATGCATTAATGACATCTTTTTTTACCTCCAGAAAGATGCCAGAAGCACCTGCTTTAATTAAGTCCTTGACAACTCTTTGAACATTAAGTGGACCACCTCCACCAGTATCTGTTTTTACAAATAAAGTAACTTCTTGTAAGTTATGTGTAAGTGTACCTTTTGGAAGGTACCATGTGATTAAAATAAAGTAACTCATACTTGCAAATGGGCAGGTGAATTGACTTTTAATAAGAAATTCATTTATGGAGCATTTGCACTTGATTAGATTTAACTAGGTGAGGATTTTATATATTTATAGATGGCATTGTTTTCTCTAGTATGTTTTTAATAAAACATGCTTAATATTGGTAAGAGCAATTTGAAACACATGTAATTTGAGCACCATAAATTTTAATTGTTGTCAAAGTTAATTGTAATTTGGATCAACTCAAAATTATTTGTCACTTGCTTCACATCACATGATTGCTTCCTATCAGTTTCCTTTTCTATGAAACTTTATAATACAACATATAT
>JACYFF010002017.1:69217403-69231755 GCA_017589665.1 Selenicereus undatus | reverse complement strand
TTTTTTTTTTTTTGGGGTTAGGGGTGTCCATGGACAACCCACACCACCACATGGATAGGCCCCTGCCGTTTAATATGAGTGGATCTAGGCAACACATACATGGGCCGCATATATATATGTAGGTCAAGTTAAAAACACAAGGAGTATAATCAGAGGACAATTTCTTATGTGTTCCCGGGAGCATATGTTCTTATTGCCTGCATGTCTATATATTTTTTACATATGTATTTGTCATATATTAATTTTTTAATATATATTTATTGATATAACTCTTGATGGTATGTACTTGCAGAAGTGTTTATACATATTGTAATTAGAGAGGGAGAAAAAATAGCCTTACGTGAGCAAGCCGAAGTCGGGCTTGCCTAGATGAGATGCGGACACTCCGAACCCGGATACGAACCCGGCTTTGAACCCGACTTTCTGAACAACACATGCAGCCAAAGCATCATGAACGCCAGGCAAGAGCACTGTCCCCTCCTCCTCTATCAACTTGTGGATGGTGGTCTTCCCGGGTCGGGTGGACATGCGTCGGAGCCCCGCCCGACCCGGCACTTTCGAGGCCGCTCTGGTCGCTGAACTCAACATTTTCACAGAGGTAGAGAGAGAAAGAAAAACAAGTGGTATCAGAGCGGGTTTAATCTCTATAAAAAAAGTGAATAAGCTCTCGATCTCTCAATTAAGCTCTACGGTTTATATCTGAGGGTGGCATGGTTGAGAATATTTATACAAGAAATTCAATGGCTGCTAGGAGCAAGTAATTAGTCATAACACGCCGTATTACTTTGTTTATTAGCGTCTGAAATTGTCTTGTTCGATGGCTCCTGATCGATTGCGTATTGTGTTGATAAGACGGACATCTTATCTGTATCACCTGCTCTTTATTTTATATTCTCAAAATAGAAAATTAGAAAAAAAAAAAATCTCAGGTTACAAGAAAAAACAGTAGTATTCGTACCCAATTGTTGGCGTGGTCAATACTTTGGCTCCAGAACATATTAGCCTTAGTTTTTAGTTGGTGCACTGAAAAAATAGAAAATCTAGAGTAGTGATATTGGTCTTTTTCTTTTCGTTGATAAATTTGAATTAACAAATTTTAATCAACTTTAACCTATTTTAATTAACTCTACGAACTTTAATAAAAATTATTCACTTCAACCAATTTCAATTTATTTCAATTCACTTCAACCAACTTCAACCTCATCTACGGATTTCAACAAAATTTACAAGTTGAGCATATACGTCTTGGGACCCAAAAACAATTTTAATAAAAAAAACTATGATGTATCAAGAGTCCATGGCTTCAGATTCATCCATTATTTATCGATCTATTTACAACCATTAATAAATAATTAGTATTTTTTGCACGAAATTTAATATTTAAGGCTGCTAAATAACGTGTACTAATTAGCTCTCATTAATTTATTTTTTATTTACGAATAAACAATGTTATTGTTGAATCCTAATTGGTTAATTTAGAATGCTCAAAACTAAAGCAAACCTACACCTCCAAATTTTTTTCGTAAGGTGAAAAAGGGGGCTTTTACTTTATATGCAGGTAAATTTTGGACAATATTTGATTTGATTTTCTCTCTATTATGGTATAATAATGGTCTCTGTGCCTGATAATCTGAGCCAAAACTTTAAAAAAATATAAAATAAAATTTAGTGATATCAATGGACAAGTAAAATTTTATACTATTTTTTCAGCTTGAATTATATGTACGGATAAAGTAAAGTGTCTCTCTAAACTTCCACAGTTCTGTTTTTGTGAAGTAGTAGATATTATATGATTTTTAAATTTAGGGTCAATCAGAATCAGTCTCTTTATAATTTTTAAATCTGGGGTCAAATCTAGGGCCACTCGGTTGCAATAGAGTGGGTTTGGTTGTAGTTTTTTTCATATGTTATTTTGCATGCAGGTAGTTCATGCATCTGAGATGAAACATTATTTGCCTACCTCTGTTTGTTAAGGTGCAGTATCTCCCTCTGCCTTGTTGCACTTATAGTTATACAGTTATTGCCACCTGATTTTTTCGTATTTCTTAATTCATTCCTTGCAATTTATTCTTAGTTTTTCTCCATAAAATGTTTTCACAAATTCCTTGTTTTATAAAATGTTTTCACAAAATCTGATTTTTGTGAGTTTCTTGAAATCAGCCTCTCTACGGACAAGATTGCCATTAGAGGTAAGGTTGCCTACATTTGGATCTCCCCCAAACTCCGCGAAAGCGGGACTCACACTGAGAGTTGTTGTTGTTGTTGTTGTACTGCTACATCAAATCTATCTACACCTTGTTTGGTGCTGGAATTTTTGAATTATTGGATTTGAATTTGGATTTATCAAATTTAAAGCAGAAGTAGTGTTGCAAGCAAAATTGAATTCTCAATGTACCACTCATGTTGAAAATTCAGGAAGCAGCCCTGAATCTTTCACTTAGGCTCCGTTTGGACCTAGGAAAGTTTGGTGGAAAGGAAAAAATTTAGGAAAGTTACTTTTTTTCTTGTGTTTGGTTTAAAGAAAATCACAAAGAAAAAAATATAGAGGAAAGTTAGGTAGAAAAATTATTAGAAATAAGTGATAAAATTTTTCTCATAAAATTGTGAGGAAAGTTTGAGGAAAGTTTCCAACCTACTCTAACCTTGCATTGCTTAAATGATATCAACATGATTCAAGTAGTTCATCAACATTCAAATTTTTCATCCAAATTCTTGTATTTTTTCCTCAATCCAAACAAGAGAAAAAAACTCATTTTCTCCGTACTTTTTGTTCCTTCGTATTTTTTTCTCTCAACTTTTCTTTCTATCAAATTTTCTAAGGACCAAACAGACCTTTAAGGAAAATGATATGCAGTACGAAATGACCTTATTTTGTACCCTATGTCACACCAAACCAAAGAGTAAAAACGTGGCATCATTTTGTAATTATTTCCATCAATTATGATTAGTTATCTTAATTGGTGATCTAGATAGATGGTCAACATGGAGTTTGGTATCCCAAAAAGAAAAAAAAAAGTAAGTTGGCAGGAAATTTAAAAAAGCTTTTCACAAAACAACCTGATGAACCAAATACATGATAAATGTTTGAAAAATGTTGTATAAGACTCAACATTAACTTTTAATTTAAATTGTCCAACTTGAAATAAAATTCATTCTTCTTAGACTACTGGTATAATAATTCCTGATATTTATTTTAATTCATCACTTTGACATAATCTTTGTCAAAACAAATTCAAATAAATAAATAAATAAATAAAAACAAACTCAAAGGAAAAGAATTGCATTATCAAGTTAGAGATACCTTGCTAGTTAGTTTCTTCATTAATTGAGTAAGTGAGGACTAGTTCATAGCAACTTGTCATTTCTGCAGTCATGCATTCCGATTTTTTTATTTTTTTTTATCATTTATATAATTTAACAGATCTAAATGACTCAATTATTCTTACTCACCACAACATGGGAATTAAAAAAAGTGTTTCTTTTAAAAGTGTCTGTGCTGTAAAATATTGACATATTAGAAATCAATATATTTTTATTCGTTATAATTAATTTAATTCTAAGTTTACATCTTATTGTACTAGTTCAAGACAAAAATGACTGTGCATATACTTTTCAAATAAATTGTAACGTGCACTTGTCTTTTCTTCCCCTGCAGGTGGGAAAGAAGACGCAAACAGTTTGACTCATTTTATGAGGTCATTTAAACGCAAACAAATTGTGCGTGTCTTATTAAAATGAGATTGCTTCACATAAGATAAACTCGATAATTACAACAAAGGAGGAAAGACATACGTGACCAAGCCGAAGTCGGGTTTGCCAAAATGAGAGGCGAAGCTGGAGACAAATTAAACCAGCCTTGAAGCCAACCTTCTGGACCACACAAGCAGTCGAAGCATCATGAACTCCGGGCACCAGCACTATGCCATGCTCCTCTATCAACTCGTGAGTTGTAGTGTTCCCAAGTTGGGTTGACATCCACCAGAGCCCCGCCCACCCCGGAGCTTTCGCAGCAGCTTTGGTCATTGAGCTCAACATTTTGGGGGGAGGGGGGGTCACCCTGGGGAAGATAACCTGAAGTTGGGGTTATGAGTTATTGTCAAATTTTATATATCAATTGGATTATAAATAAAGAGTCATGCATGTCAGCTCAAATAAGGTTCCAACTCAAAATTATTAGCAATGAGTAGAGTGATTCACAAACTTATATATATACTCATATCCTTTAATTTTATCAATATGAGACAAACCCTACTTTCACATTCCAACACGCCCCCTCACGTTTGGGCTCTTAAGATGACCCAACAAGTGCACAAAATTTTAATCAAATGAAGATGGTGACAAATCAAGATTGAATAACGACCTGCCCTGATACATATTAAATTTTGTCTATCAATTAGGCCATGAACAAATTAAAAGAGTCATGCATGTGGGCTCAAATAAAGTTCTAATCAAAAACTAGTTGACAATAAATGAAGTGACTCATAAATTATATATATACTCATACCCTTTAATTTTATCAACAAATCTCATTTTCACACTCCAACAATTATGACGAAAGCAAGAGAGTTGGGAGAATGTATTTAGGCCAAGTACCGCGGTTGGCTTGGGAGGAAAAAGGGAGGAGAGAGAAAGGAGGTGAGGCAGATGAAGTTCTCCAGTGATTGCCTCATTGCAAGTGCTTCGCGGGGAGCCTCACCAGAATGAGCCGGCTCACTTGGCCCCTTTTGGTTGCTTTTTTATTTTTTTTAATATTTTTAATTAGTTTTTCATTTTTTTTTAATTCTAAAGATAAAATTATGTATTATAGAGTGGGTCCATGAGTATTATTTTATTTGGTGAGCCAAAGTGGTGAACATTTCATTGGAGAGAGGGATGATTGTGAGCAAAACAGTTGACTCACAAATTAATGTGACAGAAATAGGCCTCCATCGATGAGCAAAAAAAATGACTAACCATTGAGAATGCTCTTATTCGAAGGAAATTCAATGAGGAGATTTGATTTGATTTAAGTGCACGGAATCGTTAATTGATGACATGGAATTAACTAATGAATTACCCTTGTTTTGTTTCAGTTGATTGTCTTGTTTTCTTCTGGGCATGTATGTGAATTATTTGGTTATACTTTTTATTTTAATTATTTGATCAGGTGTGATTTGACCGAATGTTTTTTATTCAATGATGACCGCGTTTATGACACGATTTGTTGGCCTGCTCCGATTGATAATAAAACAAATTAAACAAATAAATATCCTAGAAAATAGGTTTAGAGTATTTTCAATAATGAGTTATTTTTTTGGACTCATCAGTATGAATTTACTTCAATCACATCAGTTTATGAGTCAATTTTTTAGCCCACAATCCTCTCTATTTTTAATGAAAGGCTCAGTACTTTAGCTCATCAAATAAGATAATACTTATGAATTCACTCTATAACACATAACTTTATTTTTAGAATAAAAAAAGAAAAACTAATTAAAAATATTTAAAAAATAAGAAAGAAAGCATTTTGGCCCTATGAGCCGGCTCGTCCCCACGAGCCTCCCCGCAAGCCCTTTGCTGCGAAGTAACCACTAAAGAAGCTCTTAGGATCATACGACTGAAAAGAAGATCATATTCATACCACGCACTTTATATCAACTGACAATTTAGGAGACAATCGTTTGAGCACACTTACAAAATTACTCAATTTGTGGTTTATTTAGTCCAATTGAATAAACATTTTGTCTAAGACTCTAAATCTACCCGATAAGATTAGATCAAACCATTAATGGAGCTAGATCTAGTTAATAAATCTTTGAAGTTCAAATTCCAGACAACAAATATAAATCACTATCTTTTGCATAGTCTTATGTCACAGTATAGTGCATGCCGTGGTCTACTTTTAATCATAATACACCTGGATTTAAATCGAATAAGGCTAAATCCCCACATTGTGCACAAATTTAGCCTTCTAAGCATAAAATTTTATCTCAATTATGGTTTACTTTTGAGCACATGAAATATGCCTTAATTTAAACCTTGCAAGGCTAAATTCATTAAATTCCCATATTATACATAAATTTAGCCTTATAAGCATTTTACCTGAATTATGGTGCTAATCAATTAGTCCCTTTGACATATATTTAACGCTGAATATATTCAAACACAAAAACTATCCTTAAATGTATGCAATGCAAGCATCAAAAATATATACATATCCTACCAAGAAGATACACAAAGTATTACAGATTGTTTGCCAAAAGCATATTATCCACTATAATTCTCACACTCGAACTTATATCCTAGTCTTTTTATTCCTTAATGTTCACTAGAAGCTTTCATACCGATTAATCTCTTTTCTACAGAAGCTTTAATATTCTAGTAGCGTGCATAAAAGAGAAAAATTACCAGTGGAATGACACAAAAATAATCATGCATATGAATTTATTGCACATTGTTGTACACAATTACAAACTATGATAGTCAACAAATACAATAATTTCCAAGCATAACGCAAACCAAAAAATAAGCAAAAACAATGACAAAAGAGTAAACAAATTAAACCATATATATGACATAAATAATCTAATATCGTGGCTATCTATAATCCTCACATATTGGCAACACTTTCCTTTGCTTCAGGTGTGAAACTGTTGAGCCTGGATTCCAGCTTGTACCAACTCTCCAAATCCATGAGCTCGCTGAATTGGGGAAATGTAGCAAGCTTGTCCAAGTCTTCCCTGGTGGTACCTTTGTTTTTGAGAACGTTCATTATGTCAAGTAAGGCGCGCGCTGTGGTGAATACTGACGTAAGTGGATGTTTAACCAAGGAGAACCCCATTTCCCTAAACTCTGCTGGGGTATGCAATGGGGTTTTGCCTCCTTCAATCATGTTTGCAATCTTGAATCCTTTTACTTCCTGACCTATTTGCTTCAGCTCCTCATCGTTGGCTGGTGCCTCAACAAATAAACCATCGGCTCCAGCCTATGCAGAAGTTCATTGTGAATTTTAGCAATACTTTGGTCCAAAGGGGGGCGGGGGGGAACGCAAAAGGTGGCTTTATGTAGCCAAACATGAGTATAAAATAGAACACACACAAGTGATGAACAAGTTCAACAATCAAGTGACTTTGATTCAGTATGCAATCTAGTTTAGGGTGGTTTGCGCAACATTTTGTTATAAGTGGACAAATCATGACCCTAATTCACGTTTTCTATTGTTGATTAAACGTTCTTAGAGAAATTTTTCAGGAGGTTGTGTGATTGAATGTACCTCATAGTACATGTTTGCCCGTGCAATTGCATCTTTAAGACCATTTACTGACCGAGCGTCAGTTCTCGCCACAAGGAACAAATCAGCATCCCCAATGGCATCTCGTGCAGCTGCAATTTTGGCAGCATGCTCTTCAGCAGGTACAACTTGCTTGCCACTCATATGACCACATTTCTTTGGCCACAATTGATCCTATTTACAATTAAAATATAATTTCAAGTTATTTAATTTTCAATAACCAAACTTGTTCAAACTTATTTATGCTTTAGAAGTGCATCATTAATACCATAAGACAAACAAGTTTTTTTTTTCTCTTGTTTTGATTACCTCTAAGAAGATTCCAGAGGCACCAGCTTTAATCAAGTCCTTAACAACCCTTTGCACATTGAGAGGACCACCTCCACCGGTATCTGTATATCATTAACAAATAATAAAAAAAAACTTACGAATAAGTATATGTGGCATTTAGAAGACACCACCAAATGGTGAGAAATAAAGCACATTGATTTTAGCAATGGGGCATCCGAGTGAATTTATTATGATTTGGGTCAGAATTCATTTATGAAGTTACTTGGATTCTATCAACTCTACAATGGGTTGCTTTCTATACTATTAAGTCATTGGTTAATCTCATAAAGAAATTTGCTTTACTTCGCATGATTGGTATAAGTCATTGGTTAATCTCCTAAAGAAATTTGTTGCTCATTCAATTGGAGTATGATCAATTTTGATTGTAGTCATGTAAATCGAATTTTTCTGTTTCAGATCTAGATGGGTTCAACAGTTAGCTTTGTTTCACTCCATATAATTGAATCATACCAATTTCCTAAGTTATTATATAAAAGTGACTCATCATTCCTGACAGTGCTATTTCTATAATGTATGAGCTTACCAGCATCAACAATGTAGGCAACTTTTGGAGAAGCAGAGCATACTCTGCGAGCAACCTCTGTCATCTCGGCAGTCCTGCATTCCACAGATTCACATTTAGATTCATTTCTTCCATTCCTCAAATAATCAATCTAATATTTTGACAAGAAACTTTCTAGAGAAAAAAAAAAACGAAGGTGGAAACAAACACTTTTTGGTTAAATAGAAAACTTTTAACATTTGAAAAGCATACAAGTTAACTTATTATGGAAAACATAGTTTATGTTTTCGGCACAATTGATAACAATTTTTAATAGTTTGATTCGTGAAATTAACTAACACTCATTTTTGACAATAAATATTAAAACAAGTAAAAAATTATCTCAATTAAGCATTACTTTCATGAAAAAGCTGGCATGTCAGAAAGACTTTTTTAGTCATATTATATAACATAATTTAGTTGACGAAATTAAGGGTTGACTCTTTGCGATTATCTGTGCATGACTAGCCGTGGTCCTTCACCTGTAACATTGTAGATTGCAATAAAAAAAACCCCAATTGCCAGTAAGCCAGATAAATTGTCGTGCTGGCAAGTCGCTGGCAGACTAGATCCAATTCCAGCGAAATTAGCGCAACTATATGTTATATAGTACTAATAAAACATTTAATTGTCATAGATTTAGATCTGAGAAAGTCCTATCCATGCCTCTAAGAAGGAACAACTGGAATTTTGCAATTTTGAATTCTAAAAAATTGATCGACTTTTTTGTTCATTCGCCCTCTCCCCCAAAGATACTGTAGAAATATGTATTATAGGACAGTCCGATGTACAAGCATCTCGCGTTCACGTAGGGTCTAAAGACGGACCGCATTCCAAGTGGTAACAATCAAACAATAATTGTTTCACTTACATTTTCAAGATTTACAAAGTTGAGACAGTTTCATGTAAGACAAACTCGATAACTACGAGAGAGGTGGAGAGACATAACATACGTGAGCAAGCCGAAGTCAGGTTTGCCAAGGTGAGAGGCGGAGACGCCAAAGCCGGAGACAAAACCGGCCTTGAATCCAACCTTTTGGACCACACAAGCAGCCAGAGCATCATGGACTCCAGGCAGCAGCACTGTGCCCTCCTCCTCTATCAACTTGTGAATTGTAGTGTTCCCGGGTCGGGTTGACATCAACCGGAGCCCAGCCCGGCCGGGAACTTTTGAGGCGGTTTTAGCCACTGACCTCAACATTTTCAGGAAGAGGAGGGGGGGGGGGGGGAGCTTAAGAGAAATGTATGAAGCTGAATGTTTATTAGCTCTGGTTGTGGCAAAGATCAAAAGAGTGGGTGGGGGTATTTATAGTAGGTGAAATTGAATACTCTATATATGATCACCACGCGGGTCGGGTCATCTGATTTCTTTATTCCCAATTGGCATGTGTTTTCTCTTTACATTCTTTGATAAAGACCTCATTTTAATATTTCCTGCCGGCCGGCGGCTATTGGGTTGTCTGCATACTGTACGGGATTTAAATTTAAGTTGTGTTAATTTCGGCCCAGTTTAATTATATTAACTAGCAGCGTACAATGAAAGTTTAATTTAGTTTGATTTTACATTAGGTTATATTTATTCGAATTGATTTTCTGTTTGTGATTGCCTGATATAACAAATTTGTTTATACAATCAGATAAGACAACTTTCTAGTAAAATTTGAGTTGGGTAAAATTTCGGTGGTCATTTTAGATACGAATCAAAATCACATAGACCTTGATTGTTTTTAGTTATAATTAGGGGAGAGTAATAGACCAGGTTGGGTTAGGGTCGGTCCATTTACGAAGTGGATCGGGTCAGGTTATTGTTGGCGTGTCAATGATGTGGATCGGGCTAGGCTTTTGGGTAAATAAATGGATCGTGATGGGTCAACGTGCTTTTGTCCTATTTTAAAATGGAGCAGTGTATAAAAAAAGACTCTATATAACAATTATTGTTACGTACAAAGGATTGGTAGTAAGCATAACTAATTATAGCATATAAATTAGTATGATAGTAGGTTGAAAAAAACACTGGCACTAAACAATCGTTAATGAGTTGATTCGACCTGACCCATTAGCATGCTTTAATAGGTCACCTCACCATTGACCTGATCTATTATTGAGACGATCATATTAATGGACTGACCCACTATTAACCCGATTTATTATTGATTCTATTTAACAAAACATAAATCGTCAATATAGTATCAACATTTTTAACTATCATAGTAATTGATTCTTTGTGATCTAAAAATAATTTGTTCATCCCTATATAATTAAATTATTAAAATCACATCAAGAACCATAGGAACAGAGAAACCCCAAAAGAAGTGGAAGAAGTGAAGAGAAATAATATATGCTTTACTTTTGCAATTCTTGTCGTGCTGATACTGCTGCCGTTGTTTCTCCTTCTTCTTCTTGTAATGTTCTTCCCCCATAACATTCATAATCAAACAAAGAAGAATGTGAGACCAATGATCAGGTTAAGCAAGAAAGATCCTAAGCTTCTTCTTGCTTACTAAATCTGTCATTGGAGTAATAATCTTCATTTAACAAATATTGGCACGCAAGTATAATTCTTCATATTTGTATTCTTTGTGAGCTTTCATTACCATCATTAAATGATTTGTTTGTTCATTTATAGGATCCTTTTTTTCTTCGATAATGATTTGGAAAATATTAATATAGATTTAGAATTAAGATTATATATTATTTTGGTAATTAATATTTATTTTATTATTAGAATCTTTGTTAATAACTTTGGTAATATAACATAATTGAACATTAGGCATGTAATATAATGCACCATTGTAGTTGAACAGTATGTCCCTTTTTTTTTTTTAAAAGAGAGTCTTTTAAATTGTAATTAACTTTATAAATATTTAAGAAAATCTTTCATACATAATTGACTAATTTGTGTCTTTTTTTTAAAAAAGTAAAAAAATTAAAAATTTTCTGAAAAAGACATGTGTCAAAAGTTTAGACAATTTTATTTTGTTTTGTTTTAATATGTACGTAGATTAACTCCTACTCTGATAATATGGGGAACTTACAATCACGAGGGGGGGGGGGGGGGGCTTGGACATAAAAAAATTATTGTAAGTTAAAAAAAAATAAAAACTGTTATTATCAATGAATTTTTAAGCAAAAGAATGTCAATGTTTCCAAAGGAATCTACTATTCTCTCCCCCTCAAATTCTATGCCATGTCTTAAACTCCGTGACTCATTTATTACCCAAGTTCGCTATAAGGAATTCGTTCTCAAGAATATTTTACCATCCAACTCTTTTCTCCAGAATTAATTAAGTCGTTAATGTATATTCTTTGGACACAGATTTGATCATCCTATGCTTGAATTTGTTTTTATCTAGCTTAGATCTAAGCCGATCTAATCTTAACCAAATTAGCATTTTGACTGTAGATGAAATATATGTGATTGTAACTTGTGATAATGATGAGATTCTAACAGCTTCAGTACAACAGATATTGATTGCCTATGATACATATTTAATCACCACATGGTTTAATTTAGACCTTTTAGATCTAGCCCCCCCCCCCCCCTCCCCAGAAGCTAGATCTGGCTACAAAGTATTCCAGATCTAGCCTTCCTAAAATTCAATGTTTCTTTTGCTACATTGAATTATTGGTTTGTGGCATCAGTAAATAGAGACTAACAAGGGTTGCACATATAGTTGGGTACAATGACATTGATAGCATGGGAGGAGTTGAGACCATCGCATTAAATTGTCACCATGTGGAAATTAAAGGCATAAATAAGGACAAGGGATGCTCATATTTGACATTTTTGACTACCCAGATTTGCCGCATTAACCACATTTATTGGTAATATATATTATACACCTAGAAGTATGTACTCTCACTTGTCATATATATATATATATATATATATATTCCTAGCATGTATTTATTATATAGACAATTTTTAATATACGGTATTGATGTGACTTGTTCTGTATATACTCCTAAGTATATGATATGGACACATTTATTGTTGCCGGCATGTGATGTTTATGGTAAATTTAGAATTATAAATTTGGGTGGCTACTATGCATATTAGTGTTTAGCAAAATTAATAAAATTATTTTGATTTCAGGTGATTGCTACAATTATATACTGAAAAAAGTTAAATGTCCTCAATGTATTGAATTGAGATTATCATATAATTGTTTGATTGAGAACACGTTTGTTATATGGTTTCAAAACTTTCAAAAATTTAGGGTTTTCTTTTTAAATCGTACCGTAAAATTTTAATTTGATCAATCTTCTTCAGAATTTTTAATTTACATGAAACCGTCTGAAAAATACTACTTTTCATAAATAACAATATGCAGATAAGTAACATCGACTTGGCCCTTTAAAGGTAGCTTAGAGATAAAGGATTGATTATCCTTAAATTGTGAATGTGTGTGTAAATTAAAAATGATTTGTCATTTTTTCATTTTGATTTTTCTGCATCACAAGATTATCATTGCAAGGTGCGGGTAGGAAATTTAAGAGAATTTTTGAAAAAAATGAAGTTGTTGGCTTGCTGAGGAAGTGCAACTGCAATCAACGTTTTAAAGGACATTCTGTTTTTTTGCACATTTTTAAAAGGAGAAAGAGAGGCACCTCAACGAAGTAGTTTGATTTTTTGCTAACTTGATCTTTCTTAGAAATTTCTTGCTCTTTTGCGTAGTTTCTGGAGCTCTTTCGAGCTTTGTTTTCTTTCTTTACCACGTTGTTTTGCTATCTTTTGTTTGTTGCCATTTGCAAGTAGTTTCTCATAGACCATATAGTCCATCATACCGTAGTATCCTTCCCTGTCTTATTATTAATATTAAAAGTTTAATAAAATTTGTATATGAATGACACATAGTTGTGCCTATACTACTCATTCAGAGCCACCAGGATCACTTCAAACTGCATTGGATTTGGATAGAGACACTTTCGACTTGGCCCACAACAACTTCAGGATGACCAGCATGGGCATGCCGATATATAATGAATAGTTGGCTAATGTTTTGCATATTAGCATGGAAAAAAATTCCAGTCTTGTATAAATTACATCAGCATATACATATAGGAATCTGGTTTTGCTCTATGTAGCATCCTTTTGTTTTTTAATTTGCTGATCGGATGCTGGACTCATATGACTTGACAACCATTTTTTGGGCTGATGTTAGTCTATAGTCCTTGCATGTATATGTCATGAAGTAAAAAAATAAAAAAGAATGACACATAGGTATGCTTAATACTACTATCTTACCATGTAATCGTGTCGGTTTTTGAGCAGTTGTATATTTAAGATGTAAGGGCCTGTTCTTTTCGTGGGTCAATCCGTTTTTACCCACTTCAACCTACTTCAACCTACTTCAACCTATTTCAACCTATTTCAACCCAATTGAAAAAAAATACCAACTTCAACCCACTTCAACCTATCTCACCCTACTTCAACCCACTTCAACCAACTTCAACCCACTTCAACCCACCCCTTCATAATTTTAATAATTTGTAAAGTATCATGTGAGATTTAGAGCCTGTTGTTTTCGTGGGTAAATTAGGTAGGTAAAAGGGTGAAGTAGGTTGAAGTTGGTTGAGGTGGGTTAAGGTAGGTTGAAGTTGGTTTTTTTTTTTTTTGGAACTGAGTTGAAATAGGTTGAAGTAGGCTGAAGTGAGTTAATGTTGGTTGAATTTGGTATATTTTTTATGTCGTGGGTTGAAATGGATGAAAATAATGAGAACGTCATTAATGTGCGATAATTTATGCAGTTATCCAAATTTTGTGAAATTTTTGTTTGTTATTTTTTATTTTACATTTTTTTGATTTTTAATTTTTAATTTTTAGTTTTTAGTTTTTATTTTTCATTTTACATTTTTCACTTTTTTTGTTTTTACTTTTTTTTTAATTTTTTTTTTGTTATTCTTTATTTTATTTTTTTGTTATTTTTTTGTTATTTTTTATTTTTTATTTTTATTTTTTTATATTTCATTTTTATTTTTTATTTCCTATTTTTATTTTATTTTTATTTCTATTTTATTTTTCATTTTATTTTTCATTATTTTTCATTATTTTTCATTTTTTATTTTTTAGTTTCTTCTTTCTTATTTCTTATTTTTTATTACTTATTTTTTAGGTTTTTAATATTGTATTTTTTATTTTTTAATTTTTTTAATTTGTAATTTGTAATATGTAATTTTTTTATTTTCC
>JACYFF010002017.1:69196873-69207403 GCA_017589665.1 Selenicereus undatus | reverse complement strand
TAAAAAAAAAATACCAACTTCAACCTGTCTCAACCCACCTCAACCAACTTCAACCCAATTCACCCTTTTGACCCACCCAATTTACCCACGAAAAGAACAGGCCCTAAGCTGTAAGAAACTACAAAAAAGAGTTGTAACTAAAAAATTATAAGAAGTTGTGACTGTAACAAGATGTAATTACACAATCTTAACACACTTAAAATAAGTGTATATCTAGACACTGTCCATAATGATTAATAGAGAAATTAGGGGTAAAGTGACATTGCTGTTTAGTATTGAGTTATTCGGTGAAAATGTAAATAAGTTATCGTTCTTTTTTTCCCAATTTGTCGACAAGGGTTTTTTCAACTCAATGTCACTATATTATTTAGCAATTTAGAAAAAAAAAAAACCGCACCAAGTAATTAGGCTTTTTAAAAAAAATAATCTGACATCAAGTTATCAGTTTCGTTCTTTTAACTTGACACTGACAATAACAAGTTATCGATTTACTAGGCAGCACATTTTCCCTAATATACCAAACATAGTAGCGTTGAGCCCAAAAAAACACCTCGCTGGCATGTTAAAATTCAAAGAAAAAATTAAGAGAAATATATAAGACTATAAACAACTGAAAAATGTTGCCAAAAAAAACAAAGCTGACAAATTAAAAAAAAAATTTGTAGTTTATGGGTTTCAATTCGAACTCATGACCATTTTAAATCTTAGGCCACTAATACCATCCCCACCATTTTAGCATGTCATTTACCAAATGTAAATGCGAGAATAAGAAGATTCATCTGATTGTTGGGGGCCTTAAGAGCATTCCTAATTGGAGTTTCAAAAATTAAAACTCAGATATGTTACATCATTAAAAGTTTTATATTTTTGAAATTTATATTCTATCACTTTTCTAATTAAGGGAATTTCAATTTAAATTACACAATAAAATATTTTGTATGGACTCACTTTATAACATATATATTTTTTAAACTATCTAAATAATATTTTTTTATTAAAAAAACAAAAAAAAATCAAATAAAGATAAAAAAAGAGAGAAAGAGGGAGGAATGAACAAATGTACTATCACACGTGCCCCCCTTTCCCCAAAGCTGACAGCAAGTTGCTCCCTCACATGGGACACGCAGGGTCCATTTGTCCCACGCGTTCGCCACATTTGGGAGTACTCTAAAGCTTCACAAATGCTGACATTTTGTCCCACATGTACAGTACTACTGTACCACTGAGTGTATAATATAATTTGTCCTCATCTTGTATATGTATCCCAGGGCTGACAAGAATTTGCATGGCCGATTATCCGAATTTTTTCCATTTAAAAAAAGTGGGTATAGTGATGAAAATTTTGAATTGATCATGTTCAAATTTAAATTCGGATTGGGTTTGGGTTCAGATTCAGGCACTCAGGTTTTGGATTGTTTGAATTTTTGAATCATTTCGAGTTCAGATCAATTTAAACAACTTGGTTCGAACATCGGGCAATTAGGTTTATGTGTAATTTTGGTCCAACCTTCAAGAGCGGCTCTTGCAAGACCCAGATCGATTACTTCCTAACGAGGAAGGACGGTCGGAGATCGTATAAGGACTGCAAGGTGATTCCCAGCGAGTTTCTGGGAACTCAACATAGGTTGCTGGTTCTGGATGCAGAGTTCAAGTGTCCTAATAAGAAGACAAAGAGGAGAGCCAGGGAACCCAGAATTAAGGGTCTGTTCTTTTCGTGGGTAAATTGGGTGGGTAGTAGGTTGAAGTAGGTTGAAATAGGTTGAGGTAAGTTGAAATTGGTATTATTTTTTGAAGTGGGATGAAATAGGTTGAAATGGGTTGATGTTGGGTGAAAAGGGTTGAACTTGGTATATTTTTTATGTGGTGGGTTGAAGTGGGTTAAACTAATGAGATTGTAATTAATGTGTGATAATTTATAAAGTTATCGAAATTTTATGAAATTTTCATTTTCCATTTTTCATTTTTAATTTTTTTAATTTCTTATTTCTTATTTTTGATTTTTAATTTTTTTATTTTTAATTTCTAATTTTAAATTTTTTAAATTTCTTATTTTATAATTTTTTATTTTTTATTTTTTATTTCCTTTTTTTGTTAGTTTTTAATTTGTATTTTTTCGTTTGTTTATTTTTTATGTGTTTATTTTTTATTTTTTACTTTTTATATTTGTTGTTTGATTTTTTATTTTTCATTTTTTAATTTTTTTAATTTTTTAATTTTTTATCTTTTTAATTTTTTAATTTTTAAAATTTTTTAAATTTCATATTTTAAATTTTAAATTTTTAAATTTTTATTTTTTCGTTCGTATTTTTTTAAGTTTTGTTTTTTATTTTTAATTTTTAAATTTTTTTTCAATTTTTAAATTTTTAATTTCTGATTTTTTGATTTTATTTTTATTTTTTATTTTTTATTTTTTATTTTTTATTTTTTATTTTTTTACTTTGTGCAATTTATTTTTTTAGTTTTTTAGTTCTTTATTTTTTATTTTTTATTTTTATTATTGTTTTTCTATAATTTTATGTTTTTTATGTTTTTGTGTTTTTAGTTTTATATTTTTTATTTATTATTGTTTATTTTTTAAATTTTTATTGTTAACTTTTTGTTTTTTATTTTTCATGTTTTTATATTTTATTTTTTGTCTTTCCTTTTTTCTACTTTTGTGTTTTTATATTTTATGTTTTTATTTTTTATTTCAAATTTTTTAATTTTATTTATATTTAATTTTAATTTTTTTCATTTTTTATTTTTGTTGATTATTTCATATTTTTTTTTTATTTGTTATTTTTACTTTTTTTAATTTTTAATTTTTTATATTTCATTTTTTTATTTTTTAGTTTTTGTTTATTTTAAATTCAAAGAATAAAAATTAAATAAATAAATAAGAAATAAAAAATAAAAACATAAAAAAATAAGAAGTACAAATTAATAAATAAAAAATTATAATTAAAATGTAAAAAATGAAATATAAACAATAAGAAATAAGAAATAAAAACACAAACAACATAAACAACAAAAAAAATAAAAAAATAAAAAATAAAACATAAAACATAAAAATATAAAAAATGAAAAATGAAAATCAAACATTAAAAATTGAAAATGAAAAATGGAAAATAATAAATAATAAATAATAAATGAAAAAATAAAAACAGAAAAAACATAAAATCATGGAAAAATAAAAAATCAAAAAATCAAAAAATAAAAAAATCAAAAATCAAAAATCAAAAATAAATATTAAAAAATAAATATTTAAAAATTTAAAGATTAAACAAAATTAAAAATTAAAAAATTAAAAATTAAAAATTAAGAACTAAAAATTGAGAATTAAAAATTAAAAAATTAAAAATTAAAATTAAAAAAAATGGATAAATAAAAAATAAAAAAAAATAAATTACAAAAATAGAAAATAAAAAATAAAAAATAAAAAATTAAAAATTAAAAATCAAAAATTAAGAAAATACAAAATACAAAATATAAAGAATATAAAAACTAAAAAATGAGAAAGAATAAACAAAAATTCATATAATTTCGATAACTTCATAAATTATCACACATGAATTACATTCTCATTATTTTAACCCACTTCAACCCACCACATAAAAAATATACCAATTTGAACGCATTTCAACCTACATCAATGCACTTCAATTTAGTTCAACCTACTTCAACTCACCTCAAAAAAAAATACCAACTTCAACCCACCTCAACCCACCTCAACCTACTTCACCTTTTTACCTACCTAATTTACCCACGAAAACAACAGGCCCTAAATTTCGCATGATACTTTACAAATTATTAAAATTATGAAGGGGGTGGGTTGAAGTTGGTTGAAGTAGATTGAGATAGGTTGAAGTTAGTGTTTTTTTTTTTTCAAGTGGGTTGAAGTGGGTTCAAATAGGTTAAAGTAGATTAAAGTAGGTTGAAGTGGGTAAACATGGATTGACCCACGAAAAGAACAGGCCTTAAGTGGTGGACCCTCACGAAGGAGAAGGCGAGGTTAATAGCAGAGAGAATCGCGGAGGAGAGAGATTGGAGAAGGGAAGAAAACGCCGATTCGATGTGGGAGGCTGTGGCGGATTGTATCAAAAGGTCGGACAAGGAAACCCTAGGTCTTTCCAGGGGAGGCGGCAATAAGATGGAGAGTGCTTGGTGGTGGAATGAAGAGGTAAAGGTGAAAGTCAAGGCAAAAAAAGAGGCTTACGCGGAGTTCATGAGTAACGGTTCGGAAGAAGAGAAAGAGCATAAGAGGAGTAGATACAAGGCTGCTAAGAGGGTAGCCAGGAAAGCGGTGGCAGTAGCAAAGAGCCGAGCGTTTGATAGATTGTACCATAGATTGGGGACAAAGGAAGGGGAGAAGGAGGTTTTTAAACTGGCTAGGGCGAGGGAATGGAAGACTAGGGATTTAGGAGTGGTAAGGTACATCAAGGACGAAAAGGGTAAGGTGTTGACTGAGGATACCGAAATTAAGGAGAGATGGCAAATGTTCTTTGCTAAACTCCTTAATGGGGAAGGGGTGGGAGACGACTGTAGTAGGGGCGGAGAGTGTAGTGATAGGCGTTTCGATCAGCAAGCGTGCGACCTTATAACAAAGGATGAGATTAGGGAGGCCTTGAAAAAGATGGCGAATGGGAAGGCAGTGAGCCCGAACCAGATACCAGTGGAAGTTTGAAAGTGTATGGAGGAAGTCGGTCTAGAGTGGCTAACGGAGCTTTTCAATATTATTTTCAGGACCGCTAAGATACCCAGAGAGTGGAGGGTCAGCACAGTTATCCCACTGTACAAAAATAAAGGGGATATTCAAGACTGTAATAACTTTAGGGGTATCAAGCTGCTTAGACACACTATGAAGCTATGCGAGAGCGTGATCGAGAGAAGGTTACGAGAGGATGTAGAGATTTCAGAGAATCAATTTGGTTTCATGTCAGGCAGGTCGACCATAGAGGCGATTTACCTCATCAGAAGACTCATGGGCTTGTACAGGGATAGAAAGGTGGATCTCCATATGGTATTCATTGACATCGAGAAAGCGTATGATAGAGTCCCGAGGGAAGTATTATGGAGATATTTGGAAGAGAAAAGGGGTTCGCCCACGTATATACGTTTTATCAAGGATATGTCCGAGGGAGGGTAGACGAGTGTTAGGACGCCGGGAGAGGTCTCTAATGACTTCGCTATTAGTATGAGCATGTATCAGGGCTCCACCTTAAGACTGTTTCTTTTCACCTTATTTTTGGATGAACTTACTAGAGGGATCCAGAATGAGGTACCTTGGTGTATGCTATTTGTAGATGACATCATTCTTATCGATGTGACCAGGCAGGGAGTAAATAACAGGTTGGAAAGGTGGAGGCATACGCTGGAAGCTAGAGGTCTTCGGTTAAGTAGATCGAAAACGGAATACCTCCATTGTTGTTTCAGTGGAAGGATAGAAGAGGGGGGAGAAATCACACTGGATGGGAGGGCGATACCAAAGGTAGCTAAGTTTAAGTATCTGAGCTCGATCATCTAGCAGAATGGGGACATTGATGAGGATATTAGCCAGCGGATAAGAGTGGGCTGGCAAAAAAGGAAGTCAGTCTCAGGGGTGTTGTGTGACAAGAGGGTGCCCCTAGGATTGAAAGGCAAAGTCTATCAGATGGTAGTTAGACCGATTGTTCTCTATGGATCGGAGTGTTGGCCTCTAAAAAAGATGCAGGGCCAAAGATTGATGGTAGCTGAGATGAGAATGGTCAGGTGGATGTGTGGTTTTACGAGATTAGACAGAACTAGGAATGGAGTAATCAGGGACTTAGCTAAAGTGCCCCCCATAGAGGAAAAGGTGAGGGAATCGAGACTCAGATGGTTCGGCTACGTGAAGAGGAGAAGTGTGGCCGCCCCAGTGCGGAGGTGGGAGATGATCGACGCCCTCGGTGGTAAAAGAGGGAGGGGTAGACTGAAGAAGAGCTTAGACGAAATGGTTAGAAAGGACCTGAAGTTGTCGGTCTGACAGAGGACATGACTCAAGATAGGAGGCTGTGGCGGAATAGGATTAAGGTCTCAGATCATAGGGGATCGGCCCTGTAGGTGGCAGTAGCTTCAGTGGCTGGGTGCGGGTAGGGTTTTGGCGTGCTTGTGTGCAGGATGTGCTTTTCTGGGAAGTGACGGCATCAGCGTCTCTTGGATTGTTGAGGTATATCTTCGCCCCCTATTTATTTGTTTATTTGCTCTTTGTTCCTGCAGCTTCAGCTTCTTCGGAACCTTTTCTCCTCGGTAAATGGTTTGCAATCATTTCTCTATAAAACATTTTCACAAGACTGTTTTTGTAGGTCTTTTGGAATCAACCTCTCTGTGGGTAGGAATATTGGTAGAGGTAAGGTTGCCTACAGTTGGATCTCCCCAGACCCCGCGAAAGCGGGACCCGCACTGGGAGTTGTTGTTGTAATTTTGGTCCAAGTTATCTAGAAAATTTTATAAAAACAACTTTAGAAAGCTGGATTCGAACATTGAAAAATCAGATTTATGTTCGATCACACAAAATTTCGGTCAGAATGCCCAAAAAACATATCACAAATTCGAACATTCGGACAACTAGGTCCAGACATCGAACATTTGAGTCCGAGTCTAAGAATGATCTATAATTTAAATTGGATCCAGGTATAAAGTTTAATGTCTGATTTATTCAGACCCAAATCAACTTGGACTCGAATTTTTACCAGCCATCCCAATTCCAGGTTCTTGTTTTTTGTTTTATATTCTGGATGAGGGGCTCATTTCATTCGTCACCCTCTCTGTCGCTCCTCGAGGTGTTTTTTTAAAGGTCTTTTTTGTGTTTGGGCGGGGAATGTGATGATATGCATCACTACCCTCAATTTTGAAAATTATTATTTTTAAAAAAATACTAGCTCTCAATTTTGAAAGGAAATTATTAATTTGATATTTTTTGCAAAGTATTTCCATTATGAAAAATGAATGGCTGGAATAATAAAATTGTATGACAGTTTACAAATTTTAATCCTAGTTTTTTTGATTGAAATGTGAAGAATGTATTCTTTAATTTTAATTATTCAATTTAAAGTATATATTCTGCATGTTGTCATAATCAACAGAATGTTTCAATCTCCATATTATATTGATTCTTGAAATTGAACCACATTAAATATCGATATAATCTATAATTTCTAACTCCTTTATCACAAAATTCAGCTGATGGAATCAATGAGGTCTTAGTCTAGTGGCAAAGACTAAGATACTGGGTACATTAGGTTTCAGGTTCGATTTGTCATTCTCCCATTGTATTGTATTGCTCTTTGTGACTCTTACGGACAAGAAAATAAATAAATAAATTCTGACAATGGAGTTGATCATCAGGTCATCTTTTATTGATCGTTATGTTCAACCAGATGGGATCTGTGTCATATTTTCTATCCCAATTCAATCTTCGGTCATTTAGGCAATGAATGTCTATATATACTTTTGTAAAATCTATTCGTTGAAATGCGATTAGACTTAGTAAATTAACCACCTTATTCTGATTTGAATTGGTTTAATCTTGGCTGGACTCAAGTTCATATTATTAAATCAAGATTGATCATTTTTTTTTCCGATAATTGGTAAATCTATAAGAACAGGCAATGTGTCTAACGCATATAAATACACCTCACTTGAAAACACTTCACAAAGAGATCATCTATACACGTAATAATGAAAACTACAATTATACACACCTAAAGCTAGACTACAAATTAACACAAATAGCCCATACACTAATCCCCCTAAAAATTAACTTAGAAACTCCGATATCGATACTTTTGAAAAAAGTTGACCTGAATCAAGATTGATAATTCGTGTGTATGTCCATCTATATATATATATATATATATATAGGCTGATCATGGGTCAACGAGTAATTGATTCACACAACAATGTGTTGTTAAAAGTTGGCTTTGTTGCTGGAAATATAAAAGTTTATTAGAACGTGTGGCCACAAGAGATATGCCTTAATGTCTTTAGGCTCAATTTTCTTTCTTCATACAATTGTTTCTTTTTGAGTTTTTTTTTTTTTTTCTATGATGAAATCAATAACATATTGAAAGGATATAAAGATAATTAGATGTTTTTATTGCAAATTGAAGCACACACTTGAAAATTTATTGTAGTCAAGAGATACAATAACTTCACAAAGCAGAATCGAAGGTTGAAGACAATTTCCTTTTGGAAGAACGAGGCAAATTGAACTAGATGGCATATAAATGAGGCATCTATCCCCATTATTATCCTCACATATTAGCAACGCATTGCTTTGCTTCAGGTGTAAAACTATTGAGCCTGGATTCTAACTCATACCAAGACTGCAAGTCCATAAGTTGGCTAAATCGAGGGAATGTGGCAAGCTTATCCAAGTCTTCCCTAGTGCTTCCTTTATGTTTAAGAATGTTCTTCATGATTTCAAGCAAAGCCCGTGCTGTAGTGAACACTGATGTGAGTGGATGTTTAACCAAGGAGAATCCCATTTCCTTAAACTCTGCTGGGGTGTGCAATGGGGTTTTTCCCCCTTCAATCTTATTTGCAATCTTCAATCCCTTGACTTCTCGACCTATTTGTTTGAGCTCCTCATCACTTGTCGAGTTGTCGGTGACTCCACAAAAAGACCATCAGCTCCAGCCTATATTGCATAATGTGCTGTGGATAAGATGTTTGTAATATATATTGAAACATTTCATTATGTGATAGAACTAGCAACACATTAATGATGCAAAGTCCGACGAGTGCAAAGACCTCCAAGTTCATAGAGTAAATCTTTTCTGCATGTTATTCTCATTATATTATCAATTTTCGAGTGTTTAGGTGGAGAACTTATTAAAGTTTTATACGTTAAAAAGAGTAGGGTAGACCTCTTGATAACTAGTTGAATAAAGTACTAAACTAGCTAGACTTCAGGTAGGCATGAATCCGTCTGAATTTCCATCGTAAATAATAGTTAGGTATTTAGAAATAATGCTAAGCAAACTTCTTGGCAGAACTGAAGTAGATTCTCTAGAACTAGTTTTTTTTTTTAAAAAAAAAAGGGTTGAAGAGACACGCAACATTGTTTAGCTTACCTCATAATAAAGGTTCGCACATTCAATTGCATCCTCAAGGCTATTTACTGATCGAGCATCTATCATTGCAATAAGGAACAAATTAGCATTACCAATGGCATCTCTTTTAGCTACAATTTTCGCAGCATGCTCTTCGGCAGGTACGACTTGCTTGCCACTCATATGACCACACTTTTTTGGCCATGATTGATCCTATTCATAAACACGATTTCAAGAGATTAATGTCTTAATCACAAATGTAACTGGCTAACTTTCAAAACGTGGAACGTTCTTTCAAAGCTGTAAACAATATAAAAGATGATAATGTTTTCATTATTTAGCTCTAGAAAGATGCCAGAAGCACCAGCTTTAATAAGATCATTGACAACCCTTTGAACATTGAGAGGACCACCTCCGCTAATGTCTATTATATACAAATTAAAAATTAAATTTCTAGAAAGAAAGGTCTTTGATGGAAGAATGCACCTATCTCTCATAAAGGAATTGAAGAATGGCATACAATGGATTCCAAATTTCCAAATATAATAATTCAGTATGTATGAAAATGGAAGTAAATATATCAATTTCAAGGTTTTGAATGTGTATTTCGATCTTATGCTTTTAAGCATGCTGATATGTTAGCAGTTTTGGGTTAGGCCTGGGTCTAGAATATGGCCCAATTCCAACGAAGAATGAAGCCCAACATCATGTTTTCCTTCTACCCGAATTCTGGGCTTACTTAATAGTAAACATTGCTTTAGAAAATACACTTGCTATAAGCACTAACGCAAGTACTATGAACGGCGAGCTTACCATTGCCCTGACCCCCCCCCCCCCAAAAAAAATCCTCATGCCTTCCCGGCTCCGGCACTGTTGTCCCTATGAAAGATCGGGTTCGTTGAAGTCAAAAAACTTTTTTCTTTTTTGAATGGTAAGCGGGGCTAATTCATTATACTCTTATTTTAGGGATATCTAGTGAACACGAGTAGGTGTACGGGTAAGGGATACCAAACCCAAGCAAGAAGCTCAGGAACCAAGTGTAACCGGAAAGCCTCATACACACAGCACACCATATGCGTATCCCCCGAGTCAAACTTAGGTGGGGAGTGTAGCAAAGGTAGCAGTGACTAGCTAGGCTAAGTGCTCTTCGATGAACTCAAAAAACGTTTGTATATATGCCAATAGCCTTTTTCTGGTACAACAGATATAACGGTCAATATAAATGAAATATAACCTCAAATTTTTGATAACAAGTTGTATATTATCAATAAAACTAGTTGATACTCGCATATTACATGGGCGGAATAAAGTAGAGTACTGGAGTTAATGGACCAATTAACAGCTTGATAAATAATGATTAATAGACCATACTCTATTTGCTTTGTGTTATACATTTGAGTGTTAAAAATATCATATATAAAGCCAATAGAAGAAATTGGATAACCCTAGTACATTACAAGAAAAGAATGACATTCACTAC
>JACYFF010002017.1:69136642-69165456 GCA_017589665.1 Selenicereus undatus | reverse complement strand
AATTGCTCTTAGAGCATCCTGTATCAAATTTGGTACCAGAGCTTCTTCGACCACAGTCACCGCCCATTTTTTCTTTGATTCTTGCCTTGGTTTCTTAAATCAGCAAAAACAGAAACCAAAAAAAATAAAAATCTGTTGAACCCTAACTGCAGCAACCAAAGCCTTCGAACTACCGCCAAAACACGTCACCCAGCACTGACCACCACCCCTCTGTCACCCACCTCCGGCCGACCACCGCCACACCCCCTCTGACGCCAGCCAATCACCAGAACCCTAGATTCGCAAATTCGAAGACCATAGGTTGCGAATTTCCTGAATTCCCGAACCCCTCGACGCCAAAGTTCACCTTCGATTCCTTAAAATCATCCAAAATTGGTTTCGGACCTGTGCTGCCCACTTAATTTTGACCAAAAGCCTCATCCCAATCGAAAGAAAACACTTCAATTCAATCATCAATTGGCTGCTCCAATTCTGCAAAATCCTAATCTGCGATCCCACTTCCTGCGGCTAATTTTGGGGTTGGTTACTTCAGATTATCACCAGACGGGGCCGAAATCCTCCCAAAAGTGGTTTGCCATAGTCACTTGTCACTCTGCCCATCTTATTACTATTGTTCGTGCCATTCCTATTTTTGTGTTGCCGCTGTTGTTATTGTTGCTTCCCTTCCATCATCCAACAATCTCCTTGAATTGTTGGAAAAACTTGAAAGCCTTTTGGCTCAAGTAAACCAAAACCATCGAAGATCCATACAAGATACCCTAGTGCCCCTAAAAGGAGTTTTGATCTCAGAAGTGCTTGTCAATCATGCAAACATTGATATTCAGATGTCCCTTCTTCTTGTCTTTCTGAACTCATTCGAAGTACAGTACCGAATCCCCTTTCGAAGATGAGTTTATGAAGAGAGTTTTCCACCTTATTGTATCATCTTTTCAAGCCCTATCCGATACTCCTAGTAAATCATTCTGGAAGAGGCTTCACATCGTTGAGTGTATACCTTATGTTATGTTGTTAGACCTTGAATGTGGCGCTCTTGTCTTGGACATTTTCCACCATCTTTTAGCACCAGCTAAAGATTATCATTCCTCTATGATTCTTGCACATTTTTTGATCAGGAAAAGAAAAATATATTTTATTAACAAAAGGTTGGATGCAAAGAAAGCATCCTACATAAGGCTATACACATCTCATATACACAGTATCTACAAAATCTAAGAGATCAAGAGAAGAGTAACAAAAGATCCCTTTGTCCCAAAAATAGAGAGCCTTAATAAAATAATCTTTAAAGCATTGAAGTGGCATCTCCACACCCTCAAAGACTCTCCTATTTCTCTCACGCCAAATGCTCCAAAAAATTGCATGGGGAAATAATCTAGCAATCTTCTTCTTTGCTTTCCTTCCAAAAAAGTCCTCCCATGGATAGAGGTGATCCGAAATAGAATTGGACAAAACCCAAGAAACTACTAAACAACTAAAGGCTAAATCCCAAAGAGCTCTTGCAAAAGGGCAATGAAGCAATAAGTGGTTCACCGATTCTGCTGCAGCCTTGCATAATGGGCACCAGTTCACCAAGATCTTCCCCCTCTTTTGCAAATTATCGTAAGTCAAAATACTGTCATGGGTAGCCTCCCAAACAAAAAAAGACACTCTAAATGGAGCCAAAGATTTCCAAATGATCTTCCATGGAAAACACAATCCCCAAAATCGATGCAAAGGTGCTGAAGGTACAGAAGCAAGCCTCATCTAATAAGACTTCACCGTGAAGCTCCCTTTAGGATTGAGGTCCCATTTGACTGAATCAAGAGATGATTGCCCGATATGAATCCCATTCAGCTTAATCAGCAAGCTTATAAGGGAGGTGTCATCCACTAAGGTATCACGAATAAAAATAGGTGACCAAATGCACAACCCCGACACATTGTCACAATAAGTGGCCACAGTAGCTTCTCTATTCTCCGCAAGAGTATAAAGAGAAGGGAAAAGGTCCCTCAAAGGAGCACCTTCATACCAGCGGTCATGCCAAAACAAAATGGTAGAGCCAGCGCCCACTTCAAAAGAAAGATGAGGATAAAATCTATCCCATCCTTCATAAATAAACCTCCAAAGGCTTACTCCATAGGGCCCATTTGGTCTAGAGGGAAACCACCCAAGCCCCTCCTCACCATACTTGGTACAAATCACCCTCCTCCAAAGGCTGGTCTTCTCATTCGTGAATCTCCATAGCCACTTACCAAGCAAAGCCTCATTAAAGAGCTTCAGGTCTCTAACTCCCAACCCTCCTTGTGACATGGGAAGCTTAACAATATCCCATCTCACTAAGTGATACTTGAAATCAGCACCGAAGGAGCCCCAAAGAAATTTCCTCTGAATGGCTTCCAACTTGGCCGCCACAGCCACCGGTATCGGAAAAAGAGATAGGAAATAAGTGGGTCTATGATTCTTGCACATATAGATTCCATCCTTGTCGGCACTCTTTTTTTTTTTAATCAGGAAAAGAATAAATATATATCATTAACCAAAGGCTGGATGCAAAGTTAGCATCCTACAAAAGGCTATACACATCCCGTATGCACACTATCCACAAAATCTAAGAGATCAAGAGAAGAGTAACAAAAGATCCCTTTGTCCCAAAAATAGAGAGACTTGATGAAATAATCTTTAAACTATTGAAGCGGCATCTCCACACCCTCAAAGACTCTCCTATTTCTTTCACACCAAATGCTCCAAAAAATTGCATGAGGACTCTTGTTGAAGCAGATGACCTCTTGTTGGAATTTCTTGTTTCCACACTCTCTCGGAGTCAATCGATGAGTTGTAACATTTCCTCTACTGCTCAAATTGAGTACAAGTTTGGACACATATGCATCTCATATTCCACTTCATACAAATCAAGGAGAATAAAGTTAAAGAGGGTCCGAATGAGAATGGCAGTGCTGAATTCAAAAATACGAATAACGTGTATCAAAATGTTGCATATGAATTCAAGAAATTGCCTAATTCTAGAGATTTTTGGTCTTGGCGTCCAAAACATAAGCATGTGGACATGTCAAAACTAGAAAGTGAGAATGAAGTTCTAGTTGGCAAGAAGCTACATCCGCTAATTGAATTCCCACTTTTCTGGGAGAAGTTGCACAAATTATAGTTTTCTCATGTGCGACGAAGTAAATTTGGTTTTCTTCATTCTAACCTGATATGAAACTCGAGGACTAGTTTTTTTTCCACCCGGTGGAGAATGCAGGATACGGCTAAAGCAAAAATACAAATATATGGATATATCTTAATATTGACATATCACATATGTGAAGTTTTTTGATATTTTATTATTTTCCTAGTTTATCTTTTAGGAATTTTATTGTTTCGTTGATCTTTTTAGCTAGTAAATAGTATCTCCTTGATTACGTCATCTATCTATTTCCTTAATATTTTAGATCATTTCGATCTCTCTTTTAAGCTCCTTTGTTATGCATAGAGAATAGACATCGAGTTTTAAGGAATATTTGTCAATACACTCTTATTTGTGTGTGAGTTTCTCGGCGTAAGAACTTCTCTTAGAGTGCCCTACATCAGTGATTGGATAGAAGGTCTTTTTTTTTTTATAAGAAAAAGCTAATATATTCATACAATAACACACGTACAACAAAGGATGCTGAAAAAGCATCCCAGAAAAAATAATTATAAGCCCAAAAATAGGCTATCTACAAAATCAATTACATCAATCAAAGAGGAGTTAAAAGCCCCCTCCTCAAAAAAGAATAAAATGTCCAGCCAATTAGAAGGGGATCTCAATGAGTTGCCTGAAGCAGACTTTCAAAGTTGCAAGGGTTGTTGAAAACCAAAGAAGAGTTTCTCTTAGGAACATCTAAGAACAAACAAGTTTGGATGCACCAACATCATCTAATTTCTCCTTTCGTTACAGACGAACTCAAAGGTACATCAACTTTTCTCTCAACCACTCAACTTCATGAACTACAAGCAAATGAACTTACATTTTTATCCTTATGGCCCGCCGGGGGAAGAAAAAGAACTCACATGTTTATCACTGAATTACAAAATCCTTATCAAGCACGGTCTCGACAGTCGATGGGCATGTATCTCAAGTTTAATTTCATACAGGGAAGGAAACACACAGCAGTTGACATGTTCCAAGTAACAAATGTGGACTAAACATTGGCTTTCATACAATTTTTTCATTGATCTAGTGCATTATAAACCACCCAGTGCAGTATTCTTAAGTCTTAACTTCACTACGCACAAATATTTCTGTAAACAGAACTTTTTTACACAAAAGACAAACTAAGCTAAATTTGAAAACGCAAAACTATAAGTGCAGGATAAGACATAACAACCCAACACAAACACCATTGTTCCCACTTTAGTAGGGCGTGGGGAAAGTTAAATATGACCATCATGAAAAGTTTTTTCCATAAGAAGGAAGTCATGCTCAAAGGCAAAGACAAACACCCACAAGAGGTGATAAATCAGTGAGCATTGAGCACGTTAGCTACAATTGAGAAAAGCAATGGGAACATTTATTAAGAACCAACACAACCCGACATTTGGGGCAACTTGCCGCAGGCAAGAGAATCACAAACATCACTACATAAACATACAGCAAAGGTCAACACCCATAAACCAACATATAGCAGAGCACATTATCTTTCGAAGGCCACATAATTCATGGCCTCTAAGCTTGCTAGGACAGGCAGCTTTGTTTCCTTTTGACTCTTCTCAGGCCTAACCTTCTCATCTTGCCAAAAGTTCCCCCTCCAGATGTTCTAGCCTTCATGTCAGAGTACTCAACTGAGCCGGATGGGACAAGAGATCATACCAACCCCACTGTTCCATGCATCACTGCATACTTCGTTTAATCTGTAATCGTTTTTCACGCATTTAGGCAGCATCCACCTCTCCACTATCTTTAGTTTCTAGACATCTTAACTCTTAACAGGACAACATAAAGGGTAGCTAGTCTAATGGCTTCCAAGGAACTTTTCTTTAAGCATTGGCATGAGTTTCTTTATCTAGGATACCTAAGGCGTCCCTCATATGTCACTTCCTCATTAAGTCCAATATGATCTTCGATTAGAGAGCCCAAATACTTGAAACATGATTCTGCCTGACATTTTGCATCCCTAATTTTACCGAAATCTCCATATCATTAAGATAGTACCAAGTGTAGACACCACACACTCTACTTTTGGTCAACTAATGGCTTGTTTGGTTTGGTGTAGTTGATAGGGTAATCCGAACAAAGGGAATAATGATTCCACTGCCATGTTTGGCCACTACTCTCTCCTCCCTCACCAGGCCAAAAGGCCATCCTACTTTGTAACATGCTTCGCCGGCTACCTCTCTCTCTCTCTCTCTCTCTCTCTCACACACACACACACACTCTTCATAAGTTAGTATACAAAATCAAGAATACAATAATAAATAAATCAAGTAATTTGCACTTCATTCATTAAGAATAACTACCCAATCTCATTATCATTGTGGTACCTACTAATCGAACATGGCAAAGCAAAAACTGTCCCATTCCATTATTTAAATCATTGCATTACTTAATTAGTTCCATCACATGGCAATTGCATTACATTCAACCAAACACCATGTAAGTGTGTCACCCATAGACAAAAGAGTCTCTTGCCATGCTATAGCTTCTTTAAAAAAAAAAGAAAAGAAAACCCATATGACATTTGGACTTATAAACCCTGGCAACATTGAGGACAACAGACCTTGATGGCCTGGGAAGGAGGATTCTGAGAAGCTGATTTACGAGAAGAACCTGGGATCGGACCCTTTACTGGGAAGTACCTGTTCTTCTCTGGGTCATAATAGAAACCTGGCAACTCTGCAAAAATATCAACAATAGAAATCACCAAGCAAGTAAAAGCGTGGAAACAAATATTCTGCATAAAAAAGAAAGACCCTTTAGAGAACTACAAGAGGGAGAATGAATGAATGAATAAAGAACGAGAATGAATTTGACAGAAATTGATACGAACCCTGTGGCATATCAGACAAGGCAGCAAGGAAAACTTCACCACTATGTACGCCAGTACGTCGCAGAGAGATCAGAGATGTGTGTGCTAAGGTGGAGGCAGGGCAATTGAACGAGATGGAAAAGATAATAGTAATACTTCAGGCGGTCGAGGCAGCAGAGCAAGGTTTTGCTTGGAGAATGTCGAGAACGGCGAGATAACTACCGCAACCACGGCTGAAATCTTTAAAAGCTGATTTCCTTCCCTTTCTTTTTTTTTGGGGGGAAAAGGTTAAATGTATGGAAAGTTGGAAACTAATGGGATCCCTTCTCACGAAAATTCTATTTACATTATCATCTGTTAGAATAGTAGAAAGAAGAAAACTCAATAGGCTTTGCATAATGGGTTGGTGGGAAGTGTGGCCTATTCGGACCATTCAATCTGCCGCTTTATTTGCTTCAAAATATATATATATATATATGTGTGTGTGTGTTAAATGCTAGTAGAACTTGTTTTTTCAGTGAATATTATAATATCCTTCATGAGTTGGTGGCTTTGCCATTGAGGTTGAATATTATCTTTTATTGCATCAATCACAATTTTGTTGTCCTCTTCAATTTCAATAAATTTATATCCTACTTTGATTGCATCATATAGTTACATTTTAATGCCCTAACTTGTGCAGCAATGACGGAATTCATTCCAAAGTCGTGCGCATCTACTTGAAGAAGATGGCATGTCCAATCTGGAAGAACATAGCCACCAACATCATTGAAACTGTTTTCTTGCATGGAGCAATGGTAAAATTAGGCTTTTTAGCATCGAAGAAGTCAGTGATAAGTTGATAACTATTTCTATTTTCACTTATTTCCAGTTCTGATTTTGGATAAAGTAATTTTCTTACCATTGTATGAAATAACTGTGTGGGTTGTGATCTTCTGATTTGACCTACATTTTGGCATTATTCATCTTCATTTAAACTATTATGACCTGTTAAATTGCCTTAAGACAGAAGTCTAATAAATTGATCCCCAATTTTGTTTGTGAAAACTTATATAAAAGGACCTGAAATCAAAAATTACATAAACAAATTATTTTAAAGCATCCTCGTCATAAATATAAAATTTTAGACATTATATGGACCCCATAATTTCACATTATTGAAATAATTAATACATATAATTATTTATTCTATATTTTCAATAGAAATAGTTATTATTTATTATTAAACAATTTGATAATTAATACATAAACTATAATTTTTACATCCGAATGCTAATGACACAATTTACTGTGCAATTGAAGAAATAGAAAGGGATAGCGATATGGTTGTTGAGGTGACATCATATATTCTAACATCCTCTACTTATATTTATATTATTTTTTGATAAAGTGTAAAATCAATGTATAACAAGACCGTCTTTAAAGAGGAAAAAAGAATGCTATTAAATAGGGGTGAGATTGGGAGTTTGCATTTTATTATATACACCCGGGAGTTTATGCTCCCGGGCCATGTCAGCGACACATTTATCTGCCACATCATCAACTTTTTTTTTAATTATTTTTTAAACTCAAAAATTAATTAAAAAAATCGAATGGGTGGTTACTCATGCAGTTTCATCAATTCTCCAGGTTAGCAGGTTCTGATTTTTGGGTTGATGCAAGTGGATTTTGTGACTAAGCGATCAAGAACTTCCATTGTTGACAATACATTATCAAGAATTGCCGCCACAACCAGAATTCTGGAGCTTGCTGCCATACCCAGAATCAAGGCCTTCAGTGAACGAAAATCTGCATACCCAGAAACATGTTGTCCGTGAAGCTGGCATGGGTTTTGCAAAACAGGTTTTGACATCAGGTACTTGTCTATTGCAGGAACCCTTATTTGGATTTGGAAGTACTGTATGGGTTGGAAGCTACAGAAATTGGCAACCACTGACCTCCAGTGTTCGTGATCACAGTTTTCTTGTGGGTTGATGCAAGTGGGCTCTGTTATCAACCAATCTGTGACTTCCTCTGTTGAGGCGGGTTGATGCATCAGTCTTTTCATTTGTATGATATATTTTAGCAAGCATTGTGTGAAATCCGAATAATAAAATGGACTCCGGCATTGTGGAAGGTAGAGAAGCTGAAGTTGAAGAACATACGGTTGCCAAAAATTTGATTCGTACGTAGATTAATGGCTTTATTTTGTTGTGTACTTGAATATGTTGTGAAGATATATTATTGATTTGCTTTGTGTCCCTTTCTTTTTATAGCTCTATTTAATGCGGAACGTTTGGATATTGAGGCTGATGAGGGTGATGAAGACATATGCGGTGAGTGTCCTATTGTTATTCATCTATCGTATCTTTGTTAATTATCATATATTCATATTTTTGAAATAGTGTTCATGCTTCTTTAGTTGGTCGCTGCACTGATGGTGTTGTGCTTGTATCAATGTTTATGGTGTATTTGTAGTCATTATAATTACTCGGTCTTTTGTGTTGGAGTACTCAATTAATAGCTTTGGTTTTTTTCATTAGAAAAAAACAAGTAGTCAACATTTCTTAATTTGTCTATTACTATTTTTGTGCTTATATACAACTTAATTTTATATCTATATGTCATTTGTTTATTTGTTTAGGAACCCAGTATTTGAATAAAGAGTGTGCTCAGAATGCATTGGATAAAGGAAAATCAACGGTGTCAGGTGGGCATGACATTTGAGTTTCATTGGTAGTGTAGTTTTGTTCATGGACTGGTTCGTTTGTCCTTAGTTCGTTTGCCTAGCTATTGTCGTATAAGTGTTTTACCTTTTAATCCAATATTATTGGTTGTGTTTTTTTTTAGTTGTGTTATTGCTTAATTACATCGGTAGTTATTCATACTTCTTAAGTATGTTTAATCAATTGTGATGTGTTGTTGTAGTTATTCAATAATTTAAAGGGACTTTTAGTGGTTAAATTTTTTGTAGTTTGTGGTTTTGCTGTTGTTCACTATTATGTACCTCCTAGTTCATTACTAATTGTTGTGTTGTTCATCTTTTTCCCCCTATATTATACCATTATTACTAGTTGATTTTTTGAGTAGTGTTATTGCTTAATTATGAGCAGTGTTATTACTTGATTATATGCACTATTATTCGCACTTGTTAATTGGGTTGTGTTTTCATAGTTGATCAATAATTTAAAGGTACTTTTAGTGGTGAAACTTTGTGTAGTTTGTGGGTTTGGTGTTGTTCACAATCATATACATCATAGTTCATTATTAATTGTTGTGTTGTTAACATTTTTTTCGTTATATTTTACCATTATTACTGGTTGAATTTTTTGTGGTCTGTTATTGCTTAATTGTATGGGTAATTATTCATACTTATTAAGTATAAGTTTTATTAAATGGGCAATGTTGTCATAGTTTTTCAATAATTTAAATGCTCTTTTAGCAGTGAACTTCTTGTTGTTTGTGTTTTTGGTATTGTTCAGTATTGCACACATCCGAGTTCATTAGTAATTGTGGTGTTGTTCAATTTTGGTTTCCCCTATGTTGTACAATTATTATTGGTTGAATTTTTTGAGTAGTGTTTTTGCTTAATTATATGGCTGTTATTGATACTTCTTAAGTTTAATCAATTGGGCTGTGTTGTCGTAGTTGATCAACAATTTAAAGGTACTTTTAGTGGTGAACCTTTTTGTAGTATGTGGTTTTCGTCTTGTTCACTATTATACATATCATAGTTCATTATTAATTGTTGTGTTGTTCACTTTTTTGTCATACATTATACCATTATTACTGGTTGAATTTTTTGCATTGTGTTTTTGCTTGATTGTATGGGTAATTATTCATACTTGCTAACTATGAGTTTTATCAAATGGCCCATGTTGTCATAGTTTTCCAATAATTTAAAAGCGCTCCATTTCTGTTTTTGGTATTGTTCACTATTACACACATCCTAGTCCATTATTAATTATTGTGTTGTTCACTTTTTTCCCCATGATATTATAGGCATTGGAATGCAAAATCAGGACATTACTGAGGTTCAACCTTTGCGAGAAGTGTTGGTTGGGGCTACAGCTAGCTCAGAACGTGAAGCGTTTCATATCTACAATGACTATGCATATAAAGTTGGCTTCAGTGTTCGTTATTCGAAGATACGTCATAGATGTAAGTCCAAAGGAGGAGGGTTACGCATGCGTCAGTTTTGTTGTTGGAAAGCAGGATTCAAGCAAGATAAAGGTTCTTCTCACAAGGATCATACAAATGTGGATGTGAGGACAGGTTGTAAAGCGTTTATTTAGTTTTACATAGACGAGGATGGCAAGTGGATAGCTACTCGACATGACTTTGAGCATAATCATGCGTTGTGTAGTCCAAGCAAGCGACATTTGTTGCCTTCACATCGAGAAGTATCTAAGGAGGATATTTTATTTATTAAGCAGCTTAGGGAGTCAGGAATAGGAGTAGCTGATGCATATCGTGTGCTTAAGAAACAAGCTGGGGGGTCTCCTTCTTTGGGCTATGGTTTGAGAGATGTATATAACAAGCTTAATCAATTAAAAGATAGAACATTTGAGGGTGGAGATGCACACTCACTTATTGAAATATTTAATAGGCGTATGAAGAATGAGGTTGATTTCTTTTCTGCATTTGAGCTGGATGCCAATAATTGTTTAGTGAGTTTTTTTTTGCGTGATAAGCAGATGTTGGATGATTATGTATTGTTTGGGGATTTGGTTGTATTTGACACAACATATCGAACAAACAAGTATGACATGATATGCGCGCCATTTGTTGGGATGAATCATCATTTAAAGAACATTATGTTCGGTTGTGGGTTTTTGATGAATGAGAAGATTGAGTCATTTGTTTGGTTGTTTAAGACATTCCTAAAGTCTATGGGCGGTAAGCATCCAATTACCATGATGACGGATCAAGCATTCTCCATGGCATCTGCAATTAAGATGGTGTTCCCTCATGCTCGTCATCGGTTGTGTTGTTGGCATATTATTGAAAATTCAAGGAAAAACATTGGAGGCCTTAGATCAAGTGAAGGATTCATTAAGATCTTTAATAGAGTTTTGATGGAGTGTGACACCGTGGATGAGTTCCAACATTTTTGGCAAAGGTATGTAAATGTTGAGGATTATTAATGTTATTATAAAGGTTTTGTGAAAATGATTGTGTACTTCATTATATTGGCCTTTGTTACCTTGTTTGTGTGCTAATATCAGTATTGTTACGAGGGCCAATTCTATTGTGTTATTGTTAGTAGCATCACAAGAAACTTTTTGTTTAGTACTTTTAATTTCAATGATACTTATGGAACAGGTGAGTATATTTTTTATTTATTTTGGATAGTGCTCATGATGGTTTTTGTTAATTTCAGGATTATGACAAAGTACAATTGCAGTAATAATCGATGGCTTTGTAACTTGTACAGTTTACGAGAGAAATGGTGCCCTGCTTTTTCGAAAGAATATTTTTCCGGAGGTGTATTGTCTTCACAAAGGAGTGAAACAACAAATAGATCTTTGAAAAGAAGGTTACGTGCGACAGTTGATCTTTGTGACTTTTATAATATATTTTGTGATGTTGTATCTGAGTGGAGGAGCAAAGAGAATGGTGAAGATCATAGATGTAGCAAAGGTACTGCAGAAATGGTGTTTCCTTCAGTGAACATCTTGAAACATGCATTGTATGTGTATACAATTGAAGCCTTCTTGATGTTTGAGAAGGAGTTTATTGATGGTGCATCACACAGTTACAAAGAAGTTGGCAATTCTTCTTGTCACATGTCTTTTGAGGTGTGGGGTGCTAAGGCGGTGAGTGAATCTGAGGGAGAAGAGCCATATGAGTTTCGACATATTGTTACGTTTAATAACGAGCAAGGTATTATTGACTGCACTTGTAAGATGTTCACAGAGGTTGGGCTTTTGTGTTCCCATTGCTTAAGGGTGCTACATGCATGTTGTATTGAACAAGTGCCAAATCGGTACATAAACAAGAGATGGTGTAAGGGTATAAAAGATGGTGAAATCCTTGATTTGGGAAACTCTGTTGGGAAAGAGCCAATAGTTTGCTCTTCTGTTTGGAAGACGCAAATGATGAGAAAAATGAATTCATTAATAACAGCTAGCCAAATAAACATGAATGCGAGGGCTCATTGTGAAAAGCATTTTATAGAACTCAAGAAATTAATTGAATTTGATGTGGGTTCAATACATTGTGAGGATGATACACATGGGAAGAATTGTAATTCCTCACAGAATGTGCTAAATCCTTCTAGATCTCGTCAAAAAGGGGTTAGAAATAAGAGGTTTAAGAGTATAGTTGAAAAAAAATGTGCTCAAGTTAAACGGAGAAAGACAAATAAGTTGTCAATGGAAGTTATGGCTTCTTCTACATCGACTCCCCAGGTACTCTTTCTGCACCAATTTTGTTATAGTTATTGAGAAATTGTGATGGTTTCATTGTTGTCATTGATTGATTATATATTAGGTTGTCAATAATGAAATAAGTGTTGATGACCAAAGTTGATTGTTTTTTTTTAAGTTTTCTTTACTTGTATGTAGTTTGTGGTGTCTCATCGTATTATAATGATCAATTGAACATTCTTTATATCTTACTCAAATATGTGTCCAAGAAGTTGTTTGCTATTCCTTGTGAAACTTATGTGTAGTTATTATACATGTAGATTAACCTATGTTATTTATATGGTTTATTCAAGTTGTAGGGATGTTTGCAAACTTTTCAGTTTTTTAAGAGTTGTTATTGAATTTTTTTTTCATATTATTGGTATGTGTAGAACGAATTATCTTTTCCAAGTGTTCCTTCTTATATTGGTGCAAATTACTCACAAATGATTCGACAGGTATGGCAGTGATATTGTTATTTATTAATACATATATTTGTTATGTCGTGAGGAACTAGTTAATTACACATTTTGTATAGCAGAGTACAACATCACCATTTAACCTGCCATCCACAAGTCTGCACATTCAACACCATAGTGACCAGGTAAATATGAGTTTATTCATATTGTTTTGATTGGTCATATGTGTTCATGTCATTTTAGGCTAGTGCTTAGCATTGAGTTCTATAGTGAACAACGTTATAATAAAGTGAATATTAGTGAATGATTTTGATTATAACAATGAATAATATTCCATGGTATTATGATCAGCAATCTTGATGTTGTAGGCTTTATTATTGAGGTATTGGTTTATTGTTGAGGTATTTATCTCAATTTATGGCTTTTTCCCCTTCATGTAGGGTGCATCTCCATTGATGTCGTTCCATCCGGCGTACCATTTTAATCCATCAAATGGCAATTCTGTGTTTATGCGAATGACGGTTCCACCAGTATTCCCTCAATGGCATGCTGGGAAGTTCCTTCCAGATGCTGCTCCTAATGATAAACATTGAAAGTGCTGTTGTGGAACTGAAGCATTTTATGTTTGTATTGTTTAGTGTTGATATTACAAGACATGGATTGAGGGTTCAAGACATTGTGAGATATGTTTAGGAGACATTATAGTGTTCTTGCTCAGCTTTAGCACCTATTGTATCTAAGTTTGGTTTGGATTTTATGTTATATTACAACTTAGTTATAGCTGTCTTGTTCCATGATTTGAAGAAGCATACATGATTTGAATGGCAAATTAACACAAGGTGGCACAATATGTTGCATTTGATTACTCTTTTTGACAATGTCTCAGACCCCTGATCAGATATATGGAGAGGGAAACTAGCTGCTTCTTACATCTAGTGCAATTTAAGTGCATTAATGATCACAGCAGATCATGCACAGAGGGAACACAGATCATGGGATTTTAGCATACTTGGTAACCATGTGTTAGGTAGAAGTGACATGAGAGGTGTTTACTACACACTAGAAGATCGTTGATATTTGGCCCCTGAATGCTTTATTCGTCATCATTGAAGCAAGGTAAGTGAAACACAATCTGCTATCATTAGAGAGTCCTGCTGTATGTTCCAAATTATAGAAGGTGATGATCTAAACATCATGACAATTTCTATAAAAGGAGAACAGTCAAGACCATAAAGTTGCTTCGGACTCATAGGAAAGACCATATCCTAACTGTCTTCAGAAGTGAAATTAGGCTCAGTTAACTATTGCAGGTTTATGAGGGGTGGCAGCCTCTTGGGAATTTTTGTGTTGTGCGGTGCCATGTCACAAATTCCGTAAGTTATTAGCTGTAAACCTTGATGCATTAATGGCAACACCGAAATGCAGTGAGCTTCCCTCTTTAGTGGCCAGAGCACTCTTCAGGCAATCTTCAGCCTCTTGCAAGCTTCCTTCTGAAATATATCTGTCATGGTGCCTGTAGTATAGTGAACTTTTCCATAAATCATAAGTAAATCAACAAGCATGGCTATCGATGCAATTTGCTTGCATGCATGAGTAGACATCCACCAAAATCATCTAGAAGATGTAGTTCATACTGAGTCTTTCATATTTCATGTTCTGCTCTATCATATTGCAAGCACTTGACTGATTGAACATCCATGTGTTCCAAAAGCAACTGTAATGCAAAATTGACGGTTTCCTTTAACATTGTGTCATTACACAACTAACTTCTTTAATATGATCTTATAGAGGAGCACTATTGCTGCAGCTTTTATTGTGCCATTTATCTGTACTGGAATTCTGCTTTTGCTGCTTCGAGTATTTGGACCCGTAGCCTATTGAGTTCACTTTCCAATATCATTGCCGCATATCTTGAACGTAGGTACCGGACAAATTCATCCTGCGTTTTGGACATATTTGACATATTCATCAAAATTTAGAAATACATAATATGTCACATATGAAAATTGGTTAAAAGGTAATGGGTTGCTGTATTTGTTTTCAATACCATCATCTGCACTTGTCTCTGCAAATACTACTACTCAGGATGAACAGGACCTTTCAAACAATGAAAAATGAAAAGAGAATATGCAATTCTTCCTCCAAATATCATAAATGAAATCAACAGAACAAATTTGGGAACTGGACATTGACTGCAAAGGCATTAGATAATTCAACTATGGCAGAATGCAAATGAACAGCCAACATACTCAACTTCACTTGACAACTGGTTATCACTGAGAATAGGTATGCAACAACAATATTTTAGATTATTTTCCAATCAAATGCCTGCTGAACTTCAGTGTAGCATTCTTTTAACCTCAAATAAAGTCAACATAACCAATAACCTCTAGGCAATATTTGGAGAAGGATACTTTTCCACTCTTGACCAAATGAGATGTTGCAGTAGGGGCTAAAGCATAGGTAGAGGCAGACACACTATAAATGTCATAACTATGGCAGTGTGCTGGGTTGAAGGGTTGGAAACAGCTTGCTTGCTTTTAATGCCCCTCGTGATCACAATATCCATGTGTAGTTGTAGAACGGTAAAGACTTCTATTATTAACATACATCATAGATATTCCAAAAGCTTCTATATGCTACCATGAAATGTAAAATTTACCTTGTTAAATTCAAACCCGGGTCTCCAGTTCTCGATTTGGCCTCCACGAAATGTCTCCATGCGGCGTATGGCGTAGATTCCACAATCATGAATGTTTGTGTTATCTTGCCAAGATAGCTTCCAAAACACTAGGCTGAATTTCTTCAAGTTTGTCCCTTTTTTATGTCCTCCATTCAGTAAATAGCTTGAGAACAAATTGGTCTACAAGTGATATGTGAAGTTATTAATGCATAGAATTATTATTTAGAGTTAGGGTTATTGTTAATAAGGAATACGTACCATGGTCATAGCACAACTGCGATAATTTGATGTTGGATTTTTTTCTGGTATTCAGTTGTCAAGGACAACCACTTTCCTTGCCATGAAGTCGTAACAGATGACAAAAAAATGATTTTCTCTCAGAATTGGAAAAAAAACCTGCATGCTGTATAAAAATTATGAAGTTATGCATGTACATGTTATTAAGACATTATGCTATGCATGTCATAAGAATCCCAACATAAGTGTTCATTTTATGGTCAATAGGAATAGGCTAAATAACGTGCCAAGTAGAGCTTCGTACAATGTTCACTTCATTACTTAATTGCCTGTTCACTATTTCTTTCAATATTGTTCAGTTAATTAATTCAAACTAGATTGTCTGTGGATTCTCTACAATGTATGGGGATATTGGTGATAAAGTAACTTATCTGACCAAGTACAACTAGGTTATCAAAGTATATAAGATGTTCCTTGTGAGCATTTAGCAGGTTCATTAAGTACTTAATGCTTGTTCACTATTGGACTATTAGTTTGTTCATTGTTCTTTTTATCTTGGTGTACTCGGTTATGATTGTTTACTCTAGATTTCAAAGGCACTTGGCACACAATGTGTGACTTGGATATCATTCATGGTAATCATGGGGTGTCCATTGATGTTTGAGCTTCTTGGAATTCTTAAACGTGTACAAGCCCTTAGGTCTGAATGTCAGAGTCAAATGTGGTCCATTCAAACAACTTGTAGTTGATATTAAAATATTATACAATTCATAAATGCTATGGAACTCACCAAATTTGATTCATCCAATTTCAGCCAGGAATATCTTTCTCTTTCAAGGTCCAATACTGTCTTGAAGGCCCTTGATAAATCTGTTGAACCTTTCTCTATAGCCATCTAAAAAACCAAACAACCCATGTTAATGATCATAATTTAAGATGGGTTGTATTTGTATTAAATATATTTTCTCTTCATCTTGATTAACTTACGTAAACATTTGTACTGAAGAACATCCTTTTTGGCACACTTGGATTCCTCCTCCTTTCCATCCAATTTAGGATGAGACATAGTACATCCACTATAGGACTTTCTAAGTCCTGATTTGTTCCAGCCATGGTCGCGAACCCCTCCCTAAATATCCACAATCTTTTGTCTTCTTCTTCATGGTCATACTCAAAAAGTCTCTCCCTATACATTCAATTATTTTGTTAGTATGGGAGGGATCAAAACATGAACAAAAAAAATTCAGTACTATGTTGTGTTTGAACAGTATAATTTAATTTCATTATATGAATGTATTATTGACAAGCAAACTACAAGTATGCTAATGGCTTCACAATATTGGTTGTGGTTAGAGGCACCAAATGCAATGCAAATGACTGTGGGAACTGTGTATTAAGTAGTATAAGGCAAATAACTCTGACAATATCAGTTGTGTATTCACTCTATGTATGTTAATGGCTTTAAATTATCGATTGTGTATTGTGTATTCATTATGTATATGCTAATGGATTTACACTATCAGTCGTGGTCAGAGGCACCAAATGCAATGCATATGACTATGAGAACTAATATGTGGTATGTGTCAACTAAAATTATTAGAACAATTGAAAAGCAATTCTCTAGATCATCTTCCTATTGCATGTTTATGCTTATGTCTTTCAGTGGTTCACTATGTATTAAATAGCCTTAGGCAAATACGCCTGTGATGGTGTTCTGAATACCATGTTTGGTTACATGTGAGTATCGTAGTAAAGCATTCAGCTTGGAATCATGCTCAACACCACCTGTGTATTTGTGATCATGTATATTACAATGTCTGACTAGTACTTCCACCCAATGCCCTGTTTTTGTTTCTTAGGTGGTGCATTGCAACAAGGTATCTGAAAGTGCACGTGTTTGGGACTTATGTTAATTTCAGCACATTGTCAGATAGTCTAACCTGTCATGTCTACTGCAATTGAGTAAGATGTCATGTGTATTTGGAAATAGGATAAAGTGGATCACTTACGTGGAGGGAAGCAAATCATCAGGTGGCATAAAAGCATAGTCTACCAACATCACTTGTGATGGTTTAAGCCGATCTCTAGCCTCTCTGTGGTCTTTTAGGAATGGTGATCAACATAGAAAAGGTGTTTCTTTCACAATCCTCTTTGGCTGCTGTCGTAATACCACCTGTTTTCCTTTCTTGTTTGCCTGATTATGTAGCTCGCCCTTCCGTATGGGTGGTTTTGTTATGCCATGTACTCCTTTCACATCCCTAGGCACAGCTTTTTATGCGTTGTGCATGTGTTTGGGACTTTCTTGTGATTTCCCTAGACTGTCATCCATCTCAGTGGCTTGATTTGTGCGTTGATAATATGCTCCGGCAATAGATGCAGTACCAGCTCCTTTGGGTGAAAAGGAAAACTTTAATGTTGCAGGAGTTATGTCTAATGAACGCGATGCACATTGTTCCTTTTCAGGTGAGATGCCAAGGCTGAAACTTGGAGGAGTGAAATCCATTGTTCTTTTCTGCTGCAATTTGTCTTTAGCCATACTTTCTATCTGCTCAACCTGCTCTAGAAACTCTGGACTGCAGAAAAAAGTGTCATCTGTTGCTAACCAATCTGTTTGCTTCTGAATTGAACATGCTGTGTCACTAGCTGGTGGCTGGGAGGTTCGATTCTGCATCTGTGTCTGGTTGTCCTGTATATAATGAATACGATAAGTTCTTCAAGCTAATTCACAACTTAAATATATAATGCTCATGTTGTATTGCTTATAAAATCTAAATAGCATAGGAGTGTTTTTCACGTTCAGTTATTTGGTGCCTGTTAACTAACTCAAATGATATTGAACAGCTTCAGATAGAATCAATCCAAACAATGAATGCAAGAACCAGGGCCAAAAAATAAGCTGCTGTATATGAATGCTTCATTGCTTCAACTAATTGGAATACCATAGTCATAGTCACAGCATAGAAGCAAAGAAAAGAAATCAACCCAATATCTCAGAGAAAACCATTGCATAAACACCCTAAATAACTCACTGCCGAAACTAGGAATCATAAGCATATTATTTGTTTCTTAGCTTATAGTACCTGATCCTTCAACATGGACAAATCTGGATTCCTTCTCTTCTCTAGTTCCCGAGCTTCACCTTCCTAAAAAAACAACGACAAATTACCACAGAATGCTGCAAAATAACTTAGACATGGCAATATATCCCAATACAATATTCATTTACCAACTGAATAACTCTAGTTTAGTTTATGTTATCTGTGGCAGTGAACAGATGTACATATCTCTGCATTGTTTAAGTGGTGTCTAGAAATATAGCCACAAGCCCTTTTATTAGTGGTCGATGCTATAATATAGCCACAAGTTTTTTTTTTAATCAATTATTGATGGTGTAATATTTATAGTAATGGATCATACATGGTTGACATGTATCTTATGTATGACCCTACATACACATTGCCTTTTCAGGTCATTGTCTCGTTTAGAACTAGGGAAAGTGTCAAACTTACCTCTGTCGGCTCATCGTGGACAAGTACAATGCTTTGCAATTTCTCTTTGCAATGTGGACAATACGGACATTGTTGCCCTTTTGATGTAGATGCTGGGGTCAGTTCAGCAGATGGTGCTTGTTGGTGTTGCTCCCCATTCAATTCCTTTAGGTATTGTTGCAAGTCCACATAAGCTAAGCATTTCAGATTTTTATAGTCAAGCCTCTCTATTATTCTGCCCCTCCCATACTGTCCAGCTAATTGTTCATCTCTTTCTCTTTTTTTCACCTTGTCCGTTGGCCAATTTATTGCAGTTGGGAACCACCTCTCCACATTTTCAGCTTTGAACTCGACTCTATCTAAGTAAAACAACTGAAAGAATAGACAAGCATACATATTATGATTCATTATTTACATCCGAAACCCTTTGTTTAACCTTTGCTTGCACATTAAAATAATAAGATGATAGAAGGTGCTTACCATCAGGAACAAGAGTGGACCTGTAAAGAATTTGGTTTTGTCTACCTTCCATTCAATTATTGCATTGTTGAGGCATTTGATCACATATGCACACCAGTTGTATTGTTGTATTTCATTCACAATGCGCAAGTTATTCAGCACACGAAAATGACAAGTGCCATTTGCATTTCCAATGATGCAAGTTGATATGGCATATATGATGAAATCTATTACGAATTCAACACCATGCCCACCACGTTCTATAATGGCATACTCCATACTTCCAACTGGTGGTCCTCCTCTTTCAATATTCCATCTTTGCCTCCACTGCTCTAAGAATATTGCATATTCTGTGTCATTTTCTGAAGTTTTCGCTTCTCTTACTTCAAGTGGTCCCATTGGTAAACCTAACGTGGCATGCACATCTTCCTCATATATCAACAGATTTTCATTCGAGAGCTTCAACGAGGTTTCCCATGGGTCATAGTTCTCTAGCAACCATCTCGCTAATCGTTTCGGTATCAATCTTGTTCTCACAGCTAACATTCCTCCAAATCCTGTCTCTCTAATTGCTAACCATTGTTCATGGTCTAGCCTTTCCACCAAATTCAAGAAGCCACCCGGGGCCATTCTATGACGAAGCAGTCATTTCCACGATTTTGTACTAATAATTGAAAGCTCAGGATTGGGAATGATAGCTTCTTGAACATGAAGACTCCTGTGCTGAAATTTGCGTTGCTTTGAAGGTATAGTTGCTGCCTGTTGCTTTGAAGCATGCTCTCATCTGCACTGGGATTATGCTTCTTTTGTTTTTTTTGTATAGGCTCATATACTATATGAATCATATTTGTCCCATCATATGTTTGGTGCTGAACTTGTGCTTTGGAAGCCTTTTGAATTGCATCAATATGACATCGCAGTGACCTGCCATAGATAGATTAGGTCAGCACTTCATTTTCAATGAAACAAATTTAACCAGGCTGAATTATGCTAATTTTGTGATATGTATACAAAGAAGTACTTCAGGTAATAAAAATCAATGAATATCACGTACTTGTATAGTGAACAAACAGATATCACCAAACTAGCAATTTAGGTAATATGTGAAGGAGTAATTTAGGTAATTAAAATCAATGAATATCATGTACCTGTACTGTGAACAAACTAGCAAATTTCAAAGTCTACACACTAGGGTGTTACACCTTATCGAGGTTGAACAAACAATCAAATTTATGCCAATGATAACTCAGAAATTGACATAGCAGTCAAACTTATCAAGGTTGCTAGGCTTTGAAGCAGTTGCTGCCATAGCCAGAATTCCTGGAGCTTGCTGCCATACCCAGAATCAAGGCCTTCAGTGAACGAAAATCTGCATACCCAGAAACATGCTCTCCGTGAAGTTGGCATGGGTTTTGCAAAACAGGTTTTGACATCAGGTACTTGTCTATTGCAGGAACCCTTATTTGGATTTGGAAGTACTGTATGGGTTGGAAGCTACAGAAATTGGCAACCACTGAATGACTCAAGCACATGAATCCAGATCTCTCAAAATACTCAAAAATGACATCAGGTTAGCAGTTGCACATTACCCTGTTTTTGCTTTTATTCACCAATTACTCAAGCACAAAATAAGTGGCACAATTTCTGGGTGAATTGGTAATATTTTGCAAAATAAATTCTAAAAGGCGAATGCTTGCATGTACCCAGAAGTTTATTCTTACTTTTCAAAAAGATTAATGGATAAACATGGGCACAATCCAACTCTCAAAATATGCTTTCAGATCTCTCTACTGAAAAGATGATTTAAGACATGAATCCAGAGCCTAAATTAGTCACCATTTTCAGCAATTTCGACTGGAACTTCATTGGGAATTTTCGACAATTTCAACCAAAATTTGTGAAACCGAATGAATACCATGAAATCAAGCATTGAACCCTAATTCAGTAAACTGCAATTCTGTTCAAGTATTATAGCAATTAAGGAATTTCTGACCTTCTTTTCCTCTTATATGTGAATGTAAAGCCGTCTTCGCATCTGTATTCATTGCTCACTCTTTCTGGCGTCGCCTCATCATTCTCATGAACCATCTTTTTCTTCGTCTTCGTCATTAATGGTGGTTGGAAGCTGAAGTGAACTACACTGATTTCTTCTATTGCTGTTGTTGGTGTTGATTTCTCAATCGCTGATGTTGATTCTTTGAATCTGAAGTGCAAGTCCGAGATTTTGGGTGAAGCAGAGGTTCACCGGGTTGGAGAGGAAGAGTATGTGAAGCTAGACGTTTGTGATAGTGGTTACTGGGAGGTTTCATGCTCAGAAGTTCATGGGTAGTGGGCGCGATTTTTTTTTCTTCTTTTTCTGTTTTTAATTGTCGTTGCTTTTTTTATATATTGCCAGCATGTCAACATTGCCAGCGTGTACATGGGAGCATGAACTCCCATGTGTATAATATATATATTGTTGAGAGTTCATGCCCTCAAATAGCACTCAACTATCATTTTTTTTCCTAAACTAACATCCAGTTTTATTTCTTATCCCTAGTAGCATAAAGTTATAAATTATTTTCCAAAGTATCATTCCGCTGATAACCTAGAATAGTAGGTAATTTTTTTTAATTTAATAATAATAATAATAATAATAATAATAATAATAATAATAATAATAATGAAAAAAGAAAAGCAAAACCCCAACCCACCCAACTCCCACCATCTCTGCCCCAACCCTACCACCACCTCCCTCCCCCCCAACCACCACCACCCAACGGTAGGTCACTTGACGTTGGCGCTCTCCACCCCTGGGACACCACCCAATCATCCCCCTCCTCTCTCTCTACTCAATTCCTCTAGTGCCCCCCTTCCTCCATTCTCAAACTCCATAGACCACCAACAGTGCTACCACCCACCACCAAACGCCGATGAACTACACAACCGCTCCACATCTACCTGCTCATACTCTAATTCAATCCCCCCCCTTCTACTATCTTCATGGTTGCCCATGAATTGATGATTCATTGCAAATTAAAAGAGAAATTAGAGGATGGAAGAAGAGAAAGAAACCAAGATTGGGTTGGGGCGAGAGGAGAGAGAAAGAGGTTAAGTTTGGGTTCGGGGTCCGTTATCGATGACTGCGGGTTTTCCGACAACCAATGTGGGTGGCAGCAATGGTGGTGGGTAGGTATTGAGGGGCTTGGGATGTCAAGGTGAAAGAGGTTGATGGTCATCGGGGATTTTCGGATTTGGGTAGAAAGACAAGGGATGGAGTTTTTTTTTGGGGTGGGGGGTTGGATAGGGCTTTTTTTTTCCTTCCCTTTTTTCTATTATTATTATTATTATTATTATTACATGCTATTATAGGTAAATAGGTTACTGAGTGCTACATTGGCAAAAAAATCATATGTCAGTGCTACTTAGGATAAAAAAAATAAAATTAGGTGCTAGTTTGAAAAATAAAATAAAATTAAGTATTATTTGGATCATGAACTCGTGAGATAGAAAACTAAGAGCACGTCCAGCGTTGAACTCGCACGGGGAGAGAGAGAGAGAGACGAGCAAGGAGATTTTCTGCTCAAGGCTGTGTAATGGCTGGCTCAACAAACATCCCTCGTGAGTTGGCTTGCTGCCATGAGCAGCCTCCCATGAGCCAAGGTTTTTTTTTAATTGTTTAATCATTTTTAAAAATATTTTAAATTGGTTTTAGATTATTTTTTCGATTTCAAAAATAAAGTTGTGTGTTCTAGAGTTGGTCCATATATATTATTTTATTTGATGAGGCAAAATGATAAGTCTTCTATTAGAGAGAGCGAGGATTATGAGACAAAATATTAGAAAAAAAGTTGATGTAACAGTGATAGATCTCTACCGATGAGCAAAAAAATTGATTCAGCACTGAATTTGCTCTAAACTTAATATATCAGTAAAAACTTCTTCTGCCTCATGGTCATTGTAAGAGTCTGTTTTAATTCACCTCACCAATTCAAAAAGAGTAGACGTTTAAGTTATATGGGATAAGCGACCATCTCTCTGCGTGTCGCTCTCAGCATCCTGGCACAATAAGCCAGGAATTTGGAGATCTCTGGTTTTCGAGTAGATCTCTACAGGAAAATACTACCTTACAAACGTATGTACCATACTAGGTACATATGCTGCGCGTGCAGTGTACAACCTCAGATCTATAGCAATTTAAAGTAATTTAATTTTATTTGTTGGCACAAAAGATTCACTGCAATTGGAGAAAGATTTTTTGCAGTTGGAAAAAGATTCACTACATTGCATAAAAAATTCATTAGATCAAAATTAAGATGTAAAACTGTAGAGTAAATGTTGGTATTACGTTGTCCATATTTCACCATTGCCATTGTCGCGCCACAATCGCAATGTGTCTTACATATGCTTACATAGTTTAATAGTGTACATATGCTTCTATAGCTGTGTTGATATGCAGATATTCTTTCCAATATTTCAGAATGGATATTACTTTGTTGTGTGATTCAATTTATTGGGAAAGAATGTGGAGATTGTCCATTTTGTTAGTCATAACAATGTGGACAATTGTGCTATTATTGTTTGTGTCAGCCTCTTGGTAATTTTCTATATTACCTTTTCGTCTTTTTGATATTATTGTCTTTTAATATTTGGAGTTACCTATCTACAATGTCTTATCTTCCAGCAATCCTCAGAGCTTTCCCTATTATAACAATCACAACATTCTCATACAAAACCTCAAAAGAAAGAAGATTAGCGGTCAATCTGCCTTAAAAAATGACTTAAATTTGCTTCTTAGTCCAAAAGATTCACTGCAACTGAGGAAAGGTTCCCATACAGTTCGGAAAATATTCACTGAATTGCATAAAACATCTCGATTTTGCTTGTTGACACAAAAAATTCACTGCAAATGTGGAAAGGTTCCTTGCAGTTGGGAAAAGATTCACTGCATTGCATAAAAGAGTCATTTGATCAAAATTAACGATTTCGTTATTACAATCGTCCATTTGAGGAATTTCGTCGAACACCTTACGTGCAACGATTTCTAAATTTAAAAATAACTCTAGGTAGATATACTTTATAATGAATAGATGATAAATAATTGATTCGATGAAGATCTTTTGAGTGTTAGATTCTGCCAATAATGTTCGGATAATCATTCTCGTGGTTTTGTGTTTTTTTGATTTTTTTTTTGGGTAGTTTTGGTTGAATTTCACAATAGGACATGATTATTTGTTAGGTCCAATTAAACAACTCTTTATATAAGTATGTATAAACGTATGTACTTTACTAGGTACATATGCTGCGCGTGCAGTGCACAACCTCATATCTATAGACTAACTGATCTCTACACGCAGTCTCTCTCCTCCGCCATTGGCAAGCCACCCGATTTTCGACGTCTGAGTCGACTCGCTGCCATGGCCACCACCGCCGAGTCCGTCGCTAATCAGCTGTCCAACCTCAACATTGCCGATGACCTTCAAAAGAATCTCAAAATTCTCTCTCCTGATCATGTAGGTTTGTGCTTGTCGTCGTCATTGTCTTATTTTTTCAGTTGATGTAATGTTCGTAGTTGTAATTGGCATTTTTTTTTTGTCGATCTGAAATTGGTCTTTGTGTGTGGGTTAGGTGGAGTTGGTGAAAAGTTTGGTTGAGATGGGGCAAAGCCATCTGTTTGAGGAGTGGCCTGAGCCTGGTGTTGATGGTCACGAGAAAACAGCCTTCTCTGATCAGGTATAGTTCACATAACCTCCCCCCCCCCCCCCCTCGCATTGTGGATTTACTAGCATCTGATGGTTCTCTTTCTTGGTTTTCTACTCTAGCATTACAATTTCTAATCTGGCTGATTTGATGTAGGGACCGTATCTTCTTATCATTGGCCGATATAATGGAAAATAATTTGCATAATCTATGGTGTCCACATTGGTGGCCTAGATGCGGTCAGAGGTGGGAAGCTGCTTCTAGTCAACCACATTGCAGTAAAGAATGATAGGACATCCATAGAGATAGCAAAGTAGTATTTGCACCCGCCCTTCACCTCCAGTTCGGGGTGGGGGCGGAGTAGGGAAATGAAGATGGAAAGTTTCAATCTTTGTTAATCCAAGTGAAGAGTTGAAACTATAGAATTATTTAAGAATGTTCAAAATGAATCAGAGAAGACTGAGATGTGGTCAAGAATGTGATATTTTCAAGGATGATTTCACCCTCTCTGCCAAGAGAAGGATAAAGTCATACTGCTTACAAATTTTATTGAATAACTTTAGTTCTGCTTATAGTTCTCTTCCGCCAAAATTTAATAACCAGTTATTAATTGATTGTTTCATGAGAAATACCTTTAAAGTTTAAAGTGATGAAGAACTTGGCTGGTTTCATATCAAAGACTTTAGCTCGTAGAGATTTAGTCATGGAGTACTTCATTAATGAGCAATATTCTTGCTAAAAATGGGGTTTCGAGAGGTTTTAGTTAGTCATGCGGGGCTGAGAGAATGGGACATTCCAAGATTAGAATTCATTCTAGTATCAACAAGCTTTAGAACCTGCCTCCTAAGCAAGTAATGCTGGCTTGTCAAGCATCCGCTTCTCTTTAGGTCTCATATCTACATCCCTCTGAACTACAATAGTAGCATTTGAGGGAAGCTACTGCTAAAATTGGGTCTAGGAGTGCAAAATGTATGAAGCCTCATTCCTTTGTAGCCCCCCCCCTTCTTCAATGGTGCAGGGTTGTAGAGAAGGACAGGACATGTGCTAGGAGGGAGACAACAAAAATCTTTGCGCTCGTAATTTAATGAGTAATGTGCAATGCTAGTGCAGAATCAACAAAAAAAATAAATTACTGTTCACTAAAAGCATTGCTTCTGAATTTTGATGATACAACATCCTGAAAATTGAAAAGGTTAATGGAAGAGTCTGGTGCAGAATGTGCTACTGGAGTAGATATACTAGAATCAACTAGAAAAAGTACCATACTTTCAAGAAACTACCAAAATTTACACAATGGCTCTCAAATCGGTTGATGACTGAGAACTGACATAAAGAACAAAGAGACACACCTGAATCTATAGACAAGTAACCCAGTCCTTGTACAATGTGGAAACTTGCTCTTTAAAAGGTACAAGCCCTGCTGTAAGTCAAACAGAGAAACCAAGTCCTGATTTAATCAAGGTTGTTTGCCCACGGGCCACGGGCCAGAATGTTTCTATTTCCATTATTGATCAAAGTCTTTCCGAAGAAAATACGCCTGTTCCTTTCCTTCTATATGCACCATAATCTAGCCAAATGATCGAGTCTCAATTGTTTCGAATCAGTCTTTTCTTTATCCTCCTCTCTAGGCATTTAAGCATCATTTGGCCTTTGGCACTACTAGGTTGCATGTAATAGAGCCCAAAACAATGATGTTGGAGTCTCATCCTTGCAGAATATGTCATCAAGATGGGGGAATGTGGGTGGGGGGTGTGATGAAGATGAGTTTTGTCATTACATTGGTGTGATAAAGATGATCTTTGCCCTAACTCATCTATTCCATTTCATTTCCCTTGTCTTTCAACCAACATTGAGGATAATAACTATTGACCATAGATAGATTAAAGGATGGGTTGTGAGGAGGCAGGAATGTAATTCCCTACCCTTCTAAGACTGTTTATAGTCACGCTCAAAGAAAACATTACTGGCAAGAAACTAAAAGTAATAAGTATAGTGCATACTGCATACTATTAACACCAACACTTTTTTTAGTAGCAATGTTCTCATCATAGATTTGTAGTCTTCTAGCCGTCATGTAGAATGATTGTTCCTCATGTGAGAAAGGAGGCATTCTTGGGTCCTTTTTTGGTATGTGGATTATGCTATGTGTGCGGTTGGGTGGGTCCTTTATTTAATTAGTTTTATGATGGTGTGATAAAGTTAGTGTGAAAGCGACGTCTCCTTTCTACTATTGGTTTGATAGTAGTGTGATGAAGTTAGTGAAGCTTCAAATGAAATCTTCCCTATGTGATCTCTGTTCCCAATGGGGCTTTTGCAAGGCTATCTGCTGTAAGGGCGTCGTTTGTTTGCAGCTTATTCACCATTACCGATTTTTCTTTCTTTTCTCTCTTTTCTCTCCCCTTCTTTTTCCTGGTTGGGAAAACAAAGGGCATTGCTCTTTCCTGAAGTCCTTTGTGTTGCATTATTTTTCAAAAGTCTCTTAATTTTACTGGTTGTTTTTCCAGGTTGCACACCTTAATGCCAGCTACCTTGGAGGTCTGGCACAATATATAAAAAATGCAAGAGAACTCCTAGCATATTCAAAGGCAGGAAAGAACCCTTATGACGGTTTCATGCCTTCTGTAAGTCATAAGCTTCTTTATGTTTGATAATTCAGGCGTAGCAAATTTTCTGTTGTCTTTATATTTGATAATTCAGGCATAGCAAATTTTCTGATGTCGATTGGCATTTCTCTTGGTATTGGATATTGCTTGCTTTTTATTTTATTTTTTGGTTATGTATGCCCCAACATTGACGTTAAGACTTGTTCATGCTCCATTTCATCTTGTACTGTTGACTTGGCATACTTGGAGTCTTTGATCCATCATGACAAATGTCCCTCTCAATGATTCAGATTCAAATCCAAATCCAAATACAATACCCCAAAAATCCCACCACTAGATAGGGTGTGGGAGGATTTGATGTAACAGCCTTACCCTTGAATTGCAAAATTACAGAAAGACTGATTCCGATTGACTTTAGATTTAAAAACCATAGACTATCTACTACTCTACAGAAACGGATCAGAGTAAGTTTAGAGAGACTAAAGCAAGAGACATTTTGCTTTAGTCTGTGTTGAACCAAAATTTTTGGCATATTTGAATTTGTTAAAATTAACACTCATAAATCTAATTTTCCTATCACGAAAAAGGGATCAAAATTTTAGGTGTAAAATTAAAATAAGGACTCTAACTTTTATTCCCCTTGTAAATTTAATTAAGGGAGATATGTAGTAAAAAAAAAAATCATACAACCTCATGATGCTTGTAATTTTTCAAAATGAAGACCGTATTTTGCTTAAACTTGTAGTTTTGACACAAGGGTTGGGTTAGGATACTTGCTTCCACACCTCTTCCCTCCGGCTTCCCACCAACAAACTCCTCCCCCCCCTGAAAAAAAAAGAGAGGGAGGAAAAGATGTTCCTTTCTCATCCTCCTGAT
>JACYFF010002017.1:69086854-69097867 GCA_017589665.1 Selenicereus undatus | reverse complement strand
ATATATATATATATATATATATATATAAAAGTTGGATTGAATTTATGTATGAGCGACACATGAAATGCCACATATGATGTCATCTAGGGTGCCACTTGGGATAAGAATGTCATATATATAGGATGGCAACATAAAAGTCCTCTGTTATGTAATTAAGATGGATGTAGGTTATCGATGCAATTTTAATTCAATTTAATGTTAACTTTTCTTATATATTATGACTAATTAGTAATTGAATTTTGTCTTAAAAAACTTAAATGTAGAGCAAAGAAATGATTTAGATGTTACCCAAAAAAAAAATATTTAAGTGTGTTAGACATTATTTTGAGGTAAGTATACGTTGGACATCTAAATCTAAATATCTTAGTTTTAAATTTAAGTGTGTTACGACCATTTTAAGTTAGTCCAATGTTTAGTTTCTTTTCACATTTGTAACTAACGTTCATGATATTAAAAAAAAAAATTTCAGTGATTTATTCAATTTATATTTCACTTGAAATTATATTTTGCACTCAAAAATCACATTGTACAATTAGTTCGTTTAGCAAATTTAAATTTAAATTTAATAGGTAAATAAATATATAAGAGTAGTTTGTCTACATTCCCACAATATATCATGATTGACTTCATAAATTAGTAGTACTCCCCTCCCCTCCCTCCAAAAAAAGAACGTTAAAAGTTTTCCTAAATTTAAATTACAGTAAAGTTTCTTCATCTGCTACTAATCTCCCTTTCTTCTTTTTTAAATTTTTTTATTTTTCTTTGTTGGTTTTTTTATAAATAATTATACACTAAAGAGATGAGATTATGGTCAAAGACTTATATGTCTTTTTGTTACTATTGTCAACAATTTTTCCATGCTTTGTTGATAATGAGAATAATTAATCAAATTTATTTTTATTCAAATCATGGGTTGAATAGTCGGAAGGACCATGATTACTATTAAATAATATTAAAGATGTAGCTAAACTATTGAAATAATCTTCAATGGACATATGAAGTGCATGCATAATGGATACAATTAAACCAATAGGAATCTCTAGGAAAACAAAAACGCTCCTTTTGTGATGATTATTAGTTTTAAATGGCATGCACGACCCTACGAATTTGACATTTAGTCTCACATGTGCTAACTAATCTTTGACTAATTTATTCTTATTGGTAAATTACCTTATTATTTCATTTGAATGCCCGTCTTTAATATTATATAACCTTTGCTAGATACCTCATTATTTCATCTTAATGCTCACCTTTAATTATTATATTATATATTATTTTTGAAATTAATTACCTCATTATCCCAACAGCTACTCATTTTACTTTGAGTTTATTTTAATTTACAATGCCTATAAGTAGGGACTTAATTTTGTAGTATCGCATTTAAGTATGTGATGAAAAAGAAAATTTGTGTCCCCATATAATTCTTAGTTGTGGAATGATACAAAAATGAGTCCTAACAAATGTTGGTTGGCTAAAATGGAAGAATCTTATTCTTTTCACAATCAATGTTAGGATGAGAGTTACAATTGCTAAAATTATTTTGCACTCATCTGAGACAAAGTGACCATTTGTATTAAAAAAAAGGCAATTTTCTATTCATGTTTGCTATGCAATGACTATAAATAAAAGTCAAGGACAATCATTAAAATATATAAGAGTTTACCTTCTAAATCGGTATTAAGTCATGGACAATTGAATTGCAGTATCACGGGTGACTTGACCAAAGCTAGGGTTTAAAGTTTATCATTAAACATGACAATGAACACCAAGAAGGATACACAATAAACATTGTCTACAAAGAAATGTCTAACAACTTACCAACGGTTATATGTATGCACTCAAAATAACTTCACTACTAGCTACAAATTATTAACAAAAAAAAAAAACAAATTGGCACTATAGATCTTTTAGTGTTAGTAAAATTCTACAAAATATTAGTTCTAATTATGCAAATACCATGACATATTACGATTCTCAGAATTAAATATAATCAGAGATTAAAATAATAACAATAAATAAATTCTTCCAATATTGTGCAGGCAACTCCAGGAAGATGAAATATACCAGAAGTCCACCATTGAAATGTCTCTCTGTAGGTAAGTATAAGTCAATACAAAAATATTAACGTATATGTTTTCGCTAAATGATAAGTATGTAAAAAATCATTACATGCATTTAACAATACATCGTTAATGATAAGTAGTTAGAAATTAATGAAAAATCAAAGCCTAACTTAGTATAATATATGTTACTTTTGCATGTTGCTTAATCTGATAACGGAAGTTGGCGACTAATAGATAACGAAAATGACAAATCTGATGTATTATTAAACATTTCATATTAAAACTACTTTTCATACCTTACATTTCACATTACCATACGATGCATTTTTAAAAATAAAATTCAAGTTTAAGAAAGACAACATTAAATTATTGAAAATACTATGGTTTTCCTTTACTCCTTTGCTCCCACTGTCAATATGGTCATTTCACACAATTATTTAAACTTAAAAAAAAAAACCACACAGCGTTGCACCTTATAATATCTTAAAACAAAAATAATAATTAAAAACTTCTTAACTAACATGATTAAAAAAGATAGACTGCACATTAAAAATCAAGTACATATACTTAACGTGACTTCATATTTAAATAAAGTTAGAAAAAAGGTACTATTATCAAGTCCATGGACCTCGGTATGGCCTGGTATAGCACCAAAAACAACACATGCAACAAGATACTAAAACTTATCAACTGAGAAGTGATAGCCATCGTGCAACACACGAGTAAAAAACTAGTATAATAGAAAAGTGAATAGCATGTATGGATTGATGGTAGACGATTGACAAGTATTACATTACTATTGGTTACTTTCTTTTTTTTCCCTTCAATTCCAAATGTCATAATGATTAGAATTTAATGTGCTCTTTTACTTCTAAAATTTAAAAGTCAAAAATAGTTTCGCAATTAGACTTAGGTCATGTTTGGTGAACAGCTGTTAGCTGTTTCAATTAGCTATTTATATTAACTATTTGAATTAGTTGTTTTTAGGAAAAATATTCAGTAAACCTAGCTGTTTCTAAAAAATATGTTGGTCAATTTTCATTTATACCCTTATGAATTAGTTTTTAGTGAAATGTGTGTAATTTTTTCAAATTTATGGATAATTATATCATTTCGACAAAAAACTCTTCTTAAAAGGCTAATGAGAATAGATTTTTCAAAAAGAGTTTTTTGGGGCCAAACAGCTATTGCAAACAGCTCTTTACCAAACATCACTTAGTTGTTTGACTTGATCAAAACAGTTAAAATCCTCCCAAACAGCTATTTTTTTTCAAATAGTTGTTGTTACCAAACATCCCCTTAGTTTACAATTAATAGATTTGAGAGGTCAAAATTTGACTTTACTATAAAATGATATAAAAAGGTTTCATGTACTCTTTTACTCGTGCATTTTGACAAGTCAAAAATGGTTTTATAATTAAATTTAGTTTGTAAATAGTGATAACTGTAAATTAATATAATCATTTACTTATAGAATTTCAAAATAAAAAATGGGTTTACCATATATGCAATGAAATAAAACAATAATCTTTAATTTAATTATTTATAAACATTTGTCGACAAACACTAAAACAAAAAATTAACAATAATTTAATGTGCCTTTAAAAATTGTCAGCAAACCAGTACAATCACTTTAACGTTAATCAACTCAATTTACAACAACAACAACAACAACAACAACAACAATAACAACAACAACTCCCAGTGTGGGTCCCACTTTTGCGGGGTCTGGGGTTAATCAACTCAATTTGACTATGCAAAATGTATATTGTAAGGCAATGCAATTATTATTTAAAAATATCATTGATCATTGATAACTTGGAAATTCAAATAACTATGAGAACAAATACTTACACTTAAGTATTTTATAATTACCCCATTAAAGAGAAAATTTTAGATAAATGAAAAAAATAATATTTATTAACAAAATAAAAGTGAATGTATGACAATACAAAAATTTGATTAGCAAGCTTTTTTACTCTATATTATAATTTCCTAAATTGTTTATGCATAATTTTTTGGTAATGCACAAACATTAGCATGACCAAAATGAAAGTCATAAATTCATTCTGCTATTTAAAACACTACATATAGATTACAAGTTCATTTTTATGTTACTGTTTTCTTATAATCTATGCAGAAACTGATATTTGAATCATGAACCAACCATATTAAAGATATTGTGTGAAAAATTAATATTTAAAATTAATTAATTAGCATAATTTTATTAATATTTATTTTAAATTTTATTTATTTTAATAATTAATGTATGTTATAGTATATTTTAAATGTCAATACTAATAAAATATTTTTATTTTATTATTATTAAATAACGTAAAAAATATATACACGTGGACAATGAAAATATGTGCTTTCGAAAACAAATAAGAAATGACCCTTTTATGGGCATAACTCTCCACTCCCCCTTCTACCCACCCCCCCCCCCTAAAAAAATCTACTACTTTGATCCGGCTTTCACTAAGGGCGTGTTCGGCAATAGCGTTTTGGGTAGCATTTGGCGTTTTGACTAAGTCAATACACTCATCACGTAATTTTTAGTGTTCGGTAACGTAGTGTTTTGAATAGCATTTCAAGTAGCGTTTAGCGTTTTGAGTAGCGTTTTTGAAAAGCTAATAGTATTAACGTTTTACATTCAAAAGTAGCGTTTCATATTTTTTTACCAAAAATTACCCTTTGGAAATTTTATCTTTGGAAATTATCTATATCCTTTTATGTCAATTTACATTAATCAGCTAATCCAACAACTAAATTTACCGAACACATTTTATTCAACTGCTTTTCTAAACAACTATCCGCTAACAACTAAATTAGAAACGCTATCCGCTACCTGAACAGCTATCCGCTACTTAAACCGCTATCCGCTACTTGGACCGCTAATTTTGCCGAACATGGCCTAAATCGCAAATATCACACCCTTAATTATGTGTGGCAATTCTCTTGGAGTGCACTTAATTAGTGGTAAAATGACTTAATTTGATGGAAGAATTTTTCTTTTCTTTTCGAGGGAAGGATCACCATGAAAATAGGGGTGAGTTTTAAAACATAAAGAAATTATTGCATATGGTAACTCGAGAATATAAACACAAGTCAACCATCATTTACAAATGGGAGGGAGGGGAGCTAGGACTAGGAGTACACTAATTAGTTCAAGCCCACCATGGCATTTGCTTGTTTGTTAGTCACTCTTGTCGAGATAATCTTTTTCTTTATCATTTTCACATCAATGGAAAGAAATCTTTTTCATTGTCAGTTTCACTTCAATGGAAACAATTAATTCTGGAGCTGTGGATGATTGATCGTGAGATAGCTAGGACATTGATCTTTTTGGTAGGTTCCCTTTAAAAAAATTGGTTAAACCATAATTGTCATTACAATAGTCGCTCTTGGACTTATATTTGATAAATCCCCTAATTCCGGCACCTGACTATCTGCAAAGCAGACCAAGATGGGAGGGATGCATTTATGGGCCCTCAGGCTAAAGAAGAATCTTTTCTTCATTTATGTGTAGAAAGACTTTTCCATTACATATTTTCTCCATTCACATGATTCGAACCCAAGAGCTTATTTAAGAAGAATAAGTGTAGAACTACTTAAACCAACCTGTGTTGGTAAAGATAGAAAAAAATTGACCACAATTTTGGGCATTCACTTAATGAAGTTACGTATAGCTTTGTTTTAATTTGGGGGTGTATATGGTACCTGGGCTCTAGGAGGGGGAAGTTATACCAAGTGACTGATTTCCACTTACTTTGCAGCATAATAAGATGCGAGAGAGACATGCTATAACTTCAAGTTTTTGATCCCGCGGAATGGAGTTGACCAAGTGAAGTTTCAAAGAGTATCGGTTTTCTGCCACTGAGATTGAACATCCACCCATATTTGGTGATCTATACCTTGAAACATACACAAACGAAAAGAAAATGAAAGTTTAGTTGATGCAGGATGCATACTAGTTATTGAACCATTTTTCTCGAACATAGACACTTATTTTTGCTTGAACATCAGCAATGGATCAGTAGTCCACAAGATGTTGATCACTAGACAAAGTTTGAACAGCTTAGCTTGCTTTCCATAGCACGCACACTTAGTAGCTAGTAGGCACAGGCCCCTCACGGGGTTCATCGAACTTGTAGAGTGAGACTTGTGCTCGATGTTGTTTCCAATCTACAGGCTTCAATGGAATGAGACACATCCTGTTTGTGTATCATTGTACTTAACTTATACCATTTTGAATTTTAAAATATAAAAAATGTTGAAAATTACATATATTTATATGTACCACCTGTTTGTATTAGTGCATAGACTGATATTTTACAACATTTGATGAGTACAAAATCAAACGATAGTCTTTTTAGGTTTTGTATTGGTACAATACTTGGCGACATATATTATACTTACGGATATACGATACGATATTAGAATATATTAGTACAAGGACAAACTTTTTCTAAGCTAATAAGATCAGTCTTGACCGAATCAGTAAATTGATATTGTAGATATATTAAGTTTTAAATTCGATTCACCATTTTCTCATTATATTATAATTATATCGTATTACCCTTTGTTGTGACTCTTTCAAACCCCAAAAAACAAAACATAAATAAGAAAAGAATACTCTCCACGGATCAATAATTAAATACATGCATGTGTAGTTTCCTATTTGGGAACCTTGGTACCTAAAATAAAATAAAATAAAAACGAGTTATATATGGCTTATATTATGTGTGCACGCAAAGCACGTGTACCATCCTTTTTTTTTCTTTTTTAAGAAAGGTAAGCAGTAAAATCTATGTAGCAATTCTCTCAAGGGTTCTCCCTAAATTATCTTCATAGAACACAAAAAGAAGGTTCCTGTATGGGACCACATTTCAAACAACCGTGGAATGTAAGAAGTGACCAAACTTTGCCAGCCAATCAGCTGCGCAATTACCCTCTCCAAAAATATGATCAATAATAACTTTGTTACATAATTTAGTGTAAGCTAATATATCTTGCACGAGTACTTGACTTTCCCATGGAGGTTGAATATGTCCTTGAACTGCTTGGATGTGAATTTTGTTATCTCCTTCAATTTGAATATAAGTGAAGCCTGCTTGGACTGCTTCTTTAATACCATTATACATTGTTGTTGCTTCTGCTACTAAGATTGATGATCTTCCCAAATTGAATGCTGAACCTTGGATGAACTTTCCTTCCCAGTTACGGATGATGAATCATCCTGCTGTACTTTGTGATGATTTGGATTCATCAAAATTGATTTTGATGAACCCCCTCGTGGCTTCTTCCAAGCTATCCAATATGTCTTCTTCCGGTTGGTGGTTGAGATAATTGGGTTTGGCAGTTGAATTGAATGTGTGAGGTTGTGCCTAATGCGCCATTCAGCAGTAGTTTTTTTTTGCTCTAATCAATTTTATTCATGGGTTAGGCATTTCATTACGAAACACCATATTGTTCCTTGTTTTCCATATACTCCATAGCAAGGCAACTAATCTATCCATTTTAACTGCAGGACCGGCAACTCTCACGTCACTAAGCATTTGTAGTGTACCAATTTGTGGGTCGAAATGGGGGTTCATGTTAAGCCAATTGTGAGAAACTGCTAATCTTCAACAATCCTGTGAAACAGCACATCCCAAAAACAAATGGGTTGTATTTTCAGTCGTTGTGTGACAAAAAGGGCAACGAGAATCAATGGGCATGCCTCTTTGCGCCAAGGTTCCAAATCCAAATCCATTTATACTCCAAATTTGCCAAAGAAAATTTTTTAACTTTGGCATAGCATCTAAATTCCAAATCCATTTATACTCCCATACAGGTGGGTTGACTATGTCTGGCCCATGTGCGGCCCAAGTCGCTGACTTAGTGTTCCACCCTACTTATACCAAGTGGTGGGGCAATTTCTTGTTATCCATGTATATATATATTTCACGCGTGTATTTGTCATATATTTATTTTCTTAGTATATATTTGATGATGTGGCTCGTGGGAGCATATTCTCCCAGGAGTACGATAGACATATTGAAGTGGTGGTCCGTTTGGATCTCCATAGAGAATTAGAAAAGCGTTTCAGATCACCCAACCAAAAAGTCTTTCTTTAAAAAAAAATAATAAATAATGTAGAACGTAGAAGCTACTAGCAAATGGTTTTTTTTCCCCTTCTTGGTTTTGCATTTAATATTTGATTGAAAGTACAGCCATGCATGCGTACTATTGTAACTAGCAAGACTACCGTGCTTGCAACTCGCTACTCGCTAGGGTACTTTGAAAACTACCCATCCACTATTTTGACTTCATCTTGTCGACAAGGACGAGGGTGTAGCTCATACAGTATTCCGGTGATAAGTCCGCGTTTCTTTCTAATTTGGAATTTTAACAGGTCTTTAGTTTGAATTGTCTAATTTGTATATAATCTGTATATTTTATCTATGTTTGAATTTACTGGTCTCATTAAATTTGATCTTAAAAAGATGAACCAAAAATTAAGGAAATACAATATCAACATGGGTAGATTAGTTGACACGATATACGTTATATTAATTTATCCAATAATAAATTGATTAATATATATAATTATGTTATTGTGAATAGAGACCGGGTGATTTTGGTCTTAATCAGAGACCAAACACTTTAGTCTTTGATTGAGACCAAATTTTTTGGTCTTCAACAGAGACCAATTTGGCCTAGACTCCAATGGAGATCATGGCAGTTTAATCTCAAAATTCGGTCTCAGGTAGAGACCAATGTGTGCAATTCGATCTCCAAATTTGAATTGCTACCAAGCTTTTCGAGACCGACACTTTTCGGTCTCTAAAATTAATTGGAGATCGAGTTTTCTATTTTGGAGACTGAATTTTTCGGTCTCAAATGGACCGGTCTGTTGTAGTGGATGCATACTAGTTATTGAATCATTTTTCTTAAATACAGACACTTATTTTTGCTTGAACATCAACAATGGATCAGTAGTCCACAAGCTGCTGATCACTAGACAGAGTTTGAATGGCTTAACTTGCTTTCCATAGCACACACACTTAGTAGGTAGTAGGCACAGGCCCCTCAAGGAGTTCATCGAACTCGTAGAGTGAGACTTGTGCTCGATATTGTTTCCAATCTACAGGCTTCAATGGAATGAGACACATCCCGTTTTTATACTGTACTTATTCCATTTTGAATTTTAAAATATAAAAAATGTTGAAAATTACAATTATTTATATGTATCAACTGTCTGTGTTAGTGCATAGGCTGATATTTTGCGACATTTGAAGAGTATAGAATCAAACGATAGTCTTTTCAGGTGTTGTATTGGTACAATACTCGGCGACTTGTATTATCTTTACGGATGTACGATATGATATTAGAACTATGCTCATAATAGCATACAAAGTATCATGAGGAAGCTCTTATTTGATCCCATGTCCCCGATCAAGTGAATAGAATATATTAGTATAGAGACAAGTTTTCGTGAACTACTTAATTAGTTAATGAGGTAATAGTGCGATACAAACTTTTTCTAAGCTAATAAGATCGATCCTGAGCTAATCGGTAAATTGATATTGTAGACATATTAAGTTCTAAATTCGATTCACCATTTTCTCATTGTATTATAATTATACCGTATTACCCTTTGTCGTGGCTCTTTCAAACCCAAAAAAATACGTAGATAAGAAAAGAATACACTCCGTGGATCAATAATTCAATACATGCATGTGTAGTTTCCTGTTTGGGAACCTTGGGACCTACAATAAAATAAAATAAAATAAAAACTAGTTATGGCTTATATCATATGTGCACGCAACGCACGTGTACCACCCTACTTATACCAACTGGTGGTCCGTTTGGATCTCCATAGAGAATTAGAAAAACGTTTCAGATCACCCAACCAAAAAGTCTTCCTTAAAAAAAAAAAAAAAAAATGTAGAATGGAGAAGCTAGTAGCAAATTGTTTTTTTCCCCTTCTTGGTTTTACATTTAATAATTGATTGGAAAGTACAGCCATGCATGCGTACTAGTGTAACTAGTAAGACTACCGTGCTTGCAACTTGCTAGGGTACTTCGAAAACTACCCATCTACTATTTCGAATTTATCTTGTCGACGAGACGAGGGTGTGGCTCATACGGTATTCCGGTGATAAGTCCGCGTTTCTTCCTAACTTTGAATTTTAACAGGTCTTTGGTTTGAATTGTCTGATTTGTGTATAATCTGTTTATTTTATCTGTGCTTGAATTTACTGGTCTCATTGAATCTGATCTTAAAAAGATGAACCAAAAATTAAGGAAATACAATACCAACATATGTAGATTAGTTGAAACGATATACGTTATATTAACTTGTCCAATAATAAACTGATTAATATATATAATTACGTTATTGTCAATAGAGTTGATCTTTCAAAATATTTTTAGCATTATAGTTTAGCATTTGATGATGACTAGTATCCTAACAATAATTTGGTTACCATCCAAGGAAGTGGAAACCTGGCTAGGGTAACTCAAATCCTTGCGTAGAAAAGTCAGCGGCAAATCAAAATATGGCCTCTTGTTTTGCATGACACCACGACAATCAACAATCACCTAATTAGCACAACGTACCTACATTCATTCCTTCCAAATTGCTTTCTATGCATGGCGATCTATACAGTGACTCTAGCTAGATGTCTTTCTCTCTCCACTTCAACAAGTATATATACCTCACACGACACCCACATTCCCCAACACCAAACAAAGTTACCAAATTAACTTACAGAAGAAAAAAAATAAGAACTGCAATATGCCGTCCTACGTCCTAAAGTTTCTCTTACTGGTGCTCATTATCTCTCTCCACCACAGAGCCGCCATGGGAGGTGGCGGAAGCTGGCAGCTCCTCCAAAAAAGCGTAGGCATCTCCCCCATGCACATGCAACTCCTAGACGACGACCACGTCATAATGTTCGAC
>JACYFF010002017.1:69040823-69052992 GCA_017589665.1 Selenicereus undatus | reverse complement strand
GAACTTTTCAATGTTATTTTCAGAACCGCCAAGATGCCCAGAGAGTGGAGGGCCAGCACAGTCATCCCACTGTACAAAAACAAAGGGGATATCCAAGTTTGTAATAACTATAGGGGCATCAAGCTGCTCAGCCACACTATGAAGTTGTGGGAGAGGGTGATTGAGAGAAGGCTGCGAGAGGAAGTAGAGATTTCAGAGAACCAATTTGGTTTCATGTCAGGCAGGTCGACTACTGAGGTGATCTACCTCCTCAGAGGGCTTATGGGCCTATTCAGGGAAAGAAAGGTGGATCTCCATATGGTGTTCATTGACCTGGAGAAAGCGTATGATAGAGTTCCAAGGGAGGTATTTATGGAGGTGTTTGGAAGATAAAATGGTGTCGCCCGGGTACATTCGTGTAATCAAAGATATGTACGAGGGAGGACGGACGAATGTTAGGACACCAGGAGGGGTCTCCAAGGACTTTGCTGTTAGTTTGGGGCTACATCAGGGCTCCGCCTTAAGCCCGTTTCTTTTCACATTAGTTTTGGATGAACTCACTAGAGGAATCCAGGACGAGGTGCCTTGGTACATGTTATTTGCAGATGACATCGTTCTTATCGATGTGACCAGGCAGGGGGTGAATGACCGGTTGGAGAGTTGGAGGCATACGCTGGAGGCTAGAGGCTTTCGGTTGAGTAGATCGAAAACGGAATACCTCCACTGTTGTTTCAGCGGAAGGATAGAAGAGGGGGGAGAAATCGTACTGGATGGGAGAGCAATACCGAAAGTCGCTAAATTTAAGTATCTGGGCTCGATCATCCAGCAAAATGGGGACATTGACGAGGATATTAGCCAGCGGATTAGAGTGGGCTGGCAAAAGTGGAAGTCAGTGTCAGGGGTGCTGTGTGACAAGAGAGTGCCCATGGGAATGAAAGGCAAAGTCTATCGGATGGTAGTTAGACCGACTATTCTCTATGGATCGGAGTGTTGGCCTCTAAAAAAGACACAGGTCCAAAGGTTGATGGTAGATGAGATGAGAATGGTCAGGTGGATGTGTGGGTTTACGAGATTATACAGAATTAGAAATGGAGTAATTAGGGGTTTAGCTGAAGTGACCCCCATAGAGGAGAAGATGAGGGAATCGAGGCTCAGATGGTTCGGCCACGTGAAGAGAAGAAGTGCGGCCGCACCAGTGCGAAGGTGTGAGATGATCACCCCCCGGTGGTAAGACAGGGAGAGGTAGACCGAAGAAGAGTCTAGAAGAAGTGGTTAGAGAGGACTTGAGAGTTGTTGGTCTGACGGAGGACATGACTCAGGATAGGAGGCGGTGGCGGGATAGGATTTTTGTCTCTGATTGTAAGGGCCCGGCTTCGTAGGTAGCAGTAGCTTAGGCAGTGTGGGGTGGGTAGGGTTTTTGGTGTACTTGTCTGCAGGTCGTGCTTTTCTGGGTTGTGACGGCACGAAACGCCCCCTGATTTGTTGAGGTATGTCTCTGATCCCTCTTTATTTGCTATCCGGAACATTTCCTCTTCCTCTTTCTCTTACTCGGTAAATGGTTTCGCAATGGTTTTCTCTATAAACCTTTTTCACAAAATTATTTTTGTGGGTCTTATGGAATCAACCTCTCTATGGGTTGGAATACTGGTGGAGGTAAGGTTGCCTACAGTTGGATCTCCCCAAACCCCGCGAAAGCGGGACCCACACTAGGAGTTTGTTGTTGTTGTTGTTATATATATTAAAAGTTGGATTGAACTCATGTATGAACGACACATGGAATGCCACATATGATGTCATCTAGGGTGCCACTTGGGATAAGAATGCCATATAAGATAGCAACATAAAAGTCTTCTATTATATAATTAAGATGGATGTAGGTTATCGATGCAATTTTAATTCAATTTAATGTTAACTTTTCTCATGTATTATGACTAATTAGTAATTGAATTTTGTCTTAAAAAACTTAAATGTAGAGCAAAGAAATGATTTAGATGTTACCCCCCCAAAAAAAAATATTTAAGTGTGTTAGACATTATTTTGAGGTAAGTATACATTGGACATCTAAATCTAAATATCTTAGTTTTAAATTTAAGTGTGTTATGACTATTTTAAGTTGGTCCAATGTTTAGTTTCTTTTCACATTTGTAACTAACGTTCATGATATTAATAAAAAAACGTTTCAGTGATTTATTCAATTTATATTTCACTTGAAATTATATTTTGCACTCAAAAATCACATAGTACAATTAGTTCGTTTAGCAAATTTAAATTTAAATTTAATAGGTAAATAAATATATCAGATTGGTTTGTCTACATTCCCACAATATATCATGATTGACTTCATAAATTAGTAGTACTCCCCCCCCCCCAAAAAGAACGTTAAAAGTTTTCCTAAATTTAAATTGCAGTAAAATTTCTTCATCTGCTACTAATCTCCCTTTCTTCTTTTTTAAAATTTTTTATTTTTCTTTGTTGGTTTTTTATAAATAATTCTACACTAAAGAGATGAGATTATGGTCAAAGACTTATATGTCTTTTTGTTACTATTGTCAACAATTTTTTCATGCTTTGTTGATAATGAGAATAATTAATCAAATTTATTTTTATTCAAATCATGGGTTGAATAGTCGGAAGGACCATGATCACTATTAATTAATATTAATATTAAAGATGTAGTTAAACTACTGAAATAATCTTCAATGGACATATGAAGTGCATGCATAATGGATACAATTAAACCAATAGGAATCTCTAGGGGAAAAAAACGCTCCTTTTGTGATGATTATTATTTTTAAATGGCATGCACGACCCTACGAATTTGACATTTAGTCTCACATGTGCTAACTAATCTTTGACTAATTTATTCTTATTGGTAAATTACCTTATTATTTCATTTGAATGCCCGTCTTTAATATTATATAACCTTTGCTTGATACATCATTATTTCATTTTAATGCCCACCTTTAATTATTATATTATACATTATTTTTGAAATTAATTACCTCATTATCCCGACAGCTACTCATTATACTTTGAGTTTATCTTAATTTGCAATTCCTATAAATAGGGACTTAATTTTGTAGTATCTCATTTAAGTATGTGATGAAAAAGAAAATTTGTGTCCCCATAGAATTCTTAGTTGTGGAATGATACAAAAATGAGTCCTCACAAATGTTGGTTGGCTAAACTGGAACAATCTTATTCTTTTTGCAATCAATGTTAGGATGAAAGTTACAATTGCTAAAATTATTTTGCACTCATCTGAGATAAAATGACCATTTGTATTAAAAAAATGCAATTTTCTATTCATGTTTGCTGTGCAATAACTATAAATAAAAGTCAAGGACAATCATTGAAATATGTAGGAGTTTACCTTCTAAAATCGATATTAAGTCATGGACAATTGAATGGCAGCATCACGAGTGACTTTACCAAAGTTAGGGTTTAAAGTTTATCATTAAACATGACAATGAACACCAAGAAGGATACACAATAAACATTGTATACAAAGAAATGTCTAACAACTTACCAACGGTTATATGTATGCACTCAAAATAACTTCACTACTACAAATTATCAACAACAAAAAAAAAAAAAAACAAATTGGGACTATAGATCTTTTAGTGTTAGTAAAATTCTACAAAATATTAGTTCTAATTATGCAAATACCATGACATATTACAATTCTCGGAATTAAATATAATCGGAGATTAAAATAATGACAATAAATAAATTCTTCCAACATAGTGCAGGCAACTCCAGGAAGGTAAAATATACCAGAAGTCCACGATTGACATGTCTCTCTGTAGATAAGCATAAATCAATACAAAAATATTAACGTATATATTTTCGCTAAATGATAAGTATGTAAAAAATCATTACATGCATTTAACAATACATCGTTAATGATAAGTAGTTAGAAACAAATGAAAAATCAAAACCTAACTTAGTATAACATATGTTACCTTTGCATGTTGCTTAATCTGATAACGGAAGTTGGCGACTAATAGATACCGAAAATGACAAATCGGATGTATTATTAAACATTTCATATTAAAACTATTTTTCATACCTTACATTTCACATTACCATACGATGCATTTTTAAAAATAAAGTCCAAGTTTAAGAAAGACAATATTAAATTATTGAAAATACTATGGTTTTCCTTTACTCCTTTGCTCCCACTGTCAATATGGTCATTTTACACAATTATTTAAACTTAAAAAAAAAACCACACAGCATTACACCATATAATATCTTAAAACAAAAATAATAATTAAAAACTTCTTAACTAACATGATTAAAAAAGATAGACTGCATATTAAAAATCCAAGTACATATACTTAAGGTGACTTCATATTAAATAAAGTTAGAAAAAAGGTACTACCATCAAATCCATGGAACTCGGTATGGCCTGGTATAGCACCAAAAACAACACATGCAACAAGATACTGGAACTTATCAACTGAGAAGTAATAGTCATCGTGCAACGCACTAGTAAAAAACTAGTATAATAGAAAAGTGAATAGCATGTATGGATTGATGGTAGATTGACAAGTGTAACATTACTATTGGTTACTTTCTTTTTTTTTTCTTCAATTCCAAATGTCATAATGATAAGAATTTAATCTGCACTTTTACTTCTAAAATTTAAAAGTCAAAAATAGTTTCACAATTAGACTTAGGTCATGTTTGGTAAACAGTTGTTAGCTGTTTCAATTAGCTATTTATATTAGCTATTTGAATTAGTTGTTTTTAGAAAAAATATTCAGTAAAACTAGTTGTTTCTAAAAATTATGTTGGCCAATTTTTATTTATACCCTTACTTATGAATTAGTTTTTAGTGAAATGTGTGTAATTTTTTCAAACGTATGGATAATTATATCATTTCGACAAAAAACTCTTCTTAAAAGGCTAATGAGAATAGATTTTTCAAAAAGAGCTTTTTGGGGTCAAACAGCTATTGCAAACAGCTCTTTACCAAACATCATTTAGTTGTATGGCTTGATCAAAACAGTTAAAATCCTCCCAAACAGCTATTTTTTTTCAAACAGCTGTCGTTACCAAACACCCCCTTAGTTTACAATTAATAGATTTGAGAGGTCAAAATTTGACTTTACTATAAAATGATATAAAAAGGTTTAATGTACTCTTTTACTCGTGCATTTTGACAAGTCAAAAATGGTTTTATAATTAAATTTAGTTTGTAAACAGTGATAACTGTAAATTAATATAATCCTTTACTTATAGAATTTCAAAAGAAAAAATGGGTTTACCATATATGTAATGAAATAAAACAATAATCTTTAATTTAATTATTTATAAACATTTGTCGACAAACACTAAAACAAGAAATTAACAATAATTTAATGTGCCTTTAAAATTTGTCAGCGAACCAGTACAATCACTTTAACGTTAATCAACTCAATTTACAACAACAACAACAACAACTCCCAGTGCGGGTCCCACTTTGGCGGGGCCTGGGGTTAATCAACCCAATTTGACTATGCAAAATGTATATTGTAAGGCAATGCAATTATTATTTAAAAATATCATTGATCATTGATAACTTGGAAATTCAAATAACTCTGAGAACAAATACTTACACTTAATTATTTTATAATTACCCCATTAAAGAGAAAATTTTAGATAAATGAAAAAAATAATATTTATTAACAAAATAAAAGTGAGTGTATGACAATACAAAAATTTGATTAGCAAGCTTTTTTACTCTATATTATAATTTCATAAATTATTTATGCATAATTTTTTGGTAATGCACAAACATTAGCATGACCAAAATGAAAGTCATAAATTCATTTTGCTATTTAAAACACTACATATAGATTGCAAGTTCATTTTTATGTTACTGCTTTCTTATAATCTATGCAGAAACTGATATTTAAATCATGAACCAACCATACTAAAGATATTGTGTGAAAAATTAATATTTAAAATTAATTAATTAGCATAATTTTATTAATATGTATTTTAAATTTTATTTATTTTAATAATTACTATATATTATAGTATACTTTAAATGTCAATACTAATAAATTATTTTTATTTTATTATTATTAAATAAATATAAAAAATATATACACGCAGACAATAAGAACATGTGCTCTTAGAAGCACATAAGAAATTACCCTTTTATTGGCATAACTCTCCCCTCTCCCTTTTCTACCCCCCCCCCCCAAAAAAAAAACCTACTACTTTGATCCGGCTTTCACTAAATGGCAAATAACACACCCTTGATTATGTGTGGCAATTCTCTTGGATTACACTTAAGTAGTGGTAAAATTACTTAATTTGATGGTACCTGGAGAATGTAAACACAAGTCAACCACAAATTGGGAGAGAGGGGGAGCTAGGAGTACACTTAATTAGTTCAAGCCTGCCACGGCATTTGCTTGTTAGTTAGTTACTCTTGTCGAGATAATCTTTTTCTTTATCATTTTCACTTCAATGGAAAGAAATCTTTTTCGGTGTCAGTTTTACTTCAATGGAAAGAAATAATCCTAGAGCTGTGGATGATTGATCGTGAGATAGCTAGCACATTGACCTTTTTGGTAGGTTCCCTTTAAGAAAACTGGTTAAACCATAATTGTCGATACAATAGTCGCTCTTGGGCTTATATTTGATAAATCCCCTAATTTCGGCACCTGACTATCTGCAAAGCAGACCAAGATGGGAGGGATCCACTTATGGGCCCTCAGGTTAAAGAAGAATCTTTTCTTCATTTATGTGTAGAAAGACTTTTCCATCACATATTTTCTCCATTCACATGATTCGAACCCAAGAGCTTATTTAAGAAGAATAAGTGTAGAACTACTTAAACCAACCTGTGTTGGTAAAGATAGAAAAAAATTGACCACAATTTTGGGCATTCACTTAATGAAGTTACGTATAGCTTTGTTTTATTTTGGGGGTGTATATGGTACCTAGGCTCTAGGAGGGGGAAGTTATACCAGGTGACTGATTTCCTCTTACTTTGCAGCATAATAAGATGCAAGAGAGACATGCTATAACTTCAAGTTTTTGATCCCGCGGAATGGAGCTGACCAAGTGAAGTTTCAAAGAGTATCAGTTTTCTGCCACTGAGATTGAACATCCACCCATATTTGGTGATCTATACCTTGAAACATACACAAACGAAAAGAAAATGAAAGTTTAGTCGATGCAGGATGCATACTAGTTATTGAACTATTTTTCTCGAACATAAACACTTATTTTTGCTTGAACATCAGCAATGGATCAGCAGTCCACAAGCTGTTGATCACTAGACAAAGTTTCAACAGCTTAGCTTGCTTTCCATAGCACACACACTTAGTACCTAGTAGGCACAGGCCCCTCACGGGCTTCATCGAACTTGCAGAGTGAGACTTGTGCTCGATGTTGTTTCCAATCTACAGGCTTCAATGGAATGAGACACATCCCGTTTGTGTATCATTGTACTTAGCTTATACCATTTTGAATTTTAAAATATAAAAAATGTTGAAAATTACATATATTTATATGTACCACCTGTTTGTATTAGTGCATAGACTGATATTTTACAACATTTGATGAGTACAAAATCAAACGATAGTCTTTTCAGGTTTTGTATTGGTACAATACTCGGTGACGTATATTATACTTACGGATATACGATACGATATTAGAATATATTAGTACAAAGACAAACTTTTTCTAAGCTAATAAGATCAGTCTTGACCGAATCAGTAAATTGATATTGTAGATATATTAAGTTTTAAATTCGATTCACCATTTTCTCATTATATTATAATTATATCGTATTACCCTTTGTCGTGGCTCTTTCAAACCCCAAAAAACAAAACAAAAATAAGAAAAGAATACTCTCCGTGGATCAATAATTCAATACATGCATGTGTAGTTTCCTATTTGGGAACCTTGGTACCTAAAATAAAATAAAAACGAGTTATGGCTTATGTCATGTGTGCACGCAAAGCACGTGTACCACCCTTTTTTTTTTTTAAGAAAGGTAAGCAGTAAAATCTATGTAGCAATTCTCGCAAGGATTATCCCTAAATTTTCTTCATAGAAGACAAAAAGAAGGTCCCTGTACGGGACCATATTTCAAACAACCGTGGAATATAAGGAGTGACCAAACTTTGCCAGCAAATCAGCTGCGCAATTACCCTCTCTAAAAATATGATCAATAATAACCTTGTTACATAATTTAGTGTAAGCTAATATATCTTGCACAAGTACTTGACTTTCCCATGGGGGTTGAATATGTCCTTGAACTGCTTGGATGAGAATTTTGTTATCTCCTTCAATTTGAATGTGAGTGAAGCCTCCTTGGACTGCTTCTTCAATACCATTACATATTGTTGTTGCTTCTGCTACTAAGATTGATTATCTTCCCAAATTGAATGCTGAAGCTTGGATGAACTTTCCTTCCCAGTTACGGATGATGAATCCTCCTGTTGTACTTTGTGATGATTTGGATCCATCAAAATTGATTTTGATGAACCCCCCTCGTGGCTTCTTCCAGGGTACCCAATATGTCTTCTTTTGGTTGGTGGTTGAGATAATTGGGTTTGGCAGTTGAATTGAATGTGTGAGGTTGTGCCTAATGCGCCATTCAGCAGTAGGTTTTTTTTTGCTCTAATCAATTTTATTCATGGGTTAGGCGTTTCATTACGAAACACCATATTGTTCCTTGTTTTTCATATACTTCATAGCAGGGCGACTAATCTATCCATTTTAACTGCAGGACCGGCAGCTCCGACGTCACTAAGCATTTGTAGTGTACCAATTTGTGGGTCGAAATGGGAGTTCATGTTAAGCCAATTATGAGAAGCTGCTAATCTCCAACAATCCTGTGAAACAGCACATCCCAAAAACAAATGGGTTGTATTTTCAGTCGTTGTGTGACAAAAAGGGCAACGAGAATCAATGGGCATGCCTCTTTGCGCCAAGGTTCCGAATCCAAATCCATTTATACTCCAAATTTGCCAAAGAAAATTTTTTAACTTTGGCATAGCATCTAAATTCCAAATCCATTTATACTCCCATACAGGTGAGTTGACTATGTCTTGCCCATGTGCGGCCCAAGTCGCTGACTTAGTGTTCCACCTTACTTATACCAAGTGGTGGGGCAATTTCTTATGTGCTCCTGGGAGTACATATTCTTGTTATCCATGTATATATATATTTCACGCGTGTATTTGTCATATATTTATTTTCTTAGTATATATTTGATGATGTGGCTCGTGGGAGCATATTCTCCAAGGAGTACGATAGACGTATTGAAGTGGTGGTCCGTTTGGATCTCCATAGAGAATTAGAAAAGCGTTTCAGATCACCCAACCAAAAAGCCTTTCTTTAAAAAAAAATAATAAATAATGTAGAACGTAGAAGCTACTAGCAAATGGTTCTTTTTTCCCTTCTTGGTTTTGCATTTAATATTTGATTGAAAGTACAGCCATGCATGCGTACTATTGTAACTAGCAAGACTACCGTGCTTGCAACTCGCTACTCGCTAGGGTACGTTGAAAACTACCCATCCACTATTTTGACTTCATCTTGTCGACAAGGACGAGGGTGTAGCTCATACAGTATTCCGGTGATAAGTCCGCGTTTCTTTCTAATTTGGAATTTTAACAGGTCTTTAGTTTGAATTGTCTAATTTGTATATAATCTGTATATTTTATCTATGTTTGAATTTACTGATCTCATTAAATTTGATCTTAAAAAGATGAACCAAAAATTAAGGAAATACAATATCAGCATGGGTAGATTAGTTGACACGATATACGTAATATTAATTTATCCAATAATAAATTGATTAATATATATAATTATGTTATTGTGAATAGAGACCGGGTGATTTTGGTCTCAATCAGAGACCAAACACTTTAGTCTTTGATTGAGACCAAATTTTTTGGTCTTCAACAGAGACCAATTTGGCCTAGACTCCAATGGAGATCATGGAAGTTTAATTCTCAAAATTCGGTCTCAGGTAGAGACCAATGTGTGCAATTCGATCTCCAAATTTGAATTGCTACCAAGCTTTTCGAGACCGACACTTTTCGGTCTCTAAAATTAATTGGAGATCGAGTTTTCTATTTTGGAGACTGAATTTTTCGGTCTCAAATGGACCGGTCTGTTGTAGTGGATGCATACTAGTTATTGAATCATTTTTCTTAAATACAGACACTTATTTTTGCTTGAACATCAACAATGGATCAGTAGTCCACAAGCTGCTGATCACTAGACAGAGTTTGAATGGCTTAACTTGCTTTCCATAGCACACACACTTAGTAGGTAGTAGGCACAGGCCCCTCAAGGAGTTCATCGAACTCGTAGAGTGAGACTTGTGCTCGATATTGTTTCCAATCTACAGGCTTCAATGGAATGAGACACATCCCGTTTTTATACTGTACTTATTCCATTTTGAATTTTAAAATATAAAAAATGTTGAAAATTACGTTTATTTATATGTATCAACTGTCTGTGTTAGTGCATAGGCTGATATTTTGCGACATTTGAAGAGTATAGAATCAAACGATAGTCTTTTCAGGTGTTGTATTGGTACAATACTCGGCGACTTGTATTATCTTTACGGATGTACGATATGATATTAGAACTATGCTCATAATAGCATACAAAGTATCATGAGGAAGCTCTTATTTGATCCCATGTCCCCGATCAAGTGAATAGAATATATTAGTACAGAGACAAGTTTTCTTGAACTGCTTAATTAGTTAATGAGGTAATAGTGCGATACAAACTTTTTCTAAGCTAATAAGATCGATCCTGAGCTAATCGGTAAATTGATATTGTAGACATATTAAGTTCTAAATTCGATTCACCATTTTCTCATTGTATTATAATTATACCGTATTACCCTTTGTCGTGGCTCTTTCAAACCCAAAAAAATACGTAGATAAGAAAAGAATACACTCCGTGGATCAATAATTCAATACATGCATGTGTAGTTTCCTGTTTGGGAACCTTGGGACCTAAAATAAAATAAAATAAAATAAAAACTAGTTATGGCTTATATCATATGTGCACGCAACGCACGTGTACCACCCTACTTATACCAACTGGTGGTCCGTTTGGATCTCCATAGAGAATTAGAAAAACGTTTCAGATCACCCAACCAAAAAGTCTTCCTTAAAAAAAAAAAAAAAAAATGTAGAATGGAGAAGCTAGTAGCAAATTGTTTTTTTCCCCTTCTTGGTTTTACATTTAATAATTGATTGGAAAGTACAGCCATGCATGCGTACTAGTGTAACTAGTAAGACTACCGTGCTTGCAACTTGCTAGGGTACTTCGAAAACTACCCATCTACTATTTCGAATTTATCTTGTCGACGAGACGAGGGTGTGGCTCATACGGTATTCCGGTGATAAGTCCGCGTTTCTTCCTAACTTTGAATTTTAACAGGTCTTTGGTTTGAATTGTCTGATTTGTGTATAATCTGTTTATTTTATCTGTGCTTGAATTTACTGGTCTCATTGAATCTAATCTTAAAAAGATGAACCAAAAATTAAGGAAATACAATACCAACATATGTAGATTAGTTGAAACGATATACGTTATATTAACTTGTCCAATAATAAACTGATTAATATATATAATTACGTTATTGTCAATAGAGTTGATCTTTCAAAATATTTTTAGCATTATAGTTTAGCATTTGATGATGACTAGTATCCTAACAATAATTTGGTTACCATCCAAGGAAGTGGAAACCTAGCTAGGGTAACTCAAATCCTTGCGTAGAAAAGTCAGCGGCAAATCAAAATATGGCCTCTTGTTTTGCATGACACCACGACAATCAACAATCACCTAATTAGCACAACGTACCTACATTCATTCCTTCCAAATTGCTTTCTATGCATGGCGATCTATACAGTGACTCTAGCTAGATGTCTTTCTCTCTCCACTTCAACAAGTATATATACCTCACACGACACCCACATTCCCCAACACCAAACAAAGTTACCAAATTAACTTACAGAAGAAAAAAAATAAGAACTGCAATATGCCGTCCTACGTCCTAAAGTTTCTCTTACTGGTGCTCATTATCTCTCTCCACCACAGAGCTGCCGTGGGAGGTGGCGGAAGCTGGCAGCTCCTCCAAAAAAGCGTAGGCATCTCCCCCATGCACATGCAACTCCTAGACGACGACCACGTCATAATGTTCGAC